>JARJCQ010000047.1:600000-983462 GCA_029281465.1 Mycena epipterygia | reverse complement strand
GCCGTCCGATCCGATCCGATCCGCCACTGATCCGGCTTTGGCATATTTCATACTTTTTGATTATTCCTGTAGGCCGTGCAAAATTCTTATTACCAGTGTTTTATACCAAACTTATTTATGGTAGAACATCCGCGGCGGACTGATTAAAGTTTGACTGTCCTCAGTCATTTAAACGCTGGTCACAAGAAATTTTGCATAATAAAAGCACGGTACAAAGGTCGTTGGAGGCGATTGTTACAAGAGAAGTCCAATAGTAGTAGTGGCCATCAAACATGTAAGAACAAAGTAGTGGAAGTGGTGCGCGTGCGAGGGGTTCGAACAGCAGATCTGACAGCTAGCAATGTGGCACGAACTTTGCTTCCCCACGTCGGCAGTTTGATCCTACCATCCATCCGTAACCATGTCATCTGGCGTGTGTCTTCGTTCACCACCCAACCATAAACCCCTCCTTTGAGTTTGTTATGCTGGTCGGTGAGTCGCCATTTCCCTTCCAATCCTCCAAAGCAAGTGATGATAGCGCCAGGCTCCAGCAGGCGACGTGGGTAAGTGCGCATCACAAACGCTTTAATGGGTTGAGACTGATGGATAATAAGGGCACATTCCTGCTGGGGCCGACCTTCCTGTCCTTCATGTTGATCTCGAGCATAAGCCTGGTAGCGAAATAGGGCCTCGTGATTGCAGATGCCGGTGTCCTCGTCAAGTGTAAAGACTGGACTCAGGAAGGTGTATGGAATGGAGCCCACGTGCTGGAACTCGATGGGCTGCTGGTTCGGCAGGGAACGAATGCGAAGGTTACTGAGTGAGTGTGAACGGCGGGCAAGTGCCTGGTCGGAACGTGGGGTGGCTGATACAAGTGTAGATTCTGAGGAATAAGGAGCGGTAGAGTCTGGGCGTGCAGGCCCGAATCGAATGCGTGGCGGTTGGCGGACGTGAAAGGACATTGCTCCAAAGTCGTGAAGTCGGCGGACTTCATGGCGAAGGTAGTGTCGAGAAGCAGAGGCAGGGAGCTCATCCTGGCAAGGTCGTGATGGTCATGAGAGAAAGACGTGCATGTTTGTTAGTAATGATTTCCATCCATCTCATCATGCCACATACCGAGTCGGATTCAAAACTCGAAACCTCTGCCTCCTCGTCAGTGGGCAAAGCGATAGTGTGAACAGTTCCTTCTCCAACTAAAACTGCTTCACGACGGCGAACTTTTGGAGGAATTTGAATGGGCGGTAGAGCCATAGTTTCGATAAGCAAAAATTTTTAGAATGTGGGCAAGGTTGGTAGAAGAGGCCGAGCTTGCGCGCAGCCTTCCAAGTCCTTTTATTCTGGTATCGGCTGATTTTTAAAACTCCGCTTTTCAATTGAAGAGACCCTGCATAATTTCCGTCTTAGGATCGCTCTAGAATTGTTACTGACCCGAGCTTAGATAAGGCTTCCATTCTTTTCTAGTCTTCTGATGACTCAAAAAGGTCTTCGTCTTCACTTATTGAGTCGTCTTCGTCATCTTCGTCCATCCAGGCTGTTCGCATAAACCAATGATCGCGGGTGATGTAGGGCAGAAGACGAAATGCGGCAGTAGGGTTATTCGGAACGTGGACCCATCTAGCTCTTTTAGGATATAAGCTCCTCCCGTGTTCTTTCTCTCGACTTCATATGGCCCAAAGTAGCGATCTGCAGTCTTTCTTTTGGAGCTGACTTCCATTTCAATTCCCACATTTCGTACTAAAACTAGCTCTCCTTTCTTATACTCGTCTTTTTGTAGTTTCTTCATGAATCGTTTTTCAAATTGTTCTTTGGACCTAAATCGGGCCTTCTTCAATACTTCTGAAGCGCGCTTAATATCTCGTTCATGCTTTGACAGTTGCCTAATCCGGAGCGTTAGTAATTCGGCCGTTGTCATTCCTGATCGAAAAACCATTTATCATAAATGTGGCTTCCGTCAAATCAAACGGCAAGATTGGATCGGTTCCATGCAATAATTGGTAGGGTGAGAACCCTGTTAACTCGGGCTGACGGTGACCCGATCAGCAAAGTAAGGCAATTGCAATTTTTTGCGGCCAAATACTTATTTTTCCACCCGCAAGATTTAACTATTGCCATCTCGGATTGTGTAGTGCCCCTGTTCAACAACGCAGCCTCGCATGTTTGTTATAAGGTGAAATTCTTACATGCGGAGATCCCCCATGTTCTTCATCAATTTTCTGATCCCGCTTTACCCTCAGATCCATTGTCAGTGATCACTCTCCTCTGGGACACCCGTATCGAGTATAGATACATTCCCAGAAGAAAGATGCAAGGTCTTCAGCTGTCTTTGTCTTCAAAAGCTCTTCTTGCTTCACATGTTCCTGACAAGCTAATCATAGCTCGTGCTGCTACGATCATTTTGTATCCTTCCGGTGATTCGGGCATCATCATGATGTCAATATAAACTTTCTGGAATAAAGCAACCGGGGTTGACACTGTTGTGGGTACTTCTAGTCGCCGTGTGCTTCGTACCTGACACGTATGGCAAGATGCCACATGATGCTGGATGTCGTTATGTAGCTTCGGCCAGTAGAACCGTATCTTTAATGATTCCCACATGGTGCGTACTCCGCGATGTCCTAATTCTTCATGAGCTTGTATCAAAATCTTCAGTCGTCTGCTCGGTACTAATATCACGGTGAGTGGTGGTCCTCCGTTATTTCTTTTCAAGAGCTGACCATCATGGATCATGTATTTTGTGGCTTGTTGAATGAATCGCCGATGCTTTTGAGCCTGTCGATCTTTTGGCTCATGGGAAAAATCTGGGGCTTCTAAAGTTGTCAAGAAATGCAATATTTCCTGCAACAAGCTTTCTTGTCGTGACCGTGTCAAATTGCAGGATGGTAGACGGATGGTTACACTTCTCTGAATTCCATTTTCTGATACAGTCGCAAGCAAAGCAATTTCATCCAGCCAGGAATCATCATCACTTAGTGCCTCTTCTCCATCTGCAAGTTCCCGGCGTGATAATGCGTCTGGGCCCTGAAATTTGGTTGCAGGTACGTGAATTAATGCGAAATGGAACATTAATATTCCCTGAATCCATCTATTCACGGCAGCATCGGGTTGTAAGTCCGGATTATTTAATAATCCCTGGATGTATTTCGCGTCAACTTCCACTTGTAATGACGGAACTCCAATTATATACAGCCGCCAATGGCGTAAAGCACGGTACAACCCAAATAGTTCCAGTTTAGGCTGAGAATAACGCGACTCCCTTTCACTCATAGGAATAGATCCATATCGTGCTGGTCTTCGTCTTCCCATTTCGTCTTTTTGTGATAGTATCATTCCTGCAGCGTCTCGGCTGGAATCCACTGATAGAATTACGGGTTCTTTTGAATGATAATCAATAGGTCGTAATGCAGGTGCGCTCGCAACTAGTTGTTTAATTCTGGCAAAAGCTCGTTCACGTCGTTCATCCCAGTGGAACTCAATGCTTTTCCTGTATAGTTCAGTAAGTGGCCGGATCATTAAGGAATAGTTAAGAATCCAAATCCTTACTGTACCGCAAAGGCCTAGAAATTGCCGAACTTGCTGAGGATTTTTCAGCGGAGGCCAGTCCAGAATGGCTGACACTTTCTTGATATCAGGAGTTCGTCCTTCTGGTGAACATGTCTGTCCTACAATCAGGACTTCTCGACGACAGCATTGGACTTTGGTTGCGGAAAATGTTCCTCCCGCACATTTTACCTTATGCATAATTCGATGTACATCGCATGCGTGCTCCCAGATAAATCGTCTAATTCCAGGATTTTCCTTTAGGCATTCGGGTCGTCCATCTTTATCCAGGTACCGTGTCGCCGGGCCTTTAATGGGCAAATCATCTATAAAAATATTCGCAACATCCGGTATTTCTTCTTGAAGGATGAAAACCATACACTTTTGGAATTCAGCTGGCGAGTTCGTATACCCGGTAGGCATCGAGGTTATTCTTAGCAAGCCTAGCGGTGTCATAAAAGCAGTCATATCTCTGCTTTCAGGCTCCATTTTTCGCGCATCAAAACCCCAATATAAGTCAAAGACAGTATAACACTGTCTTCCTGCGAAACCTTCAACAAAATCATCCACAATAGGCAACATACCTGCGTCACGAACTGATACTTTGTTTAAAGGCTGCAGATCATGAACTATTCTCAGTTTTCCGTTTTTCTTCAATACACAGAACCATCTTGATCGATATGAGGATTGACACATCTCGTATACTCCTGCCTCGATTTTTAATTTCAGCACCTCAATGACCTTTTTCAATATTCCCGGAGGTATAGGTATATTTTTATATTCCCAGGGGACGTGGGGAACAGTCGCAATTTTGTAAGGTGAGAAATATTCATCGCTGAAGGTTCCTCGTTCAGAGTCTTCAAAAGCCAATGCTTCTTGGTTCAGTTCCATGACATGTATAAATAGCTTTTCTTCTTCGTCGCTCAGAAATCCGTCTTTGTTAATTTCCAATATTTTTAATCGTTCTTCATCCAATCGTTTCGTAGGTATAAATAGGGGCGCATGTTTTGGTAATTCCGGCAGCGTTTCCAATGGATTCCGTGGAATCCGTCGTATCACTTCATATTCGGGTGAAAAGGTAGTTGAGACTGGTCGCACCTTTTTATCTACCCGTTTATACATTGTGAAAGAGTGAAACTCTCGGCCTTGTTCATCTTTTCGATCTGTTGGATAGAACACATATTCATCGTCCTCTTCGAATTCAAACTGATTCCCATTCAGTGCCGTCATAATAATATCTTCAAGTGGATTTTCCAAATTATCAGTGATGCATGAAGGTCGTTGAGAAAAATGCGGCTCCCAATTGTTCTCGGAATTGCTAAGTGTGTAAGAGAAACAATGTGAAATATAAGTTTCACCATTGTTTGTCGCGGTGCTAAATCGTTGTCGTAGTTCTTGATCCAAACGCTCCATAGTCAACAACATAATATTCGCAAATACTACAATGCTGAGAAGGAAAGATATTAATACAACGCCGGTCAAAATTCGCTCCTGGCGGTCGGCGTAAATAGTAGCTACTACGTTGCGCCACGCTAAGTATCGTACAGTGTGGGGTAATTCAAAAATCGGGGTCATAAGCAATTGAGTGGGGGTTGGTGAATGTTTTACAATGAAGCGGGACAAAGCCACGCTGATCGTGAGTGGTGTACAAGAAGCTTCGCGCCGTATCAAGTGGCACACCTTCGGGGTTGTGCTATCAGTCAGAGTTCGTAGAGGAGGTAAGAGGAATTGAAATTGAGTTGGGAGGGCGACGCCTTCTTGGGTCGTGTGCATAGTCGTAAGTCGAGGTCGAGATGTCAGAAAAAGGGTGCAGGGAATAGTGGTGGCCGGTCCAGCGACAATCCAAGTATCGAAAGAGCAAGGTGATCGAATTCTACAAATCATTAGACTTTCCGCGGAGGACTGATAAACAACAACGTTACCATCCAAATCAGAAGTCTGCTGCGGAAATTTGGCGATTAGCCTCCACCCAGCTGCCGATGCGATCAGAGTGGGCGGCGCTGCCAGTGCTACTGCTGTCAGCATCGCGCTTCCTGTCATCGTGGCCCCCATCGCGGTCCATCTTGAGAAAATAAGGGGACGCATCAGGGTCGCACGTGTCGCGACCTTCAGAAACGGATGGAGCTTGTTCGTCTTCATCGGGGTACACGAATTCGCCATAGTCGGAGTCGGAATCGCTCGGATCAAAACTGGAGTCGTATTCTGACCCGACAAAATCCTCCGCTGGGATGAGGTCCCAGTAGCGAGTGCTATTGGATGGATAGGCGGCATGAAGGCAGCCCGCGTTGAGTAGTTGCGAGACCGCATATTGGTCGCGAAGTCGGATGGCAAGAAAGTCTTGCAAATAGCCAGCGAGCACATGGCGGTTACGCTGCTGAAGGACTCCCCATACGACGTGGACCTTTGCTGCTTCAAAGTCGAACAGCAACGGATGTTGGACGTACTCGCTGGGAAAGTGGTGCTGATAGGCCGCAGTAGATCATTGGTGAGCGCAATGTTCCACAGCATGCGCGTATAACCTGCGTACCTCGGGCACGTCGTATCGATGCCAGATAATTCTTTCGATCCAGGATAATCCTTCCAATACGGCCAGTCTCGCTCCTGCGAATTGCTTGATGATTTCAGGGTCTGCGAGCCCCGTTGCTTGAAATGCCTCGTGTTTAATAACAGTACGTCGCAAGGCGTCTCCATGAAACTTACGAAGTTTCTTGCGCGTTCCTCCTTGAAATTCCCCTCGTCGCTCCCCATCTGGCATCTTGCGTTTCCGTCCCAATTCTGAAGAGGGCGAGTCGATGCCGTCGACTTCCCTGTACTCATCTGCAACGGGTTCTGGAGGAGGAGTTGGGAGACTGTAGTCGAGCGAGGTAGCGGACTGTGTAAGATCAGGCGCAGCGCCGTCTTCGGGGTAAACTGAATGCGTCGGTGTGTCGAGAGGGATGGTGGATAGAAGCTGAAGATCACGTACTCCCTGCGCTGCCATGGACGGAAAGTCCAGAAATTCGCGAAGGGGTCCATATAATACGGCGAGCGCATCCCGCAGCGGCCGGCCGATTACTTCGTCTTCATAAAAATTGTGTTGATCTTGATGACTGACTCCATTGCGGTGCCAGATGCGCAATCCCAACTGCTGAGTCGCGAAAGACCCTTCTGGCTGCTGGTAGTCGAAGTTTAGGCCTGTTTCCGCGCGACGCTGGTCTGACGCCCCCATTGCTCCTGCCGAATCACTAGCAAGTTCGTTTCGTACCGTATATTCCGCGATATCCTGGTAGGGCTCTCCATCGTCCGCTACAATACGTTCGGGGACTTGTGCTGAAGCCCTGTTAACCGCATCGTCTAGTATTAGCCTTGGATCGATGTCAAAATCTTCGGACCAAACTGACCATTCAGTGACAGCAGGGGTCTCATTAACGAATGACAATGTATTTAGCTGAACGGCGATCGAAGAGGTATCCAATTTGAGCGTAAAGTGCGCAAGATCCTCGTCTGATGAAGTGGCCGTTGGCGCAGGTTCAGGCGAATTGGACCAGTTAATGTGAGATTGTCCATCGCAGTAAGTGGTAGATCGAGCCTCGTTGGTATCGGAGTCGTTCCGGGGAGAATTAAGAGGGGATACGGAAGGCGACAGGGAATCAACGGCAGAAGTAAGGGGTGAGTCGATATTGAGCGTTAAGAACGGGTGCTCGTTGAGTGGCGGTGAGTCAGAACCTCCAACCGGAGTTAAGGATAATTCGGAGCTCGATGCGGGTTCCGGTGGCAGTTCATCATCATTGATTAGCGTCTTTGCTACCTCTCGTGCGCCTTCGTCCTCCTCCTGTAAAAGCCTTGCCATCGCACGTCGAGCTTCAATGGCTGCGTCTGCCAGACATATATAGGCCACCGCTCGCGGCCCCTCCATTGACAAAAGCTCGTTCAAGGGCGGCGCAAGGGCTACGTCGAGCACTCGTTTTAATTCCGCACTCCGCGTGGCGTCCGCGAGCGCGTCCACAATCATCTGTCGGTTGACGAGGTAGGGAATAGTGTGTTCTGATTCGTTGCTTTCCCCTGAATCCGACGCTGCATCGGTCTCGGCACGCCCCCAGAGCGGACAATCGGAGAGAGTTTCATGAGGCTCGCCCAGGCACGCAACGCAGATTGATAGAGATTCATCCTCGCTGTCGGACGACGCGGAGATTAATTCGGGTAGGTCGTTATCCTCGTCACTCGATAATAATTGTCCTACAGGTGATCCATCATTAACAAACGTCAAATCTTTTGTGACGCGCTTCTCGATATCTTTATCAAGTTTCTGTTGGACCTGGATAAGCGCTCCTTCTTCGCGGTTCCTCTGAAGATCGCATACCTGAGCTTCAGTCTGCGACAAAATTAATTCAGGTGGGTCCTCGTCGTCCTTCACTGGTTCGGAGACTGAACCATGCTCGTCCCGTTGTTTCTTAGGGCAAGGCGTGAAGGTATGTAAATGCTCGTGTCCAGGCGATATGGTGGGTAATATAGTGTCGCGAGGCCGCACAGCGAGCACATTAATTTCAGGTACAAGCTGATGCGCGGTTTCTTGACCTTCCTGGGCAAACTTTTTCTCCTGCGGTTTGTCAGCACCGTCCGGTAGTCCGTTATCATCAAGACTCACTTGGTACGCTTGTAATTTTTCCGAAAGCTGCTCCAATGGGGGCGGAATAAAGGTTGCGTGGACAGGGAAACCTGATTGGCCAGGCGGTGGAGGATCAAGAGGGGTCATTTTGATCATCTCTTCCCGAAGTCGCGCATTGGTGGGATATGGAGCCTCAAGAGGCCAAGCTTGTCCAGGATCCGCGGGCGCTCGTAGCTTGCGAATGCTTTCGTGACCGGTAGATGTGTATGGAAGGTTGGTTTCCGGGTTCCTGTGGACTCGGAAGACGTTCCATGCCGTGTAATGATCAACAATCTGACCGTTGGGTAAGACTTCGTATCCATGGTACGTAGAGTGCGGGGAGGCGGCGAAAATCGCATTGGCTTCGATGGGCTGGCCAGCGAGCAGTTTCACCCACTGTTCAACAGCACCGTCGATTACTGCCTCGTCCATGTCTGGTGCTTTCGTCAAAAGGGGAGCCGCAGAAGGCGGCCGATGAAAATTGATGCGAGAAAAATACTGAAGATTATCAGGTGAAAGGTTGATTTCGCGTGTAGCGGCTAGGTGCGGCGAGCGAGGTTCCGCAACTGGTGCGTAGGATACATCAGGAATGGGTGGCATGGTTGAAAAGGTTTGAGAGTTTCGCTGGGGGTTTCTGTCGTACGTAACCTTTCTTTTATACTCCTCATTTTCCTGTTTTGCTCGAATTTGAATCTCAAGTCCTTCCAAAAATGTCTTTACCAAAAACAGGCCAGCTTGGAGAAATGCTTTCAAAAGATACAACCTTGCTTCTGATTCGTTTCTTATTGGCTCCTTGCTCGGTAATTCTCGCTTCTCGGCCTCGTTGTCTTTTCCTTTATTGTTACTAGTCAGGTCTTCTGGCTGTCGCGCTTCTGTGTTTTCCGACGCATGCGTATGTCCTTCCTCAAATAAAGCGAATGACTGATAATGATTTGTAGTTTCAACTCGAAAATCAGCTGGCGATCCGTCATACGGAACCGCTAATAACTCAAATCTCGGCTTCCTCGTTGTGCGATCTTTGAAAATTAAGTACGTACCTTCTTCTCGTTCATCTATACTTACTAGGTTTCCTCTCTGCCAAGGCCGTCCCAGAAGGAGCTCGAACGGTGCTTTCTGTGATACCCATAGGTCGGTTACCGTCCTGGCTCCTCCGCAATTAAATTCTACATCCCTAATCCATCCTTGCAGCTGGCCCCTTCCACCATTTGCGTCATTCATATTCGTTACGTGACTCATATCTACTGCCCTTCGAATGCTTAATGCAGCGATATCAGCTCGCACAACGTCCAATTGGGAGCCAGTATCTATTATCGCGCATACCAGTTTCCCTCCCGTTTCCATCTCTATCTTAATTAAAATTCCTTCCGTTCTGGGCCAGTCTAAATTTGCAATTAAAGGATGATTCTGGGAACTGCCTAATAATACTGCCTTGACGTTTTTCACCTTGATTAAATCCTGGAAGTCGTTTCTTATTTCTTTTGACAATACCATTATTTCCCTCGTAGACAGTACTACCGGATTGTCCAATATACGTTCCATTACTTGTTTCCGGTCCACCGTAGCGGATAGCTCAGACTGCCGCCCCGAACTTTTTGCGGCAGGTGTGTCATCTATTTCTGGAGAAGCATTTTCTTTTCCTTTCTCGTCAATCCTTTTTCCTGTAATTTTCTTCCCAGGCTTTTCTTTGTTTCGTATGTCTTCCATTTCATCATCGTTCGATTTATCAAAGCGAGCTCGGCGTGCTTCTATTGGAATCACTTCCGGTACCATATCCATTGACGCTGATTTTCTGGAGACACGCATTTTCCCAGCTTCCAAAATAGGTGACTTCTCCGCGGGGCGTGGCTGATCCGTCGGAACTGTCACAGGGGGCTGTGCTTGATTACGCGTCTCTTTATTATTATCATGCTTCTTTTCTACTATCTCTCTTACTCTATTCTTTGCTTTTTCTCTATTCGGCGGGTACACGCCATCAAAGACTTCTTTTCGTGCCGTCCTTGTACTCGGCACAGTTCTTTCTGCATTTTGAACATATGGCGAATTTGTATACGTCACCGTTGGAGTGGACAAGCCGATTTCCTCAAATGTATCTGTCAATTCTGACAGATCTTCTTTGTCCGAACTCATACATCCCCCTTCCTCCTCGGCACTGCTTTCTTCTCCACTGTGGACTTCGACGATTCTCGCCCTTTGTTCATATTCTTGGTAGAAATTCTGCACTGCCTTTTGCCTATCCATCATTGGATCCAGGATGCCGAACATTACGCGCGGCGCATTGCCGCCGGCGATTCTTTCCGCTGCTTGAACTAAAGACTCACCTGGATTCCGCCTAATTGCTTCTCCATTCTTCATAACCATTCGTCTGGTCTCCTCGTTGAACTTGATGACATTTTTCTGAACCAATTCGGCTATATGTCGGCACTCAAAAATCCGATGTCCAGCCTCAAGGCACCCAAAACAATTGTCTCCGCCGCCGCCGCCAGATGCGGATGTTCCCAGAGGAATGTTGTTTGGATAGGTTGCAGGCGAATTGTTCTTGTCTGGCCCTGGAGGTGGAGGGTTATTTTGGTACCTGGTGCGGGGTTTTTCACTCTTCTCAAACGGTGGTTTGACACATTCTTTCACAATTCCACTCTTATCTGCCATCATGACCTTATAATAGATTGGTGCATATTCAGGGTCATCCAGCCTCATCGCGTTCAATTTCCTGATCATTCCTGCCACTTCTTCTTCATTACCTTGGAATTTTTGTCGTTCCTTTGGTACGTCCCTTTTTGCTGCCAACTTTTTCTTCCGTTCTAATTTCTTCTTCTTTTCTCTTAGTTTCCTTTTCCGCCTATATTCCTCATAGTCAGACTCCGAATCATCACTGCTTGATGTGTCACTTTCCGAGTCCTCCCCTGAATCGTCTTCCTCCAATTCTTCGCCAAACTCTGCTGCTTTTACCATCAATGATTCATATTTATTTCGGCGAAAGTACCATTCTGCAGCTGTATTCAATTCTTTCATCGTATACTGAGCTTCGTCGTCTCTGTATGGATTTGTTTGCAATATACGATTTTCCAGAATTTGACGCAGATTCGGGTGAATTCCAATCCAGAAGTATGCAAGATAATCTTCCTTACTTAAATGCTTACGTTTTAAAGGTCCTCCTGCGATCGCGTTGTACTTGATGTAGTATTTTCTCCATTGCGTAAGATTATAGCAAGGCTGTGATTTCATTTTTGCTGCATACCTTTCAACATCGGCGGGCTTATACTTCTGAAGCGCCCTTTCCGCATCAAATTGTTTCAAAATTTCCTTGCGTAACTTACTCCACTTCCGCTGTTCATATCCTTCCATGGTTTGAATCACATTCTGCACATCCACTGTACAATAATTCAATACCTGTTCACATTTCTCCTGGTCATCAGTGACCCTGCATTTGTTTAATAATAATTCAAAATGGTCAATAAATCGTTGAACTTCTGTATGCTTACCTCGAAAGGTCTTAGGTGCTTCTTTACTTCCTCTTATTGGCATATCCAGTGATGTTCGTAGTGGCGCACTAAATGACACTGGCGGAGGTGGGGCAGCCATTCGCTGAGGCTCAGGTGTGGAGGATGGGCTGGGCCCCCGTGAGCTAAATCCATCTTCTGCCTCGTCGGAGGCATCCATTAACGAATAACTGCCTCGGGACTTTGCTCTGTTCTTTCCTTTATCTAATTTGGACATTCGTGGTGTTCCTGGAGTAGCATGCCCTGAAGGTCCAGCCTGAGCATGGTAGGGGAACGCAGTCTCATATTCTTTGCGTTGTTCTTCGTTGAAGAAAATTCCGGTCATATCGGTTAGCTGTACTTAATCTGTTACTGTTGTCGGTAGTCTGAATATTCTTTTCTTGATGGCGGCTTACTCAGTGCGCCTCTTGTCGGGTTCTGCTGTCGGTTATCTGTCTGCGGTAATTCGGTGACCTGTAACTGTTTACTGTCTGCAGTTGTTTCTGTGAACTGTGAATCGAAGGAAAGGAATTTAGGATTTTATTGGGTTTATTTCCCCTCGCGGTGGGCTCCAATGATGTTGAGTGGAAAATTTGTTTTCCTTGGGGATCTCGGAACAGACGTTAGTTCGGAGAATTTCACCCAAGTGTTCAATTGACCCAAAGAATTCCTTTACTAAGATTTAGCTGGAATTCGGTACTGTCGGTTCTGTCAGTTCGGCGGTGGAGATTTTTTTTAATTCAGCGAGTTGACAAGGTCAGAATATTTATTCTAAGCCTTCTTAACTTTAGCTAAATTAGAAGTGCGTAAGGCGGGTGCAGCTGTCTGACGTGCGAAGTATTGAGACTGGCTTATAAAGTCTTGAAAAGAATTTAAAAGCTCAAGCAAATGAATAAGGATGCGAATAAAATTTATTGTTGTAGTTACTACAGTGGAAAGTGGGGGGGAACTATTGCTCTTGTCTCTACAGATTCACCGTCCTTTTATACCCTTCGTGCGAGTTATTTTTGGCTTGGTTCCCTTCCTGTCCTGAGTCAAATTGACTCATCTCGACTCTTTATGACTCGTTATGACTCATTGCGACTCATCTCGACTCTATTATGACTCATCTCGACTCATTCCAAGTTATTCTTCCTACTTCTTTTACCGCGCGGCCCAAATGACTCATTCTGATTCCTAGTTGCCTGTTTTGGAGGCCGGTCCGATCCGATCCGATTCGCCACTGATCCGGCTTTGGCATATTTCATACTTTTTGATTATTCCTGTAGGCCGTGCAAAATTCTTATTACCAGCGTTTTATACCAAACTTATTTATGGTAGAACAGCGCCAGCGAGCCAAGGGGGAGGAGACCGACCAGCAAGTCGGGTCCCCAAAGGCCAGCGCGCCAAGGGGGGGGGTGCACGACGGACCAACCCGTTGTCGAGTGGAAAATATGTTTCCTACGTAGGATACTGGAAATGACTTTATTCGAGTAATCCCACGTTAGTTCGAATTGGGTGGTGTGTATAAATTTATTCAGAATTAGTACTTCCTTAGTACAGTTCTTTCGGTATGTCGGTAGTCGTAATTCGGTAAACTTCTGGTAGATTCGTTAACAACCGCAGCGCACGTATAGAGTTTATAGGCGGGGCTTGTCTAACGAAGGTCGTCGGTCAATAATTCGGTAAGCTTCTGGTAAGTTCGTTAACAACCGCAGCGCGCGTATATAAATTTTATAGGTGGGGCTTGTCTAACGAAGTAACGGTAACGGTTCGTTAATCTGTTCAGCTAAAGTCTGTACAGTCTGCGGAGCTTGACTTGTAAGGAATGATTCAGTTATTCTATAGACGTCTTTAATTAGACTTAAGAACTGAATTAGACGTAGAAAATAATGTTTGAAATTAATATTCTACTTAGTACAAGTGAGTGGGTAGTGCGTAGGTATGTATAGTAGTACAGAGTTCCAGTCCTTATATACTAGTTCCGTGTGAATTTATTTCCTTTCTCTTTCTTCTGTTATGAATAATCCTGACTAATCCTGACTAATTTCATCAGTCATCCTTATTCAGCGTCCCTGCTGCAGAGCTATAAGCATTATTCAGCTTTTTACTAAGCTGATTATTCATTCGTGTACAAGGATTACTGATGCGAATCCCCGCTTTGACCGTTCTGTTTATATTTAGTGTAGGTCGGGACTGATGTCCGATTCGGCCGATGATCTGATTCGGCCCGGCCGGCCCGGTCCTTCCGGCGTTGTAGAGCATTATGAAGATTATTGTGCTTTTGTTACAAGAAGGTTTTTAATGGCCTTATCTTGTTTTTACCTAAACATTTAAATGGCTCGACATCCGCAGCGAACGGAAAAATTCAACTGTCCTCAGTTGTCAAGATAAGGGCAATCAAAATTTTCTTGTTCTCAGTACAGCGGTATCAAATAGCAAGCACATGGTTAGGTAGTAGCAATGAGAAATCTTCACATGTACTTGGTGCAGAAGCCGGACATGTGTCTACAGAGCGCGTGCATTAGGGATGACTCCGGCTCGATCATACGGTAAAAACGTTGTGAAATACGAATGAATGTGATTTGGCGTAGGGTGGTTTCCGAGCAACGCATGTATACAAATCCGTCCGAGATCTTTCCGATTGGGCCGATAACCCAACTTCCTGTGAGAGCGCCATGGCAGATGAGGACTCTGTTCTTGTCCAACGGCTGGTCCGGAGCGCTGGCTGGCGCAACCTCGTATACAAAGAGGCCATTCATGTCTTGGACAATGGTGATCAAGACATGCTCAGGGCGTCTTCGAATGTCGGTGTGAATGGTGTGAGGTTGGCTTTGCTTGGCCAGATTGTATTCGGCGATAGAGTCTAACGATATCTGGCTGCAGTGGTGCTCCAGGGCATTGTAGTAGTGGCGTGGGTCAGGATGATGGAAAATCCAGTGGTGCTGGTCGCGAGGCCTAGGCGTGTCGACTACGGCAAGAGTTTCGTTCCTGCTTTCGGTGGACAAGGTTGGGGAGTCTAGGCTGTTTCCGTCGCAGTCGACTACGGCGGCTTGGGATGAAGGCCTGGTATAGCCACTTTCGGTGGACTGGCGAAGGGAACTCCAGTGCGACTGCAAGGTGCCCCCGTCGCGTGAACTACTGCTGGTGTTGGGCGGGAAGGCGACGAGGATGAAGGGATAGTCGATGACGCCATCGGTGGAAAGACGTATGGTCTCTTGTGAAGATGAATCGCATAAGGTGGCAGCCTCGCTGGATTCGTCAGAAAGGGGCATAGTCGCGAAGTCTACGGAGGAGACATCGGATCTAGACTAGGAGCATGCTTGGGACTGGTGGTAAGGAAGGGAAGCGGTCGACGGTGGCCGCGGAAGGATAGGGCGAAAAACAGGAATATGAGTCTCGGAGTAGGACTGTCATGATGGTCATAAGAGAAAAAGAAAAACATTCATTTGTGTACGAACACGTCCTAAAGTAACTTCTTCGCTTTGCGGGCTGTGGTCCATACCTGCCCTTCGAATCTTTGGGAAATCAAGGCAGTGAATTTCGATCATTGAGTGAGAGAGAGAGCAAGGAATGAGGACGGCAAAAAGGTTTAATATCTGGTAGAAAGGAAATGGGGCGAAAGCGAAAATTTTTAGCGGCAGCTTGTCTTTTTAAATTGTCGGCGGAGCTTGTGTGGAAGGAAATTTGTCACCAGCTGCCTCGTTGCGGATTTCCTTTTTCTGCTAGTTGCATTTTTGTGCCTCTTCCATTCTCCGCTTATTATTTATAGCGACACCTTATTTATTAGTCCGAGGAATCTGGTGATTCTTCTGATTCGCTGCTGCTTTCTTCATCTTCTTCAGCCATCCACCCTGTTTGCATAAACCAATGGTTGCGTGTGATGTAAGGCATAAGCCGGAAAGCCGCCGTTGGATTATTATGAAACAGGGTTCCGTCTAGTTCCTTGAGAATGTATGCGCCTCCTTTGTTTTTACGTACGACCTCATAAGGTCCTAAATATCGATCATCAGTCTTGTGCGTGGAACTGACTTCTGTTTCTATAGCCACATTTCTAATTAGCACTAGCTCTCCTTGTTTGTATTCATTTTTCTGGAGCTTTCTTTTGAATTTCTTTTCAAACTGTGCTTTCGAGTAAAAACGTGCTTGTTTGAGTGTTTCCGCCGCCTTCTTGATGTCTCGGTCATGCTTCGAAAGTTGCCTTATCCGCAGTGTTAGTAATTCGGCAGTGGTCATCCCTGATCGAAATCCTTCTACCAAGAATGTAGCTTCTGCCAAATCGAACGGTAATATGGGATCTGCCCCATGTAGTAATTGATAAGGGGAGAAGCCCGTGATTCTACTAACCGTGATGCGATCAGCAAACACTGCCAACAGAAGCTTGTCTGGCCATTTATTCATCTGTCCTCCGCATGACGTTACCAATGCCTCTCTCATTGTATAATGTCCGCGCTCTACTACCCCTGTCGCGTGTTTGTTGTAGGACGAAATTTTAACGTGTGGTATGTTCAGAGTTGTCATGAGCACTTCAAATGCTGCTTTGACTTCTCCTCCATTGTCCGTTACCACTTGTTGTGGACATCCATACCGGCAGTAAATTTGAGTCCAGAAAAATTTGGCCATACTATTTGCATTTGCAGACTCCAATGCTTTAGCTTCACATACTCCGGATAAGTCATCTCTTGCGGCAATAATCATGCTCAATTTTCCTGCTTTTGGCATTCGCATTATGTCAATGTAGACCTTCTGAAATAATGCAACTGGTGTGGATACGGTTATAGGTATTTCCATCTTTTTGGTATTCCGCGTTTGACATGTATGACATGAAGCTATGTGATGCTGAATGTCGTTATACAGGTGAGGCCAAAAGAATTGTATTTTTAGCATTTCCCACATTGCCGCGATCCCCTTATGGCCTAATTCTTCGTGTGCCTGAGTCAGGATGGCGAGCCATGCTTTTGGCTCAAGAATTACAATTAGTGGAGGTCCACGGAGATTTCTCCGTACCATCCGGCCATCCTGAATCATAAACCTTGTTGCTTGGCTAATGAATCTGCGGTGTTTTTGAGAGCTAGAGAATTCTGGGCTTTCGAGCGTACGGAGAAAATGATCAATCCGCCGAAGGTCTGACTCCTGTGTTTTTCGAGATAAATGACAGGATGGAAGCTCTTCGGCTGCATATGGAAGTTGTGATGCTCGGTTAATCTGGGAAAAGAATGCTATTTCTTCTATCCAGGCCTTTTCATTCTTTTCTACTTCGATCTGGGCGAAGAGCGCTATCTCATCTAGCCATGAGTCATCATCACTTTCAATTTCTTCTCCTTCATTAACACCACGCCGAGACAGTGCATCTGGGGCTTGAAATCTGGTAGCGGGTACGTGAATCAAGGCGAAATGAAACATAAGGATTCCCTGAATCCACCGATTTACAGCTGCATCAGGTTGCAAGTCTGGATTATTGAGCAGACCTTGTATGAATTTAGCGTCTACTTCAACCTGGAGTGTCTGAACTCCAATGATGTATAGTCGCCAGTGGCGCAGGGCTCTATATAATCCAAATAATTCTAGCTTTGGCTGGGAATATCTGGATTCTCTTTCGCTCATTGGTAAGGATCCGTACCTAGCTATTCGCCGTCGTCCTAACTCATCTAGCTGGGCTAAGGTCATTCCTGTTGCGGTACTGCATGAATCGACTGACAGAATTACAGCCAGTGCCGATTCATAATCAATAGGTCGGAGGGCTGGAGCGGAAGCGACCAAAATTTTAATGCGTTTGAAGGCCTCGTTCCGTCAAACAGTCCATTCAAAAATAATGTTCTGTCGGTATAATTCGGTGAGTGGTCGGATTAGAAGGGAGTAATTGATTATCCAGATGCGAACTGTTCCACAGAGCCCCAAGAATCTTCGGACTTCCTGCGGCGTCTGTAAAATAGGCCAATCCAGAATGGCTGATACTTTCTTCCGATCGGGAATTCTTCCTTCCGCTGTGCATAGTTGTCCTACAATTAAAGCCTTTGGTCGGCACGCTTGTACCTTGGTGGCAGAAAAGGTAGCTCCTGCGCACTTGGTCTTATGCATAATTCTGTGTACGTCTTGTGCGTGTTCCCAAATGAAGCGTCTAATCCCTGGATTATTTTGAAGGGTCTCAGGTACGCCATCTGAGGTAAGGTACTGCGACTTTGGTCCTTTAATAGGTAAGTCGTCAATGAAAACGTTGGCGATGTGCGGAATTTCATCATGCAGAATGAATACCATGCATTTTTGAAATTCTGCCGGAGAGTTGGTGTACCCAGTTGGCATCGAGGTGATGCGTAATAATCCTAGTGGAGTCATGAAGGCAGTCATATCTCTGCTTTCGGGCTCCATTTTTCGTGCGTCAAATCCCCAATACAGGTCGAAGACAGTGTAACATTGCCTTCCTGCAAATCCTTCTACAAAATCATCTACTATGGGTAACATTCCTGCGTCTCGAACGGAAACTTTATTCAATGGTTGTAAGTCGTGAACTATCCGCAGTTTACCATTCTTTTTCAGGACACAGAACCATCGCGAGCGATAAGAGGACTGGCAGAGCTCGTATACTCCAGCCTCAATCTTGAGTTTTAATACATCAATGACCTTCTGTAATATTCCTGGTGGTATCGGGATATTTTTATACTCCCATGGTACGTGAGGGACAGTTGCCATTTTGTAAGGTGAGAAATATTCATCTTTGAATGTTCCTCTTTCGGAGTCTTCAAATGCCAAGGCTTCTTCATTTAGTTTCATAATGTGTATGAATAACTTTTCTTCCTCTGGACTCAGAAATCCTTCTTTGTTGATTTCTAATATTTCCAAGCGTTCTCGAGTTAAACGGATACCCGGCTCAAAATCCGGAGGATTTTCTGGAAGTGGGGGCAAACTCTTCATTGGATCTTCCGGAATACATCTCTTGACTTCGTACTCTGGAGAAAAAGTTGTGGATACGGGCCGAATCTTTTTGTCGACTCGTTTATACATGGTAAAAGCCTGAAATTCTTTTCCCTCTTTATCGGTCATTTCTACTGGATAGAAGATAAATTCGTCATCTTCTTCTAATACATCCAGGTCCATTTCAGGTCCTGAGGGATTAAAATTCAACTTCTTGGCTTTGGTTTGGCGAAATTGACGTTGTGACGTCATTGTGACAAGTTGTGATGTTTCGGTGCTGGCTGGATTATGAAAGGAATATACGTCTGTGGAGGGGAAGTCGTTTAACGGCTTTTGAATTGAGTTGAGTACAGATTCCAATTGTAACGTTATGAATTGAAGGGCTATTTCAACGTACAATCGAAAAAAATACAAGTACAAAAATATTGCGTGTTGAAACGCGTGAATTGCACGGTACGTGGTGCTAAAGTTACTGGTTACAGAGGTTGAACTCGGTTCCTGCATTTGGTTGTCCCGATATGCCGATGCCGTCGGCGGTAAGTATAGATCCTCTGGTCGTAAGGGCGAAAATGGAGTTGGGGTTAAAAGCCGGGGCTGAATCGAGTGTGAAATGTGCTTGCGATCAAAGAATTGAGAGGGGGTGTGGTCGTGGCATGAATTTGTAAGCCTCTCTCTCTGCATGGGCGAGCGGTCGTGAAGAACTGAGTGGGGGTTAATTGAATTTGTCGACGTCTGCGCGATTATGTTTCTAATCATTCGTAAGTTACCCGCAGCGAACGGAATGGATGCGAACGTACCCTCGCCCTTAGTTGGTAGTGAACGCCTTGCTGCCAGCCATTCCTCGACGTAGGACGCTGGGAGGTACCATAAAGAGAGGGCGAAGCGGGGAATCGGAATTGTCGGGCACTTCGGCAGGCGTACGGGTGATGTCGGGGGCCACGGTGGAGTTAAAAACTTCTTCATTCGCGACGTCGCTCTCGCTGGTGCCCTCAGAGGTTCCGAGTTCGATTCCTTCCATATCCGAGCTCTCTGGGGTAGGAACACCGCAATATTCAGGGTCGGTGCCGCCAGAAGGGACGAAATCCAGGTAGCCGGCGTTAAGTAGGTGCGCGATGGCATACTCGTCTTTGAATCGGATGCGGAGGAGGTCGTGGACGAGGTAGGCCAAGTCGTAGTATTGGTGCTGGCGGAGAAGGATGCCGAGGACCTGGAATTTCGCAGTTTCGGTGTCGGAGAGAAGAGAGTGGCGAAGACGGCTATCGCTGATGAACCGCTTGGTGTTGTTGCGGACGTCGAGAAACCAGCCGTGTTCTGTGAAGTATTCCTGGCGGGCGGCGTGAAAGTCGCACTTTTCTCGTACCAGGATGTCTTCAACGCGCTGGGCTCCTTCCAGCATCGCCTGTCGGACGAAAGCGAGCTGGCTGAGGATCCCGGGTTCGGCGAGGCAGGAGGCTTTAATGGCTTCGTGGTGAATAATTTTTCGTCGTAAGGTATCACCGTTGAACTTACGAAATCGTTTTCGGGGGTGCTCCACGCTGCTCGTCCCACTTCCCGACTGCTTTCGCTTCTCCCTGAGGTCTTCTTCGTCTGAGATGGCGTCCTCGTTAATGATCTCGGTCAGGGGAATAGAATGGGACGGAACTTCAGTAGCAGGCGTCTCCAGAGTGTAATCCAGAGAAGTGGGTGAATGCGTCGGATCTGGAGAGGTATCTGAGACGCTCGAAGCGGATCCGGAGCTGGAGTTGTCGCGAGGAAGGTTGCCGTACAAAGTGGTGTAATTCGCCACATGGCGAGTAAGGTCCCGCAAATTTTCCGCGGCCATCTGGGGAAGATCCAACAAGCGGTGAAGTCCCATGAACGCGGTATTCTTGGCCTCCTTCCAAGGTTGGCCGCCAAAACCAGCATCCCAACGATGAGTGAGCTCCTCTCGTTCCATCTGATTCTCCACCCACTGAAAGACCTCTGCGCCCATCGTATTGTCCGTGTCGTCGTTGTTCTGGTAGGACAGAGGAAATCCCGTGACGTGGGTAAGCTTGTCCAGGAATTCTGCCGTGTCGACGGAAGACGTGTCGTCGTCTAGATCCGTGCTGGACGAGATCGGCTCCGTGCCGGTCGAAAGAGGTCCCACAAAGTCACTGGAGGAAGACAAGTCCCCATTATCTGGGACAAGAAAAGGCCGGGAGAGCTCCTCGTCGGACATGTCGGAGGTGGAAGTCGAATAGATGATTTGTTTGGCCGGAGGATTCGCAAGTACTCTGCGAACAGCGTCATTAATAATTTCCCGGGGGTTATAGATGTCGAGATCATAATCTACTGACCTCTCGCTGATAGGTGATCCTCGGTTTGACGCGTCGGAAGATAAGAACGGAGAGGGAGCGCCAGATGACAAGGTGCTCCAGTCAAGGGAGCTGAGTGGCGGTGTGGGAAGGGATTCATCATCAAGAATCATCGGGCCGTGGGCCTTTGCTCCGGATCGTCCCTTGCACTGCTGTTCGGAAGTCGGGACGGAGACGTGATCTGTCACATTATTGGCTTCTTCTCCTTCTTTGTCTCGACCCGCGTCCTCGTCTGCTCGCTGCCCTAATTTCAACGCGAAGGAGGGCCTGTTCGTCAAGATAGCATCCATCATCAATGTCGTAGGTGATGGTGTTGCAACATACGTGCTAGAATTGGCAGTCCCTTCAAGATTGCAGGCCGCCTCATACTCCTCGAGCTTGCGCGTGAAGACTTCGACCGCCTGGTGGGCCTGCATCTCGGCAACGTGCGCAATTTCGCGCATTTTCGCAAGGCTTTCGGGCTCGGTAGGGTCTAGGCCAAGGAGCTGGCGAAGATTCTGGATAGCGACGTGTTCGCGTGAAGGGGGGATCGACGTGGATGGAAGTTGATCGATAATGGGGGTGAAGCCAAGCTGGAGAGGCGACAGAATAGGCGTGGCTTCAGCCGTTGTAGCCCGAGTCTGCTCTGCATGGTGCGTCAATGATTTATTTTTATTGCATTCGCTGATAAGGTTGGGCGTACCCGGCGTTTCGTTATTGGACTTGGTGGGTAACTGCCAGGCTGGACAATCGGAAATATTACGGTGCTGGGGGCCTGTACACGCCGTGCAGGGTTCGATGACTTTGTAGATGAAGACCGACTCGCTGTCGCTGGACGAGATGGACTCTAAGTCAGGCATACTGTCCGGGGTGTCAAGTCGGTTTGGGACGGCGGTGCCGTAGATGATGGAGTAGCTGCCGTCCTTCGACGCCGTCTGTTTCTGGGGCTGTGAGGTCATCTCGGGCGGGAGCGCATCCTTGGCCCGCGGATAGACCTGTTCTGTATGGTGAGCAGAATAATATTTTTCGGGCGGCGAACTCACAATGGCTTCTTCTGATACCACTTGAGTAGGTGCCGTATGTGCTGCTGGAGCCTTCGGTGAGGTTTCATGGGCAGAAGAGTCGTGTTGAGTGTCCAGGGAGGTGAAACGATCCATCGCCTCCTGGATACGAACGTCGGAGGGATATGGTACTTCCAAGGACCAGAGTGCGGATGCGGTGAGTGGGGTCTGAATAAAACGCGAAAAGGAATGACCGTGAAGCGTGCAGGGTTGTCCGTCGCTGGAATTATATAGCGTATGGACGGCGTTCAAGTTTACAGTGTCGTGAATAATCTGGCCGTCGTGTCCTTCGGTACTACCCAAATAAATGGATTGTGGAGACACCGTAAAGGCTGGGCGAACAGTCAGCGGCCGCCGTTGGATATAATTATCCCACTGCAATTTTACCGCCTGCTGTATCGCAGATTCTGGTGAGTCGACAATGAATTGCGCGTCAGGCGGCCCGGGATGATGTGAGTATTCCCTCGAAAGGTATTGAATTCTTTCAAATGCCGCAACATGAGGACGGGGAGGTGAGTTCGGCATCTCAACAAATTTCGCTGGTATTGCCATGTCCTCGGGCTGGGGATGAGTCGGTTCGCTCCTTCCTTCCTCGTCCTTTTCTGACTTTTTATCCTGTCTTCGAGCCGTACTTATTTGTAATTTTTCGTCCAAATGAGTAAGAAGCCATGCCCCTGCAATGGTCATTAGTCCTAAGAAAACCCGCGCAAACCGTAGGCCTGCTATCGCCAGCCCGCACAATTCTTGTCCTAAGGACGGCTGCTTTTGCTCTGAGTAATCATTCTCCTCTTTCGTATGATGGTTTCTTTGCTGACACATTTGAGCTCCATTGCTTAGAAGCTTTTCTGTTTTCTGTGGTAATATTTCCTCCTCCGCAGCTTCTTCTTCCTGAAATTTTGTCGTCGCCTCATTGAGATATATGAAGGATTGGTAATGCATGTGATTCCCATTTAGGAAATCCCCGGTACTTCCATCATATGGAATGGCGAGTAGTTCATAACGCGGCCTCCGGGTCTCGTTATCTTTGAAAACGAGGTAAGTCCCTTCTTCTCTTTCATCAATGCTGACCAAATTCCCTCTTTGCCACGGCCTTCCTAAAAGGAGTTCAAAAGGTGCATGCTGAGAAACCCATAGGTCAGCATTAGTTTTTGCTCCTCCGCAGTTAAAATCTACATTCTCAATCCATCCTTGTAGCTGCCCTCGTCCCCCATTTGCGTCATTCATGTTGGTAATATATGACATGTCTACGGTTCGTTTGATCTTGATGGCAGCTATATCTGATCGAGCAACGTTTAACTGTGATCCTGTGTCGATTATAGCGCATACGGTTTGTCCCGCAGTTTCCATTTCAACTTTAATTAGAATTCCGTCAGTTCTGGGCCACCCCAGATTTGCAAGTACCGGGTGATTATTGGAATGTCCCAAAAATACGGCCTTTACATTCTTGACTCTAATTAAGTCTTGGAATTCATTGCGTACTTCCTTTGATGTGTCCATAACTTCGCGGACCGTCATTAAGAATGGTAAATCTAGAATGCGTTCGGCGATTTCTCGCTTATTAACTGTTCCCGAAATAGCTGATTGCCGCCCTGATCCTCGGTACGGTTCTACATCTTTCTTCTTTTCTGCCTCTTTTCTTGCAGAGTCCCCGTCTTTTGTTCTTGAAGAGGGATTTTCAGTTTGAATGTCTTTCATTCCCTCCTCTTCTTCAGGTACATCAAAACGAACCTTTCGTGCATCTATGGGAACCGGCTCGGGGATCGTATTTTTAGCTGCGTGGGGCCGAGGCGGAGGCTTGGTAAGATTGGCGTCGGCAAGCTTTTTGACAGATGACGTGGGCTGATCCGTTGGTGATTGCAGATCCTTAATAGGAGGGGTTTTAGACTTATCTCTCGTCGGCGGATATACTCCATCAAAAACTTGCTTTCTGGCCACACGAGTACTCGGCACGGTACGGTCAGCAGACTGGACAGTCGGCTCTTTAGGTTTAAGTTTTCTTCCTCTGGGCACTGTTAAGTAAACCTCTTTGTCACTTTCTTCCGACTCCTCGGCTTCATCCGATGCCTCATTGTCCTCTCCCTCCTCGGAGCTCTCTGAATAGACTTCCACTATTCTGGCTCGCTTAGATTCTTCTTGATAGAATCCTTGCACTGCCCGCATCATCGGTGTTGTCGGGTCAAGATAGGTAAGCATGACTCGCGGTGTATTTGTGGCTGCAATTCGTTCCGCGGCTTGTACCAGATTCTCCCCCGGATTGCGTCGTATAGCAGCACCATTCTTCATTTCTAATCGTCGAGTTTCTTCATTGAATGTAATTATATTCTTTTGAATTAACCCTGCTATGCTTTGGCATTCAAAAACTCGATGTCCCAATTCATTACATCCGAAGCATCCTCGATCTGCAGGGTTTGGATAATTTCCTGTTTTTCTTTCCCCTAATGGAATGTTGTTAGGGTAAGTAGCAGGTGTTTTCGTATTCGAATTCTCTGCATTGTTCGAAGGTGCTGGATTAGAAAATGTTTTCTGCGGTGGACGTATATAGGTACGTGATGGTATTTCTTCATCGTCCTCGATTTTGGGGGCTTTTACGCACTTGGCGGCTGTTCCTGTTTTGTCAAGTACCATTACTCGGTAATAAACAGGTGCGTAATCTGGGTCGTCAATTTTCATGGCGTTTAATTTCTTGATCATGCTGGCGACTTCATCTTCATTTCCTTCAAACTTCATCTGATTCCTGCTTCCTTTCTCCTTTGCTGCTTGCTTCTGTTTCTTCTCGTGCTTTTTCTTTTTCTCCCTCAACTTCTTTTTCCTTCTGAATTCTTCATAGTCTGAATCGCTTTCTTCGCTGCTAGAACTCTCGCTATCCGAATCGTCTCCGGAGTCTTCATCGTCAATATCAATTCCATATTCAGCAGCATTTACAATCAGAGATTCGAATTTATTCCTTCGGAAATACCATTCGGCGGCGCCATTGATTTCATTCATGGAATATTGCGAATTGTCATGTTGTGATCTCTGCTGCAAGATTCTATTCTCCAATATCTGGCGTAGGGTGCTATGAATACCCAGCCAGTAGTACCCCAAATAATTGTCCTTACTCAGATGCCCTCTTCGATATGGTCCTCCTGCAATCGAATTATACTTAACGAAGTATTTACGCCACTGAGTCAAATTGAAGCAAGGGTGATTCTTCGATTTAAGCGTATAGGTTACCACATCTGAGGGCTTGTATTTCTGAGCGGCTCGCTCAGCGTCGTAAAACTTGAGGATTTCTTTGCGCAGCTTGGTCCACTTGTTCTTGTAGAATGAATCCATTGCTTGGACAACATTCTGTACATCTGCTGAGCAATACTCTAGTATGTACTCGCATTTTTCCTTATCAGTAACTCGGCATTTACTGAGCAGTCTGTCGTAATGCTGAATAAAATGAAGCACCTCGGTGTGTTTTCCCTTAAACGTTTTGGGTGCTTCTTTGCTTCCTCTAATTGGCATGTCCATCGAGGTTCGGAGGGGTGCACTAAAAGAGGTGGGTGCGGCCATGCGAGGAACGCGTGGTTCGGGAGATGAAGGTGGACTTGGAGGACTGTGCATCCATTCATGCATGTAAGTGTGGTCAGACATTTCTTCATCGTCATCTAATTCTTGTTGTTCATTTCCTTCATCCATATAGATCAAAGGATCGGCTCGGCTCTTTCCTTTATCTAATTTGGCAGGTGATTTGTGCTTGCTGGAAGAAGGTTGCCCATTCGCGGGTCCTCCTGAGGCTTGGTGCGGTCCAAAAGCAGCCTCATATTCTCGTCGTTGTTCTTCCGTGAAAAATGTAAACATGGTCATTGCGTAGTTCTTGGTTCGTATGCGTAGCTAAAATTTCTGGATGCAATTTATTAACACCTAAATACCCCTCGCGGTGGGCTCCAATGATGTCGAGTGGAAAATATGTTTCCTACGTAGGATACTGGAAATGACTTTATTCGAGTAATCCCACGTTAGTTCGAATTGGGTGGTGTGTATAAATTTATTCAGAATTAGTACTTCCTTAGTACAGTTCTTTCGGTATGTCGGTAGTCGTAATTCGGTAAACTTCTGGTAGATTCGTTAACAACCGCAGCGCACGTATAGAGTTTATAGGCGGGGCTTGTCTAACGAAGGTCGTCGGTCAATAATTCGGTAAGCTTCTGGTAAGTTCGTTAACAACCGCAGCGCGCGTATATAAATTTTATAGGTGGGGCTTGTCTAACGAAGTAACGGTAACGGTTCGTTAATCTGTTCGGCTAAAGTCTGTACAGTCTGCGGAGCTTGACTTGTAAGGAATGATTCAGTTATTCTATAGACGTCTTTAATTAGACTTAAGAACTGAATTAGACGTAGAAAATAATGTTTGAAATTAATATTCTACTTAGTACAAGTGAGTGGGTAGTGCGTAGGTATGTATAGTAGTACAGAGTTCCAGTCCTTATATACTAGTTCCGTGTGAATTTATTTCCTTTCTCTTTCTTCTGTTATGAATAATCCTGACTAATCCTGACTAATTTCATCAGTCATCCTTATTCAGCGTCCCTGCTGCAGAGCTATAAGCATTATTCAGCTTTTTACTAAGCTGATTATTCATTCGTGTACAAGGATTACTGATGCGAATCCCCGCTTTGACCGTTCTGTTTATATTTAGTGTAGGTCGGGACTGATGTCCGATTCGGCCCGGCCGGCCCGGTCCTTCCGGTGTTGTAGAGCATTACGAAGATTATTGTGCTTTTGTTACAAGAAGGTTTTTAATGGCCTTATCTTGTTTTTACCTAAACATTTAAATGGCTCGACACCGTCGCGCACATAGAGCGCGCAACGTCAGAATCAGATCAGATTGCTGACGGGTGCCCAGATTATGCGAGCGTGGTGAAGATGCGTGGGGCGGTACCCAGCCCAAGGGCCAAACGCATCACCAAGATTGACGACGATTGCGACATAGACCCGCATCACCTAATTTGCCCAGAAAACGTCAAGGCAAGCCTGCGAGGAGGCCTCAACGTATACTTCCCGTTGAGCGACCTCACAGCGGAGAACTGCCTGCACTCAAACAAGGACCCTAGACGCAAACACTACATTTTGGAGAACAGCTTTCCGGTAGAAAGGGACGCAGGGCGCGACAGGGACGCCAACCTTTCCTCTGCCGACTTCATCACCGCAGGCGAGCGTCTTATTGAGGCGATCCTCCTCCGCGCAGCGTTGCTCATCCTGCTGAGCTATTCCCCATTGTTACCCCCCTACGTGCTGACCGTTGGGAGTACTGGATCGCGAAGGCGGGGCTAACGGAGGAGTACGGGGATGTACCGGAAGGCATCCGCTTTGGTTTTGCTCATGGCTTGGACAAATCTTGCGCAGTTACAGAAACTTTTATACCCAAGAACTTGAAGTCCGCAACCAAACACCCAGACGTCATAGACGCCTATCTTGCGAAGGAACAGGCAATTGGCCGCATCTCCATTCCTCTTAACCCGATACTTCTTGAAGCCTCCATAGGCCCTTTTCGCTGCTCACCAGTAGGATGCGTCCAGAAGGACCCACCGCAGGGCAAATGGCGCATGTTCAATCACCACTCGTTCCCATACGACGACCCGGACATGCCATTCGTAAATTCGCAGATAAACAAGGACGACTTCACCTGCAAATGGGGTACGTTTGCCCAGTGTTACTTAATTATTGCAAAAGCACCGCCAGGAACGCAGGTGAGCTCGGTGGGCGAATCCTTGCCGTCAGTGGCTAACAGGTGTCAGGCATCCGTTTTCGACATCAAGAGCGCTTTCAGAAACGTTCTGTCTCTACCGGCAGATCGGACACAGCTCATGATCGCCTGGCGAGACAAGGTGCACATCGACAATTGCTTTTCCTTCGGCGCAACGAGTGCGCCAGGTGTGTTCGGCCGTTTAGTGGACCTCCTGGTCCACCTACTCAAGTTCATGTCGGTCGACAACATCCTCAAGTGGGTAGACAATTTCATTTTCATCTGTTACCCGATCGGAGGCGCACACGGTTGATTCGTTTACAAGTATGATGAATCACTCTTCTTCGAGATAGCCGCAGACCTAGGCTGGCCCTGGGAGTTCGACAAACACTCCCCCTTCTCCCATCTCTTCACCTATATTGGCTTCGACTGGGACGCGGAGGAGAGGACGGTCACGCTACCACCGGCAAAGAAAGCCAAATACTTGGCGAAGCTGGAGCCGTGGGTCGTTGGTGCCAAGGTGTCACGGAAGGAGGTTGAGAGCGTGGTGGGGACGCTGAACCACTGCGCGTTTGTCGTCTGCCGGGGCAGGTCGCGCCTAGTAAACCTGTACAGGCTCACGGCAGCATTCAGCAAAGCAGTTAACACATTTGTGAAGTTCTCCATTGCAAGCAAAGTCGCAGACAACATCTTTTGGTGGCGCAATGCCCTCAGTCAACAGAAGGTCGAGCTGAAAATCCAAGACCCACCGCCGCCGGAGGCGGACGAGGTGTTCGTCGACGTGTCGACGGGTTGGGGCGTGGGCTTTGTCTTCAAGGGAAGGTGGCTAGCGTGGAAGTACAAAGAAGGTTGGTACTCGGAAGGACGCTGCATAGGATGGGGCGAGATGGTGGCAGTCGAGCTTGCGCTGCGCTCTATGGTGGCGGCGGGCTTCCGCAACGCACATTTCATCCTACGGTCAGACAACAAGGGCGTGATAGGCACGCTCACCGCCGGAAGATCGTACAACGCACAGGAGAACATGGTCCTCCAGCATATCCTTCGGATGTTCGACGAGCACAACATCTGGTCCACCATAGTCTGGGTCCCTTCGAAGGAGAATGTCGCCGACGCACCGTCACGGGCAAACTTTCCCCCCAAGTCGCGTCTCTTCGCGTATCCACCCAAGATACCAGCCCACTTGAGGGACTTCATTCATCATTCAGTAGCATATTCCAGTCTTAAATAACGCGCACAGCGCAGTAACTACAAACCAAATAAAATTCTTCTTGGGATGACAAAGCGGGGTGTGATCGGGACCGTACTGCTTGCTCGCTACGCTGATGTCCATCCACGCCGCTCGCGCCATAGTCGACAAAGCAATCCGGCGAAGCCAGAAACGCACGTCGCAGAAACCGTATGGTGCCTTCATGGCAGGCCCTCATCACCAGCGGATGAAGCCTGTCAAGGTCTCCACGGAGGCAGAAGCAAGGATCCAACGCGCGATTCAGAATGCGTGGGCAGAGTCGACCCTGCAGAAATACGGCAGCAGTCTGGACGCCTTCTTCCATTTCTGCGACAAGGAGGGCATCACCAGAGCACAGCGTCTGCCAGCCAGCGAATTCCTACTCTGTGCGTTCGCAGCCTCGCGGGTCGAGGAAATAGCGGGTGTTACGGCGAGGGGCGCGATTGCAGCGGTAAAGGCGTGGCACATCGTGCAGGGCATCGAGTGGCAAGGCGGAATTCAGTTGAGATACGTGCTATGGGGGGTGGAAAAGCTGGCACCCTCTGGATCGAAGAAGGACACCAGACCCCCTGTAACGGCCGCCATGCTCGACATATTGGAGGCTGAGCTCGACCACGATGACCCGAAGGACGCAGCAGTCTTCGCAGCAGCCTGTGTTGCCTTCTGGGGCCAGGCCCGGCTTGGCGAAATCCTTTCGACAACACAAGGGTCCTTCAAACGAGGCAGAATACCCACAGTCGCAGACTTGAAGAAGCCGTCGACAAAGGCCGGCTCACGCATCCTCCGCCTGCCGTACACCAAGACGAAGGGGGCACGAGGCGACAATGTGATGCTTTGCAGACAGAACGGGCCGTCGGACCCCATTCGGGCAGCAGAGAACCACCTAAGGGTCAACAAGGTCCCCCACAACATGCCGCTCTTCTCACATCGCGACGCGAAGGGGAACATCATCTGCCTAACGAGGAAGAAGATGCTCAGAAGGTGCAACGAGGTCTGGTCGCGCTACGGATTCCCGGCGCGTACAGGACACACTTTCAGGATCGGCGGTACGACGGAGCTCCTGCTGGCGGGAGTCAACCCGGACGTCGTCCAGGCGATGGGGAGATGACAATCGGACGCGTTCAAGGTGTATTGGAGACGCCTGGACTTACTGGCACCTTTACACGCAGAATACAGTGATGTATGAGCAATTTTATGACACAACCTAACAAAATAACAAAGAAATCGGGGGAAAATAGCCCGCTGAGGCCCGTGGTGGGTTCCGTTGTGTGCGGCCGGGGACGCGCCTTCAGCGTGTGGTGGGTTTCCCCAGCACGTGCACGCTCTTGATCTGAGCCTCGGCCGAGTGGCCGAAGCTCAGCTCATCCCCAACCACGGGCAGAGCTGGAGTGAATAAAATGAACGAAAGCGAGCCCCTACAGAAAGGCTCTCGTAAGCCAGAAATGAATGGATCTAAGAGCGCAGCGAGTAGATACCTTGTTTCTGGTAGAGAGCCGGCTCGGAGACAGCCGAAGGCTGCAGCCAAACAACAGCACACTGTTGTTGTCGGCAGCCACCAGGTCGACTCGCCGACGCATACAACGCGAGTCCCCTGGGCTAGGCGGCTCTCTGAGCCACTGCTCTTTTGCGCCCACCCACCCTACACCTCTTCGTCCTTTTTTCCGTCGCACAGTCCCGTTCGTATACACGAAGGGTCTGCCTGAGTGCCGTGTGGCAGGGTTTCCCCAGCCGCACGTGCACGCTCTTGATCTGAGCCTCGGCCGAGTGGCCAAAGCTCAGCTCATCCCCAACGACGGGCAGAGCTGGAGTGAATAAAATGAACGAAAGCGAGCCCCTACAGAAAGGCTCTCGTAAGCCAGAAACACAATCCACCTACTCAACAAACACAAGCCACTTTCATCACCAACTTTATAAACGTTATAATGTCCGCCTCCTCCGCAAGCAACTGGACCTCTACCGGCGAGCCCAAGTTAGTAGCTTCGCTATTTTGGATGCTATATAGCGTCTGGCACTACTATTTCTTTTAAAAAGCCAGACCACGGGTCAGTTCCACTCTGTGAAGGTTGGCCCTTTATCTTTTCCACTGAACAACTCTTTCTCATTATTTATCTTACAGGGGACGGTCGTGGAGACCGTGGGCAATATGACTGGTGCGACTTCTTGGCAACAATCCGGTAAAGAAGAGCATGCGGCCGGCGAGGCCGAATACAATGCTGCCCGCGCAAAAGGCTACGTCGAAGGCGGTATCGACCGGGTCACCGGAAAGAAAGACTCCATTGTCGGTGCGGTCACTGGCGACAAGTCCCAGCAGGCAGAAGGTGGATTACTCGCTTATTTTGCGCTTTGATCGTGCTCTCATAATTATTATAGGCAACCTCAGACATGATAAGGGAGAGGCTCAACAGGACCTCAACCGTAACGCTTGAGGATGCACGATACGGTCACACCCAGCGTTGAATTATAACACGAAACTGTATCACTAGCGAGTATTTAGTACCAACAATTATATCATATTGAGGATTATGAACCCAATTCAATGAGCTTGTCAGAATTCGCACGGTGAGTATATGCGTGTAGATGCTCGTGCTTTGGGAATCGAAAATTACTGCATTGCCCAATGCGGATTGTGGAGTTTAGGTGTTTGCGACTATTTGGATGGGATCCCAATTCGGACGAAAATTCGTTCCCCAAGTACAAAGGTTGTTCAAAGGAAAATGAAAGTATCAATGTATTTTCAGCTCGAAAATGTGTTTTTCGTTCGAAATGTCACGGAAACACACAAATATATACCGGAGTAATAAAAGTGCAATGTGACCGCCATAGCCGGCCAACGCCGGGAGAAATTCAATTTTCCACGTATTATTTCCGACGATACACTGTTCAGCAATTAACGAATACCTAAAGGCATGATATTGTACAGTATTTCACTAAATCCATCCTTAAAGTAGGGACCCACGTGTCCATCGACATGAGAGAATAAGAAGTTGCACTTCATAGTGCGAAACGGGCTTTCTCCGAGGTTTCGTCCGGGTCTGACTTCGTGTGGTCGGAACTAGTTTTCAACCTTTCATCGGTTGTGTTTCTTAAGTCGCGGATCTAAACATGGCGCTTTAGGATGTGGAAAGCCTGGGTGGGCGCACGTACTGCAATGGCGTTATTTGGAGAAATATGGGTCGTAACCTGGGTTTGAATAAATATATTGTCGACGCCCGGGCGAGCTGCGAGTTCGACATCCCCGCGCTAAGTTGATATAAGTCGTAGAAAAAAGCTGAGATCTGCATTGACGACGTACCCTGGTAACACGGTTGGAATATCCATCGTTGCTCCGACTACTGCCGTCCTTGCGGTATTCGCTTATGCAGTTAAGCGTGTACAGCAAGCTGATGACGTAGACTTTGCTCAAGCTGTAGTTAACGAAGAGATGCCATAATAATTTTGAGCCGAGCGTTTGAGTGAGAATCAAATCTATAGTCGCAATGAGCTAGAATTTTGATGAATTAACACGCACGGCCCATGAGTTTAAGCAGAAGAGTTCGTACCGTCGGAGGAATGGCACTTTCGAAGACCATTCGTAATAAACGATTTATGAGTGAAGCTGTCCTGTACAAGACTCAGTATATGGGACGTGGGGCAACGTAGTTGCATACGTCGCAAGCCCTGTGCTGCGCTTGCGCAACGTATAGAAAGTCCCACTAGTTATGAGGAGATCCGCGACGAAGACGCTGACGAAATGCACCTGGGCTGCATATCAGCAAAGCCGGAATCGTCACATTTCAGCAACTCAACCAAGAGCCACATGACTTTCGCTGGCGTGTTATGCGTGGTGATACTATGCATCTGGATTCCACAGACAATCAGCACGATGAAGATTCGGGTTTCTGGGAACCCCTTACCGACAGGGAAACAGCCGTAAGACCCAGGATGATGGCGAGACCAATCATTATCGTCACCACCCAGTTTCGCGAAAGCTTGAAGTATCTCAGCGCGAAGAACGACTGGACAACGCTCCCAATTATCCCGGTCTAACGGTTCGTGATTCACATATAATTGAAAACAGGATATGAAGTAGCGCTCACCATGAGCGGTACGCTAATTTGCCACCAGGCGACATTAACAAGCGTTGTAGCGACGTCTGGGTTGGCGTATTGTAGTACATTCTATTGTCCAATCCATCAGAAAGATGGCGAATATCGTAGGGAGTTGCTGACCTGCACCCATACCACAGCTATTGCCTGAGCTGTCTGTTCGAACTGTTCATTGTGGCCCAAAGAAAGAAGAAAAGGAGAGGCGCACTTTGAGGATCGAAAGGAAGGTCACGAAGATCACCAGATGTGCGTAGTACCGACTCAGCCCTTGATCAGTACGGCGAAAGGTGAAATAGTTGTATGTTTGGCAGCATATAACGCCCATCAGAATACTGTCCATGAAGCCGCCCAGTACCTGCACCAAATTCAGACCTAGAACACTCGAATTTTGGATAAATCTCACCCATGGTCCCAGGCTCGTTGACCTTTGATCTACAAACGTCTGCGATGTTGGGGAGAGTGTAATGCTTGACGTCGACATATCAGCGGCGAGTGGGGAAAAGGACGCCGTATCGTTGTATATATACCAGATATCGACCTAGGAACAAGCACATGGCAGCGATGTTACAGTTACAGTTACCGAGCAATTCGTTATGAAAAAGAAATTACCAGGAACCGGCCGAAGCCGGTTACTCATTTACAACTTGAACCTTCATATATATGGAGCAATGCAGGTAGGCCGAGCGCGTCCAACTTCTCATGGGCCTTAGGATAACTTGCTTCCCTAGGAAAAGCCTCCTGCTATGGAAGTGGCTGGAGGTTGTGGAGTGGATAAATGTTTAAACGCTTGAATCCGGGTCCGTCTGAGATTCGGATCTGATGCTATTGATGATCTCTCCGGCGTCCAGCATGTATCAGCATTGTATCAGGTAGCATCGGGTCTGCTTGAAGCATAAAGCGGCCGCGCACGCTCACATCAAGATCGCTTCGACAAAGGCGAAGACTCGACGCTCGTCTGTGGTGGTAAAGGGTTGAATATGAAGTTTGAGTTGAGGTTAGACCTGGTCAAAGCGCTTTGGACCCCTTACTAAATTCGGCAATTCAAATTTCACGGGCGTGGAATTTGATAAGAAAGAACGTGGTAGGCTGGGCGATCGATCGATTGGTATTTGCCATATGCGGGGATCGAGACGACGCCAAAAAATATGATTGTTTATGTGGATTCAGACAACAAACGCGTCCAGAGACCCAGGAGCAAACAGCTCCTTGACCTCCCACTTTTTCTTCGCCAAACCTTGTTTGAACGAGTACTACAGACAAAATTTGTTGGTCAAGGAACATGTGCAAAATGTGAGATCACTCGCCTCGAGGAACTTGTCGAGGGTGCGCGTATTCTGGGGGGTAAGTCCATCCTGCCACCACTTTTCGTTGTCGTCCAAACACAAAGCCGCTTGCGTTTCTTCTACGTGGAACTGCATCCAAGGTAGAATATATCTGGATAGATCGTTGGCAGCTGAAAGCGAGTGGGGTGGGCCGTTCGCTTTACCTCAATGCCGCGCGCTCATGGATAGCATCATATGCGTATTCGAGAGAGCTGGCGAAAGCTTTGGTTAGAGACCGGGCGACCCATGGGTTCTCTTTGAGGACGGATCGTTTGACAGCAATGACATGCTGTGAAGATTTTAAAAGAAGATCAATACGAAGGAAAAATCGGTACCATGATGGGGAAAACGCCAGTGCGCTTGAAATACTCTGCGCAAGAAAGAAAGATGAGAGGTGACAAGTGCAATCGACGCGATTACGGACCTTGTTCCACTTCTTTCGCGTTCGGGAAAAGACGCCCCACGTCAGGATGAACGCCAAAAGTCGAAGGGGCTGTTCTACGACAAATAGCGTTAGATCTGAGATAGGATTTTTGGAAGGGGATTTCTCACGCGCTCTCGAGGGCATCGATTTCTCCATCGGCCAACATCTGTGCCAAACATTTACCTTTCGATCACAAGTTAAATATAATAAAGCGTCTGGATAAAGTAAGACTACCTTTGGGAATAGGTCCAATCTGAACGCTATCCGCAAGTTTCAGGGGGACCTTTTCTGTGCGCTCTACCGCGGAAGGCTCTACATTCCCGGTCAAGTACTGCGGTGAATCGTACTTCAAACCATATTCGTCTTCGAGGATTCCGCGTTGCCAGACCTGACGAAGTGAGGCCATGTAAGGAGCAGCAGCAGTGAATAAACTCACCGGGGCGGTCATCTGGAATTCTGGCGTGCCAATACGACGGCCGGTCAAATCAGACGGAGACTTGATGCCAGCTTTGAGGTTGACATAGATAGATTGGTGGCGGAACATCCGGGACGGAAAGACAGGCAGAGCGATGAAGGGTGGTTCAGGACCATTGAGCGTCAACTTCAGAACTTCAGATGGTTTGTATATCCCGCCACAAGGGTAGCTCTTACCACATAGGAAGACAGGGACATCTCGCTGACGTCGAATTCCTGGTACCGAAGCTGGCGGAAAAAGCTGCGAAGTCAAGTTTCAGCATCAATCAACATGCAATCAAGTTCAACGGGGAAAAACGGACGTCTCTTCAACTCTGGAGGAATGTGTTGGCATCAGCAGCGGTAATACCAGTCCCAAGTGTATGCAACCTTAGATTGAGGAAGGTTAGATCGATTCCCTCGGCCTTGACGCGACCATCTTCAATCGCCTTGACGCGATCATAGTCCCAGCAAGCGAGTGAAAGACGGAGGGGGGCCATAGTATTGGTCTGAAAAGCGCGACTTGGTGGTTGTAAGTATACGAACCGAGCGCGTGCACTCCGGGGTGGGTGCCGTTCATCAGAGCATTTGGAAAAACGGAGAACACCGGCCGACGCTTGGCCGCGGGTAAGCGATCCGGCCCCTGCCATCACTGATACCGCCTAGATAAAGTTTTGTCTCCTGGATTCCCTCTGATTTCCTGGACCTGGAAGGACCTGAACCACGTTGAAACAGAAGACCTTGGGGGCTTGGTTGAGCTTGGTGTGCTTCGATGAATGTTTGGATGCTGGGTACCTCCGCCGCTCGGATATTTTGGGTTTACCTTTGGGGCTCTTATTGAGAACGCCCGTCGTCTCAATCGCTCAGCACAAAGTCTGGTTTACGAGACTAGCCTCTATCAAGGATAGAAGGATTGCTTCTCGAGTCTTGCAGCGTCGACGAACTGGATATTCTGGAACTCAGCTCGAACTCTGGCTGATGGTCTGTTTCCGTTCCGCCCGTGGCTCCTTGGTCGCTTCACTGGCAGCCAAGCGAAGCTTGATGGACCTCCCGGGTTTCTCGGTCGTGTTTAATTCCTCAATTTCGCCTATATCCTTCCGTCCTTCAAGTTCCTTTTTCCAGCTCAGGCGGTTCATTCTTGAAGCCTTCGCCTTGTTCTACCAGGGCCAGGGCCCACCTAAAATATTTGAATATATTTCTGACCCAGTTTGCGCTCGGTGCCTTCAGAACTCTGATCGCTTGGCAAGTTTGGAGACTGGAAGATTCCTGTTCTCCGAGTCCTGAGGGTCCGACTGCTTACATCGTATGCCAGTTGGTGGCCACTGTGTCGCAGTATTACTGCGACCCATCAACGATCGTCTAATTCGAGGTATTTTTCGCAGACGACGCGATTTTGACGCAATGGTCATGCAGAAGCAAAGTTTCAACGGCATCGTTCTCTCTAGTTAGGTCCATATATTTTTGGAGACAGCAATTCTCCTCAGGTCATCTGTATAACGCGCAATTCTGTCAGTTTCGGGTGATTTCCGTCCATGTTCGTGCCTATCATTCGCTTCGCTTCGGGAATCTCTCAGGCTCTAAACGGTAACATGTAGATCTAGGTCCCTGGACCCTGACGATCCCACGCGGCCTCACACACCCGCGGTTCCGAATGTCCTTGTATCCTGAGAGATCCCTAGAGATCCTGAGATATTTTCACCGCGAATGCACATTGCAACCGAAAGTCTACGTAGTCTACGTACTAATAGTGCAGCCGGCTTTCATCTAATAATAATGTCCATCAGCCCTCTATCGTTGTTCCGAGCCAATCAAAATCCTGATCTCAAGCCTAGCCGGGCGGATTCCGACGGCCGACGGAGAAATATTCATTTGTATGGGAGAAGACTAGTACTGTTAGTGACGAAGGGGGCCTCCGACGGTACTAAATTCAGTGTGTGACCAGATGCTGGTAACTGGAGGTGTCGTGTATCGGGAACGTCATCGTCCAGATAGGGGCCGGGGAAGCTGCTGTCAAGCCTGATCAAACAACCGCTCGCGTCCCAATATGGCAAGTAGGCTCAGACAGACACCACTCGCCCGCGAACCTACAGTTTATTTACGACATTCATAGTGTACAGATAAGGTACCTAGCAGAGCTCTACTGTTTACCTTTTGCAACAATCCACTCGCGGATATACGTGCTGCTCATCTTGGTCTGCTTGAGGAGCTCGGCGTCCGCGTCGCTGAGACTGGTCGAGGTGGAGGAGATGACGTCGATGGTGAATGTCTGGAGCGCGGGGAGGCCATGGGCGGCACGATGGCTAGCGACTGCACGGGGTCGGATCAGTCAACATTTTTGAGCGGAAAGAGGAAGACGCACTGGACGCCGCGCCAGACGCGGTCTCCCTGCTCACCACCAGCGCCTGGATGTTGGGATCCCACCCCGTCGGGCCGTACACGTCGCTGATCGGCACGATGTCGTACGCCAGCCCGGGCTTGAACGCGCACAGGAACGTGCGCACGGCGGCGATGCGTTGCGCGAGTGACTCGAGGACGTGCGCATGGGCCTTGCGCGTGAGGAGCGCGTCGTCTAGACGCGGGGGTGGGTGTGGGTAAGTACGCGAGTGGAGGCGTACCTGTGACGCCGACGATGAGCTTCTCGGACGCGATCCAGGCAGCCATGCTGAGGAGGATCTTGTGCCCGGCGTGCAGGTGGTCGAAGGTGCCTCCGAGGGCGACGACAGGGAAGAGCGAGGGCGCATCGGGGTTGGTGGCGGCGGGAGCGGCGAGCGACTGGCCCGCGCCGCGCGGAAGGGTCTCCTGGGGCGCGGACGCGAGCGACGGGGGCAGCAAGGCGGGATCTAGACGGGGTGAGTGCTGTGCGTCGCTGCGGGACGGCATGCAGCAGACATACCGCCCTCGACGCGAAAGACGATGTCCGGCGGGGCGCGGGGCTCGGGAAGGGTGTCGCGCGGGCCCTGGAGGAGGACGTCGATCTGCATCAGCAGGCGGTCCATGTCCTGCGCGACCTTTGTCGCCTGGACGTAGACGAAGGTGAGCAGCTGCTGGACACTGTTCCAGCTCGCGGTGTGGGAGATGGGGTGGCTGCCATCGAAGTGCTCGGAGAGGAGGACGATGAGGAGCCGTTCGCGGGTGCGCTGGGCAGCGTGCGCGATGGCGGGGGCGAGCAGCTGCGCGTCGCCCAAGTCGTCGAGCGTCGCGTACACCACGGCGGATTCTACAAAGGCCATTGTGCTAGGGTTAGGGTTGCATCCCACCACCTCCTGGCCCCCATGGCCTCCTCACCCTCGTTTCCCGATAAACCGTCTTCCCCTCAGCTCCCATTGCCCCCCACCCTCACCTCGACACCCCCAAACAGCCCCCCGCGCCACACCCGCCAGGGCAGCACCAGCACCGCGGGTGGCGGGCCCAGCAGCGCAACATCTGCCATGCACCCCTACCCCTCTCGCGCGGAGCCCTCAAAGTCTCCCACAATGCCCACCTTCTCGCCCCAGTTCCAGCACGCTCCATATAGCTCGACCCACGCGGGCGGTATCCAGCCCTCCGCGTCGTTCTTCCGCCCCTCGCGCCCGAACCAGCAGTACCGCCCGTCGGTAGAGTCCGCCTCTGAGCTCCCCACCGACGGCGACGTGTACAATCTCTCATCCCTGACCAAGCACATTTCGAACAGCTCCGAAGAGCACTCGGGCAGTGTCGGCGGGGGCACTGCAGAGGACGACTACACCAAGCAGCGCCCAAAGCAGAGTCGGGAGCCGCTCCTGCCGCTGGGCTCGCTGTCGCGGCCCGCGCTGCCCCGTGAGCGGAGTGGCTCAAGCAGCAATAACGGACCCCTGTCCCCGACTCGTGGCGGACCCGGGCGCCTCATGCGCAACAGCCTCGAGCGCGTGTTCAGTCTGCGGCGCGGGATGAGCTTCGAGTCGATCCGCAAGTCGCCCGGCGCCAGTGGCGTGCGCGAGGGGCGCCCGACGTTCGAGGGCAAACGCGACGAGGAGCACGGCATGTTCGACATCCCCGCGTCGCCGCCGTACAAGACGTCGACCGCGCCAGGCGACTATCCCTCCGAGGCGAACCATACGCCGTCGGCATCGCCCGCGCCGTCGTTCGCGCCGCCGATTACGGACCGCGACCCGCCCCTCGCGGCGGTGCCCATGCTCGACCCGGACACGCACGCGCCGCTGCGCAACTACCAGTTGCACCCGTCGCGGAACCGCTTCTTCATGGGCGGCAAGCTGCTCACGGGCGGGGACTCGCCGTGGGCATTCATTGGCTGCTTCGTGCTCGCGGTGACGATCGCGGGGGTGTGGTTCGGGACGACGGCCGTGTGGTGGTGGCACAACGAGAGCCCCGCGGTGACGATTATCGGCGCGTATCTGGCGCTGATTGTGATTTCGAGCATGCTCGCGACGGCGACGCGCGACCCGGGCATCCTGCCGCGCAACCTCGACCCCGACCCGCCGTATCCAACGACGTCGCCGTCGGATGGGGGTATGCGCGCGCCTATGCCGCGCGATCTCAAAGTCCGTGCGGACGTGTGCGTATTCAATTTTATTCAATATTTCTCTGATATTGATTCAATTGACGGACAGCGTGCGTGTTAAATACTGTCCGACGTGCAAGACATACCGGCCGCCACGGTCGAGCCATTGCAAAATGGTGCGTGTCACAGGCAGAATGGTGATTAATGCCTATACTGACCCGTGGGCAGTGCGACAACTGCGTTGACGGGTGCGACCACCACTGTCCGTGGGTGAACAATTGCGTCGGCCGGCGCAACTACACGACGTTCTTTGTGCTGCTTTTGTCTGCCGTGAGCAATTTTGGTTCTTAAATTTGGGACTCGGTCGTGACGCGGTGATTATTAGACGACGATGCTGGTGCTCACGATATGTACGTCTGCGCTGCACCTGTGGCTGATGACGCGCCGGGAAGGCCTTGACTTTAAAGGCGCACTGCGGCGTGGGGCGGGCAGCGCGGTGGTGTTCTGCCTGTCAATCTCGGTGATCTGGCCTGTCGTCGCGCTGCTGTCATACCATATGCGGGTATGTCGCGCCCACTCCACATCCAAACCGACACTAACACCAGCTCCTCGTACAGCTGCTGCTACTGAACGTCACGACGATCGAGCAGGTGCGGCGTCTTGTGGCGCGTTGGCGTTGTGCATTAGACTGACGGGCTTGTAACGTAGATCCGGAACCAGGCACACTCGTCGCTCGTCGCGGGGCCGGCGCCGCCGAACCCGTTCTCGCACGGAAGCTGGCGGAAGAATCTGCTGGCGGTGCTGTGCCGACCGGTAGGGCCGACGTTTCTTGATGCGGCGGGGTTCGCTACGCAGGACGAGCGGGAGGTGAACCCCGGATTTGTAAAGAATCAGTGATGCGGGTGATTTTTCCTATTGCGTTTTTTCCTATTACGGTTTCCAGGCGTCTTCTATAATAGATAAAAATGGAGTGACGTGTGTCACCCGGGTGCAAGTTGGACCGCAGTTTATTCGGCCCCTTGAGTCGTTACCAGGCTACTTACCCTGGAGTACCAAGTAAATCCGTCGGATTTATCTCTGGAATATTCCGAGTAGAATTTACACATCTGGTCGTCGGGATGTGATGCCTTGATATGCATTGCGCAGGGTCCCCGGTCACTCACGCTACGTCGGTCCGCCTAACCGTTGGTTGATCTCGGCTTTACTAGTAGGTCACCTCTCATCCGATCTCTGCAGTTGACTAGTCTCAGAGGCAGGTAGAACAACCTTTGCGCCTCGGGATATTTTTGGATGCTGCCTGGTTAGTTGCGAGCGCAGCGAGCAAATCTTATCTAATGCACGTGACAGGCATGGGGCTAGGATATGCAGCAAACAAGTACAACGTAAAGCCTAGGTGGCTGACGGTCCTTGGAGGAAAGAATCAAACTCATTCAATTCGAGTGCTATTGCGACGGCGTTAGTCGCAAAAGGCGGGGGTTTTCTCATGCGGTTCGAACGGTGTCGGACATCTGGACCCAACAGCAAAAATTATGACTATCCAAAAAAGGAAAGGGTCTAGACCATGCTGTGCAAGGCTTTGTCTGCTGCGCGAGCTTACCGCGCGGCTTCAGCGGATCCATATTATTATGGCCATCACTTTTTTATTTTATTTTATTTTTTGGAAGCCATTGATTGCATGAAAATTCACTGGTGGACACCACTTTTCACGGTTTCTGTTGTTTTGGATACATTAGTTGGTTTTGAGCGAAATCATGTCCTCTCTTAAGACTCCATATAACTGAAACTCACTGAAAAAAAAAAAAAAGGCTTTTTGGGACCCTCAAATTTTTGGGTTGATTACTTTACGTTAGACTTCCTGGGGGCCTATTCCGCAGTTGCGACCTAAACACGGAACTATCAGCGCTGATGTCGAGGAGATGTTATTTAATTGGGAGGCTCCACTTGCACAAGGGTGTGAGAGTTGCGTGAGAGTTCGGGTGTAGATGGCATCGGAGATTGAATGGCTTTCGGTGCCGTGCCGTTCTGCCTGCTCCAGTTCCCGCTTCCCACAAGCACTCTCAGTCTGTTTGCGACGGAGCACCGAGTTGGTCAGCTCTGGGATATCAGCTAGCATCTAGATAAGGACAAGTGACGTCTGCAACTATGTCGGACCCTCCCGTTGAACCCACCGAGAAGCCGGCCCCGGCGCCCCCCAAGAAACCTCGCCGCAGGCAGCAGCCGCCCACGGCGACAGCGACGGCGGACAGTAAGCTATTGATTCTTGAGCCCCTCCAATGCTCACCCAAGTTTCCCCCAGCCCCTCCCCCGCCTCCCGCACTCCCGCCCTACCCCGCGCCGTACATCATGAACCACCCCCACGGCTATGCCCCGCCCTTTCCCCAGCAGTACCCTCCCCCACCTCCCCCAGGCACCCCGGGCGCGCCCCAGTACGCGTACCCCGTCCACCACTCCCCGTACCCACCCCACTACTATCCCCAGTACCCGCCCCAGATGATGATGTACGGCCCCCCACCCACCCACCCCGCCCCGGACAACCCCAACGACGCGTCGCAAGACCACGATCCCCCCACAAGTGCAGGTCTCAAGCGCAAGCGCAAGTCCCAGGGGCCCGCCCGCAAGGACAAATCCGACGACGATGATGCCGCATCGCCCGACTCGGCAGCTCAGCAAAAGGCCGCCGCCCTCGAGCTCAAAAAGCGTACAAAGACGGTACCTGCCTTTGCTCTCTGCGCGCGTTTATCGCCCTGACGTGTCCACAGCAACGCGCCTGCGACTCGTGCCGTAGCCGCAAGATCCGCTGCGACATTCTCACGGATGCGGAGCCCCCAAAGTGCCAGCACTGCAAGCAGTATGCCTTCGATTGCACCTTCTTCCTCCCCATCACAGAGACCCGCTTCAAGAAAAAAAGACTCGAGGAGGAAAACGAAAAGTCCGAAAACAAGTCCCCCGTCCTCGAAAAGCGCGACAGCAGCGTGTTTGGTACGTTGGATTTTATTTTTTGTTGGTCATCCTATTTCTTACTCGCCCAGGGCCCACCTCCGCAGCGCACCTCCTCCACTCGCAGGCGTCCATCTCCTCGCGCATCTACGAGGGCTATGACTCGCGCTACCACCACACCTTCGAGGTCAGCAAGTCCGGCGATGGCCTCATCCGCGTCGAAAAGCCCGCCCAGAGCGAGCAGCAAATGTCCCTCCCAAAGCCCATCGACCTCCATATCGAGCCTCAGATCGTCGAGCAGCTCCTCAACGCCTACTTTTCTGATGTCGCCCCCATCCTCCCAATCATGACTCAGGCCGAGTTTCTTGCCAACCCCGCACCCCCGCCGATCCTGCTCTACTCCATGTGTCTGGTCGCTGCTGCCCGTCGCGAGGTTCCCCAGGCTGTCTTTGACTCGATCCGCTATGCCGTCAACGGCGTCATCAAGGCGGAGGACGTCCTCTCGACGCCCTCCATGGCCAACGTCCAGGCGCTCCTCATCCTCTGCATGACCGGCGACTGTCACTCTCAGTTTGTGCCCACCGCCCTCTCGGCCATGTGGGCCCGTCTGGGCACGGCCATCAGGATGGTTGGTTTTTTTCTTAACAAAAATATTTCTTTTTATACTAACCCCTCGGTAGGCCCAAGATTTGGGTCTGCACCGCGCCGAGCTCGTAAAACAGGATATTGAGCTCCGTCGCCGTGTGTGGGGTGCCTGTCTCATCAGTGACCGGTGGTACGCCCTTTTCCGGAATTCGCCTCGGCACACCGTTGATTTTCTTTAGGACGAGTCTGGTCTATGGTTTCCCTTACATGATAGATGTGCACGATTGCGACGTCCGTCTGCCGTCCTCGGGTGACTCGAAGGACCTTTACATGGACGAGCTCGTCCGGCTCAGTGTTATCGGCGGACGCGTCGTAAAAACTATATATAGGTAGGTCTTGTTCTTTTTCCTTGCAGCCCCACAGATTGATGAGCTTCTCCCAGCCCTTCCGGCCTCACCCTCATCAGCGACGAGATACTACACAAGCTTTTGGCGGACATCGAAGCATGGAAGGCGAATCTCCCCGAGAACCTCAAGTTCCGTGGGCCCGAATCGCCACAGAGCGCCGGTAGATCTGCCTTCCACGCTCTCCTCGCCGCCCCGAGCTAACCCCTGCGTTCCTCCGCTTCAGGCATTCTGCACCTGCTGTACACGTCGGTCTGCATGATCTTCTGGCGTGTGTTTATGCGGATCAGCTACTCGTGTCCTGCGCATCTCAAATTTGGCCTCACGGTGGAGCAGTGGAGCTCGCTGGTAGCACTCACGGGCGAGGCCATCGATTGGCTGGACGCCCACGAACGCGTGTATGACGTGTGGCTGCTAATTGCGTACGCTGCCACGTCGTGTGCGTTTGTTCAGGTAGGAGGCCGGTAGCCCTTTCTGATACGCTGTTCTGATTATGCTGAAAATAGTACCACACTTGGGTCCGGAGACAGGACCCGGACGCGGTCGCAAAGTTGCGCAAGTTGCGCGACTGCGTGCGCAGATGGGAGGGATCCCTATCGCCCGACCACATGTCGGCGAGACGAAAGGCCCGTAGATTTTTTCTTTATTTCCCTTCCTTTCTTCTGCGCGCTTGCCTCGTCCAGGAAGACCGCCGCCCGTTCCTCCGCTAAAACTGACTTTTTTCTCCCCGTTTTGGTTTTGTTTTTTTCCCTCTAGACGGCCGAGATCATCACGCTGCTGTACGAGGCGACGCAGGGCCCGCAGCTACCGCTCGAGGCGCCCGCGCTGAACCCGACGGGCGGCGTCACGGGCAAGCAGCCGCCGTCACTCAACTACAAGCCCGACCCGACGCGCCCCGGCGCGGGCGTATTCATCGCGCACAAGGACTCGCAGGACGACTTTAAGGACCTCCCAGCGGGGACGGTGATCCGCGAAGCCGCCGATGGCGAGGAGACAGGAGGAACGGGAATGGGCACCCAAGGTGAGGCGCCGGCGCGCGCAGTGCTGCTGTCGCCGTCGTCGTTCGCGCCGCCGCTCCCCGGTGGGGACGCCGTGGCGCCTGCGGCCGCGCCGCGGCGGCTGATCCGCTCTGGAAACAATAACAGTCATGCTCAACACGGGGCAGGTACGGGATCGGGGTCTGGTTCTGGTAGTGGCGGGACAGGGGCTGGGATGGTGAACCTGACGCCGCTATCCGCAGGCGGGCGCGGGAGCCACTCGAACGTGAACCCTGCGATGAACTCGCCGGCGAAGCCCGGGCAGGTGCAGGTGATGAATGTGCTCGACGTGCCGCAGGCGGGGAATACGCTGGCCGAGTTTGCGATGACGGATACGAACTTTTTGGAAGGGATCCCTGGGGGAATGTTTGATTGGGGTGCGTTGCGTTTTGTTTTGCATTTCGTTCCTCCTGTTTCTTGCTGTGGTTTTTGTTCGTGGGCTTTGGTTTTGGGTCCATCAGACCGCGCTTGGTTTTTGTTTTTTTGCGAACATTGTTGTTTCTGTTGCGCGGCGAACACTGGACTGACGGCCGGCAGGCCAATGGGACACATTCTTCTCGCGCATCAATCATGGCACCGCGGCGGGAGAGCAGGGCGGCGTCGGGATGCCGCGGCAAGAGTAGGCCGCTTGGCGGCGCGGCGCGTCGGCAGGCGTCGGCGTTGGCGGCGCGGCAAGAGTAGGCGTCGGCGTGAGGCGGCAAACAAGAGTAGTCGTTGAAGAGTTGTAGGCCGGAGGATGTTTCTTTTTCTTTCTAATTGTATCGTATCGCCTGTAGCGTTGTTCTTTGCTTTGAGTCTGCTGTCTGATTTCTGCGTGCGTACGTATTGTGTACGTACATATATTCACAGTACATACTTTACTGCGCGTTTGCTCAATTCACGGTGTGGGCAAGCGCGTCGGGATTGGAAAGTTAAAATATTTACTGTTTAGGAGGGATGACGTTACGAGGGCGTTCGATCGTGATCGGGTGACGGGTTGCTTGCGGCCAGAATATTATTGGAATATTACAGTAGTTGTCCGACAATTGTCAGACGACTCAGAGAAGAATTCGAACCAATAGCGTGTCCTCCATCCTGCACCTTTCTTTCTTTTTACTGGATTGAAGATTTTAAATTCCAGCTGAGTAAGAAAACTTGGAAAATCCGGTCACATGCTGAAGAACAAACACAAACAATGTTGAATAGGGGCGTTCAACCTCCACCACCATGGCTCCCATCCCCAAACTACCACGCTGTGTTCCCTACGTCGCAGGTTATTTCCTCGACGCCAGTCAAATGCGTACCGTCGCCGAGCGGCTATGCACCCCCGAAAGAACTCGCCTTCCATAAAGAGGCCGGCGTCGTCCTGAACCGTTTCTGTTTGAACAAGCACCTCGAACAGGCTTTTTTGCTATTCGAAGACGATGATGGGGAGGTCTACCACCTCTGGATCCGTGCCGTGTTCCCCTCTCTCGATGGCAACACGCCCAAGTTTCGGCTGCCGACGGAGGTGAACCTTCAGGAGGTTCCTTGCCTGGCAGACCTCGGTCACATCAAGATCCAGTTTGTCAAATGGCCGAAACAGCTTTCAGGTACGTCTTTAGTTGGACTTTATCTATTCCCCGAGCTCTTTCTGACTGCTCAGCTTATACAGCCCCATCGTGGTTTTTCCCTAGATTGCGAAAGTCGATGACAAAATTACTTGCCAAGCAGCAAGAGAAGAAGTCGAGGGAAGGGAGGGAGGCAGAGGTTCAGTAAATCTGAGCTGGTCCGTCTTTTTCTGGATGTACGGTACCCTTCCACGCAATCGTTCTTGCATCCTTGATGTTTATTTATGGCCTAAAGCATCCTTTAAATGTATAATTTAATACTAGAGGAAGCCACGAACGTGAACCCCGCGATAAGTGCGTGTGTATTCTCACTGAGTATGCTATCGGTACTGTCTTTGGTTGCTCTTTGGCCCGATGTTAATGGTCGTAAAGCCCGCCCCAGTTTCGGAGGGATAACTCGACCGTGCTTCTTCAATCCTGGCAGGGCTAGACTCTGATCTTTTCTGTTGAACCCTAGGCACCCCACCGAGGTCAACGGTGCACTCGTGGGTTAAAAGGTGACCTGCCCTCGAGGTAAAAGCAAGCACCTCCGCTTCGACTCTGCTCATCCAACATGCATTTCATGAACGGAATTTTCATTCTTGCTCCTTCGTCGTCACCAACGCTGCTATAGTCTCGCCCACGAGTCGCCTCGAAGGACGCCAAACATTTTATTGTAATGTTTACGGCGACAGATGCTGGGTTTCGGATGGTAACAGTCCCGGGGACTGCTGCACCGGTCTCATGTGCTACGATATTGGCTTGGATTCTGGCAAAGGGGTGTGTTGAATTGCGCTTAAACTCACCTCCCGGATAGGTGTGCTGCAAGGCGTAATATTAATAAGATGTCAAGTAATAATGATAAACTTGATTCCAGGCGTTCTGCGTTCAGGTATGTTTTCATTCCGCTGTTTCTAGGCTGCGTATTAATTTTGCGGACAGGCTGAATATTTTGTACCACTTTTCTGTCTTTCGTCCAAAAATGGGACTTGTTTTTGCCAGTGTTTTAATTCCAGAACTGCCAGCATGAAGATGAAGTGCGCAAGTACTACAGCTAAGATCCTGCGCACACGGAGACGTCCCGAAGGAGCGCAGAAAGATCTCGAATTGGACAGAACCAGCAGGGTGCCGCAATCGGACGACGACATGTTGCATAACCTTCAGTGTATTTTTTTTGCCAAAGCATAATTTATGTGACATTAAGAGACTTGAGGACGGCAGACAACCTTTCTTTCCTCAGCGGTATCCACAACACCTCCCCACCGGAGCTCGCTTGGGCCGTAACCACCAAGCCGTGATCGCGAAACTCTCCCAGGACCGATCGCAGCGCGGTGTCATTGGTGGCGATGAAGTTCTCTCTCGCAAGCGGGAAGAGCGCATCGTACGGGATCGCAAACTCGCGCAGACCATCCACGACCGGGTCGCCTGTGTCTATGCTCGCCAGTTGCCGCTCGCCCATCAACTTGAACAACTTCTGCGCCCGCTCAGTGACCGACGCCAAGATGTGTTTGGCGGCCGTCTCCGACATCGGTGCACCGCTCGGAAGAACCGCACCGGCGTCGCGCTGCTTGCGCGCATGCGCCCCGGTCACGGAGGTTCTGTCCGCGAAGGCGAGCTCGAAGTCGTATGGCGCAAGCGTGGTGAGGTCGTGCCATAGCCACGCAAATCCGCGGGGCGGGGTCTTTCCTGGCACGACGAAGCCGTCTTTCCGGGACGAGACCTCCGACGCCGACCACAGGAGCGGGGCATTGATGTGGTCGATGGACGCGATGAGGTGGATGTGCGGGTGGAGAGCGAGCAGCGAGAGACACGCTTTTGCCTTGGGGGTGCGGACCAAAAACGAATCGATGCTGTGGATGACGAGGTAGAGGTGCCGCCGCTTTGGCGACTGGGAAAAAAAGTCGTATATTCGGCGAGTCTGGTTCTCGGCCGTGCTGGATGTGAGAGGAAGGGACGATATCCCGCGAATATTCTCGATAGAGGTGAGCATATCCTTGACGGACAGCTCGGGCTGGAACCCATTCACCACAACGACATGCCCGGCTTTAGAGCATTGCGACGACGCAAATTCATTGAGGAGGCTTCGTTTTGACCCGAAGCCATAGCAGATGAGGTTGAACCCCTCGTTCAGTTCGCAGAGCAGCCGGGAGAAGAGAGCCGAACGCGCGGGTTCAAGCAAGATGCTTGACTGTAGGTGCTTCGAGCCCAGAGAGTCTACAGTGATGGATTCGGCATATTCATCGGCAGAAAGCGGCTGGACGAGGGCAGAGAAGATGTTGGAAGACGTCGAGACTTTGGCGGCAGACAAGGCAAAGTACGCGTCGAATGAAGACTGGACAATGGTGCGTCTGTCGTCCTCGGTCACTACAGCTTTCCCTTTGCCCTTTGCCCCGAGGATAGCTTCAACCTCGGAGGCGTCGGAAAGCGCGTCGCTATCTTCGTCGTCGCTCGGTGGCATGGTTGAAAGGGCGGGCCGAACGCGGCGGCTCGGCCCGAAGATATGTCCTAGCCCCTGAACGCGAACCTGCAGGTCGTTGGTGCCGACTCGATGTTCTGTCCCTCGCGGTATCCTTGGAATCCTTTCGTTGAATTAAACAGTATCAAAAGACTAAACCTCAGCGGCTGATTTTCAATTTAGTGGGAATAACGATACAAGTTTTCATTATTTGACGAAAGCACAATCAATGAACGCCAATAGCCTAAACATAAACATGTACGGATAGCCCGCCGCCCTCCAATAGCTAGCTATTGACTGTGAATAACACAATCTCAAGCTCGGGAAACCAAGCATGATCGCGGAAGGTCCCCGTGGAAGACAAAGACTTCGTCATTTGTCTCCGAAATCTTGTGAACGACCATGGTAAGCCGTCAAGTCTTCTTGCTCCCAACGCGCCTGAAAGATGTACGACTAGCGATTGGAGAATATTGATGGGAGGATGCCTGAGGGAGCGCTGAATACCAAATCGCGATATTTTCTCATTTGAAGTCCAGTGTATCGATGGAGACGCAAAAAAGGAGCTGGTCGGCGACTGAGCTCTGTTTCATGACGATCGGTGTCTCAGTGCGTGTCTGAGGCCTCCGAGTCGCCGGGGGCAAGATGGTACAAGTACGTACCTAAGTTCTTGGTCCCTTCATGTCGAAGTGTAGTTTTGTGTGTTCAGGATGCCATCTGAGACCTGAGATCTGAGAGCCCTCGTGGATGAGCGATGTCGAAGTGTCGTTTTATATGTTTCGCGAGGATCGACGTCAGGATCGAGCAAAAGATGCTCACGTGCCAGATCGCGACTGTCGTTACTCCGCGTACTGAGTTTGCCGTTAACTAGGTCCCTCGTCCAGGGATTGAAGCCTCCGGTAGGCTGAGGTGCTAAGGCTATGAAGCGCTTCTTCTCCAAGGCGTCAAAGCCCTTCGCCCCATCAACAAGTTCCCCTGGCTCTCCGTCCACTACAACTGCGCCTCATACCACTGGCCTGCAGCCCAAATACGTCGTCCCCCCGGTCCCCCACCCATGTCCTCACGATCACATAGCTCTCCTGGTTACTCCTGCTGGTCTTCTTCTGCGCCAGTACATTCCTGGACGCGGCCCCAATGATCCTGGTCCGACGACCCATCTCCGTCTGTCTTGGAGTAAGACTGTAAAGGTCGAGGAGCTTTCCGGTGACGGTGAGGCAGACGGTGCGGACTGGACCGGCAGCGTCATTGTGTATGGTATAGTCGGCGTGCTCGAGCTATTTTCTGGTACGTCTTCCGACTCCTCTTTCGCGATCTCGAATTAATAATGGCTTTACAGCGTCCTACTTACTGGTGGTAAGTGCCAAATCGGATGTCGGGAATCGTAAGCGAATTGGCACATCTGCGCACCAGGTTGGTTGACCGTAATTCCCTATCAAAGTTCTGGACGCAACCCATGCGGTATACGGCGTCAAGGGTATTACCGCTATCCCGCTTGTGGAGCAGCGCGCCGGCATAGTCGTAAACACGCTAGCTTCTCGGAATGCCCATCTCTCGCGCCCATCCCTCCTTGTCCCCAGTACAACTCTAGACTCGCTCCATGATGTTGCTCCGATTCCTGAATCCGTGGTTGTGCAGACCCCTGCATCTGCAGACGTCCCTCGCTCATCTCCTCGAGTTCAATTCTCTACTGCCAACGAGGTCAGAATCATGAGCCCTCTAGCTTCCTCCTTCAGCCTCAACAGTGATGAGCACGCGTCGACTCCCACTTCTCCGTACGCATCATCTTCTGACCTTTCATCGCCCTCCGGCGAACAGTCCATCGCCAACTCGCCAGTGGCCAAGACCCTCGCCGCCCGCCTCTCGTTCTGGAGCAGACTGTCCAAGCGGACCTCCATTGCTACGACACCGACAACGCCAAACTACCCAGAAGTACCTCCAGAGAACGAATCGCTCGACGAAATAATTAACCAAGGTCAGCAAGAGCCTGCTGCGGTCCTCAGCAACCTCATACAGACGCTTGCGCCTACCCCTGCGTCCACCGAGGAGCAGCACTCCGAGATCGAGGATAAGATCGTCAAGGAGTGCATCCGGGAATTTACCAAGGGCGGCATGTACTTTGCCTATACGTTCGGTCCGTCTAGTCAATATCCGGCTCTCACAACATGCCTTAACTTGTTTGGCAGATATCACGCGCTCCTTGCAGCACAAGCAGGAGCAGGTCGCCAAGTCGCAAAAACAGCATGCGCTGCTGGCAGACCTTAACGCCTTGCCCTCTCACGATTCGGCGGCACAGAGCGAGGACGGCAAGATCGATGTCCTAGTTGAACCCCACCCGACACTCCCGCTCTGGCGCCGTGTCGATCGCCAGTTCTGGTGGAATGAGTGGATGGCAAAGCCCTTCGTGGATGCCGGGGTACACACTCAATTATTCTAGTCGTCCGTTCACCCTTCTGATATCATCCAATGCAGGTACACCCATACGTCCTGCCTATCATGCAAGGATACTACCAGATTGCGACGTTCACGATCCCGCCCCACCCGCTGACACACGAGGAAGAGGCGACAGTGGATTATATCGTCGTCTCGCGGCGATCGCGGGATCGAGCGGGTCTCCGGTATCAGCGCCGTGGGATTGACGATGAGGCGCATGTTGCGAATTTCGTCGAGACCGAGACGATCATGCGCGTAGAGGTTCGCAAAGCTTCCTGTGTTCGAAAAAGTACTCAAATCAATCCATTAGCGTGAGGGTCGGGCGAATGTGTTCGGTTACGTTCAGGTCCGGGGGTCCAGTGCGTATTTTATCCCTTGATTTTTCCTACCTCTCATTTTCTTTAGTCCCATTGTTTTGGACGCAGACGGGATACGGGCTCAAGCCCCCACCGCTCCTCGCGACTGACCGGACACACGAGCAGAACCTTGAAGCGCTCAAGCGGCACTTCAAACGCACGGTGCCCAAGTATGGCCCGCATGTACGTTCCCTTCATGTCCATTATGTTATCTCGTATTGATATTTTGAAGGCGATCGTCAACCTAGCAGAACAGCACGGCAAGGAGGCGGCGATTACACAGGGCTACCGGGAGTATATGACCGAGTTGGCGGACAAGGACGCGGTGTATGTCCATCGGCTGTTTTTCTGTATTTAGCGCTAACAGAGGATTAGATACCATGAGTATGATTTCCACATGGAAACCAAGGGGATGAAGTGCGTCTGTTCTTCTCCCTATCTATCGACCAATTGCTGATGGTATGTTGTAGATACGAAAATATCTCCAAGCTGATTGATGCCATGGAACGTACTTTCGAGCATCAAGGGTAACCAATCGCTCTTCCTAGCCCTCATCTCCTAACATCTTCTCAGATATCTTTGGATTTCGGGTAACCTCACCATGTCAACGCAGAAGGGCGTTTTCCGTGTAAATTGCATCGACTGTCTCGACCGCACAAACGTCGTTCAGGTAATCGAAGCAGAGTCTCCCCACTGTCGCCAGCATCGATGCTAATTACAGTTCGCAGTCGGCCTTTGCTCGGTACGTGCTGAATAACCAGCTTGGCGCCGTGGCGCTCCTGAATCCTGAGATGGAGGGGCGCACGGAGGCGGATAATGTGTTTAACGATGGTGGGTCTTCTCTGATAAATAAATGGGGGTTCTTAACTGACAACCGCGTAGTCTGGGCCAATAATGGGGACGCGATCAGTCGGGCTTAGTGCGTTTTTTGTTTATTTCCATAGATTGTATTCTGATCGGAGGGTTTCGGTAGTGCTGGGACATCTGCGCTCAAGGTTCGTTTTATTTTCTTGGCATACCGGGTTGGTTTCTGATGTTCCAACCCAAGGGCGACTTTACGAGGTAGGAACCTATCTTTGTCTTGGATTCCGGCAATTTACGGTTTTCAAGAACCGGAAAGAGGGACCTTGGCGGAATGTTGAATGACGGCGTCAATTCACTGGCCAGGTCGGGCTCTTCCAATCGTAAAGTCAGCGTTTAATTGATATATGCCCAGGATGTACACGTCGACGTTCAGCGACTGGTTCTGCCAGGCCGTGATAGACTTTATGCTGGGAAGCCGCACACTCTCGGTGTTCTCGGAATTCCTGCTGAAGTTGCAGTCGACGGACCCACGGGACTTGATTCGGCTGTCGAAGATTCGCGCAGAGGCAATCGCGACATCGGTGTCGCGCGTCCTCGCCGAGGGTGAGCGACTGTTGTCCGGCTGGACGCTCTTTGCGCCAGAGGAGCTTAACGCGCGGATCGGAGATAAATTTGAGGAGAAGGTGCTGTTGCTGGTGAGTTTTTTTATCTCTCATCTCCTAGTTTCTGTTGCTGATTGAATGGCAGACTGCTAATGCGTTGTACATTATCGTGCGTTCGCTCTCTTTCGTGGGAATGTCGTGCCGATGTGCGGGTTCACACAGAGCTATGATTATACCCTGGAAAAGGTCAAGATGTATACCCGTGTGCCCCTTGGGGACATTACCAGAATCTCGAAAGGCGCGTCATGATTCATCGTCCTGTAGCACGGTTCGGATCATTGATTAATTTTGCATAGGGGCATATATACTTTCCCCGCTGGAAGAGGCCAGTCGGGATCCCGAACAGAACGCCGGGTTTGTGGTGTCATGGGTGAACGCGAACCAGATGACACGCATCACGAGTTACTCGGTGCGCAACAGCCTGGATACGGTCGCGCAACGGGCGTCGCCGCCCACAACGAAGGTGACAATTAAGAGCCTGTCTGCGGCGGCGACGAGTAGCCTTGGGCGTATCCCAGCGACACTGGGGCGGACGGGGACGGCGGCAAGTGCGCTGTCGGCGCGGTTGCTAAACGCGTCGCCGAACGCGGGGGAGTCAGGGGCGGCGCTGACGTCGTTTGCGGCGTTCAAGGTGTTACCCATTGATCCTGCACGGACACGGCGCGCGAGCAGCATGGGAGGGACGTACGCTGAATCGTCCGAGGAGCTGAGCGGGGCGGGGTGCTGCCGGGAGGCGGTCGACCTGATCGTGGACAGTATCCGACGAGCATGCGAGGAGATGGGCAACGATGGGGGGAGTGTCGCCGGGCTGGTTGCAGAGGAGGATGTTGTCGGGTGCGTTTCGATGTCTCCCCGTCTCCTGGAGCTAACTTAGACTGACACGAACTTAGGCTGGCGGAAGCACAGCGCATGACAAGCATGTATGCCAAGATGGAGTATGGTGTGAAGAGGCTGCTGTGGTTGGGAGGTTGATTTGATGGCCTATTTTACGGACACTATCATAGTAAGTAGATCCTGGTCGAAGTGACTGTTAATGGATGTACGATTGGATCAACGGGTCAGGTTCATATCGGCGGATCGACGGAATACGGCATGTATGCCACAGCGACTGGTCGCACGACGCAAATCGTTAACGTTGTTTAAATTATTTAGAAGAAGATACGATCTGGATACGAGTCTGGGGTGGCAAAATGAGGGTGGTTGGATGTATATCTGCAGGATTTGGATTAGACTATGTGGGGTAGCAGCGGGGCTCTGCCGGTGGATAATTGATGATCAAAGCAAAAGGTGTTGCTAACCGAGTCCTGCACATGCACATGCACTTACCGTGACTTGAGACTGTTGTCCCCTCCCTTCATGCTAGCTAGCCATTCCTACCCGCGCTGGTCGTAACAATCCTGCAAACTACCCCAGTCTTTCACCCCAATGCTCATGTCAGCGCCATCCCAGCCCCCGGGCCGCATATCCCAGCTGCTTCCCTCTGTAAAGTGCTCCAATTGCAATCTTCCCGTTCCTCTGGCAGAACTAGGAGACCACATATGCGCACCCGCGCCCCCACTCCCTACTCTCAACCTACCCAAGGCCTCCCTGAATATACCCAAGCCTTCCCTTTCCCCAGGTGCCGCCACATCCCTCTTGCCACAGCGTTTACAGGGTCGCGTCAATCCACCTGTGTCGCCTCGCAGCCCCCTTCCTCCCCCGAGCCCTCGCTCATCCTCTGCCAGTCTCGGTGCCTCGCGCAACGACCGGCTGAGGCTCAACACAAGTGGTCCGCCTCCCCCAACCACCCCTTCTTATCAGACGCGTTCCAGTCCACTCTCCCGCACCGGTGATGGTTTACCTGCGCCCAGACCCTCCCCTCGGGATCCGTACGCGTCCGGCGGTGACTCTCCCGTGCGCAACCGGCCACCAGTGGGCGGCTTTGCGCGCGCCCGATCAGGATCCAATGCATCTTCGATTTCTCCCTCCACCGCCCGCCCCTCGTTTTCATCTGTCCGCGATATTCCTCCTGCGGCAGCCCCGCCACCACCCCCCGCTGAGAGCTCGCTCAATACCCAGATCGGGGGCGAGGCGGGCATGGCCGGAGTTGGGCGTAGAGGCTTTGCAGCCGCCGCCCGCGCAGCCATGTTTGTAAACTCCCCGGCCCCCGCACCGCCGCCCACAACAAGGGCGAGCCCTCCGCGGCATATTGACATCGGCGCCGCGACCGTCGGGAGTAGTGAGTTACCTGGTTCCGTTTTTGGAATTATTCTGATTAGTTTTTTGTTTCAAGAAACATCAACGCCTCCGCCGTTGTCGACCTCCACTGGATCCTCCAACTCTCCGGGGGTAGCACCATTCCCAGAATCTCCGATCTCCCCCCAGCCTTACAACAGCCGTTCGCGCTCTCCTCCATCACGAGCGCCCAAAGCCCAACTTCAATCATCGGCATCCGTCTCCTCTCGAGGCAGTAGCAAACCTTCGACTGGTCCTGGCTCTGTATCTCAGAGCTCAGAGTCTGAGTACGGCCTTGCGTACGCTGACTCGACGGATTATGAAGACTACGACGACGACGACGATGAAGACGACGACTTGAGACGGGTTAATGAAATGCGAGGCGGTTTCAAGGCAAAGAGCCCTCCTCCACCGCTACCACTGACGTCTAGTTTAGCGGGATCCAGCAAGCCATCCTCCATTCTACGCTCCAACCCTCCCAACCCAACACCGCCCACCCGCGATGCGATCAATCAGCGATCCGGTCGCGTTCCGCTCAAGAAATCAGAGTCCAAGAGTTCGTTGTACTCTGACGAAGGATCTGACTCTGGCGGACCCGCTAACCTGAAACGAAGCAACTCTGCTGTCATAGCGCAGGCGTTCGGGCTCTCACAAACGCCGCCCAGTGCGTATGGGCGCCTCGGTGGCCCTGGGATGACCCCTTCTTCGCGGAGCGGGCACAGTCGGGGTAGCAGTAGTGGGAGCGCACAGAGTGCATACTCTTCGCGCAGCGCTGTGGCGATCGGCGATACCACTGCCACACCCTCTGGAGGCAAGGGGAGTCTGGAGCGCCAGATGGACAGCATGGTAGATGATGCGGGGCGACTGGGATTGTCGAAAAGCCAGTCGACGAGCAAGGAGCGCTCATTTTCGCCCGAGAGCAGTAGGAAACTCACACTTGAGATGGACGACAGCGCCGCGGCGAAGAGCCGCCGCAGCAATACTGTTCAAGGGTCACCGGAGACCCGTGCGCCGCGGCTGCCTACGCGCTCGCGGACGAGCCCGACGACTGAGCGTTCCGTCATCCGGAACGATCCCAAGCGCGAACGGGTGGCGCGCAAGCCTAAGATTTGCGTGCGGTGCGAGAAAAAGATTGACGACGGGAAATGGGTACAGGTTGATGGAGGGGGGGTTTTGTGTGAGAAGTGTTGGAAGAACATGTATTTACCCAAGGTACGCTCCTTTCTCCAAGCCCTCCTTCCCTTTCTATTTTTGCTGACACGCGGAATTTAATTTCGCAGTGCCGCCGATGTAATCTACCCATAGAGAAACAAGCTGTATCGTCTTCTGACGGCCAGCTCAAGGGTAAATACCACCGAGAATGCTTCAACTGCCACACGTGCCATGTGCGTTCATTTCCGACGTATTCCAAAACCTTACTGAACCGCGATCCGCGATACAGAAACCATTTCCTGACAAGACTTTCTACGTGTTGGACAGCAAACCGCTATGCGCATACCACTACCACGAGGCGAACGATTCGTTGTGCGCGGCAGCGCGCTGCGGGCAACCTATCGAGGGCCCTTGCGCCGTGTCGCACGCGGGCGACCGATACCACCCTGAGCACATGCTGTGTGAGTTCCCGGGGTCTGGTGGGTGCAAGGAGAGGCTGGACGAATACTGGGAGATCGACGGGCGAATGTTGTGCGAGCGACACTCCCGTGCGTCGCGCTCGGCGGAGGACGAGGACGAGGACGGCGATTGGAAGCCCAGCGCGCGCGCGATGAAGCGTATTACACGCTACATCGATCTTGCAGGTGGAGGTGGAGCACGGTAGGACAGCGCGCTCTACTCCTCCGCAATCTTATGACCATATGCCCCGTTCTTTCCTTTACTGGTCCTCGTCCTGGAGTCGGACTCGGGACATGTTCTTTGGGACTCTACTACCTTAATATCTCTTTTACGAAAGATTGGACAAGACTACTTCACTTGGGCTCGTATGGATTGACTTTAATAGCGTTGCACATACATACTTATGCCGTCGTTCGTTGTACATTGTATTACACCCATGCTTGATTCTTGAACGTTCATCAGTGAGATGAACCTACTGCAAGGCCCAAGGGGCGTGCCCTGCAGATGGATCAGCGAGTGACTCGATTTAACTCTCGACCTGAGGCCACGAAAGGCCACGAACTTGGAAGTGTCCAAGCGATTCTTGTCGGCGATCGCCGGTTTATCCACGTTGCTTGATCGATTGTCATCAGTTTCGTCCACACCTTCTTTGCCTTTAACGCTCATCTTGCCGTGCTCAGCTCACCTGTTGCGGTGCATCCTGTTCAATCGTCCTGCATCGGATTGACCCTGCACACATACAGCTCAGGTGCGACTCAACTGCGATTCTACTGCAAGTTACAGCACTATTTAACAGCACTATTAATCTCAGGGAGCGATTTTTCCCACTGCCAATCCCACGACACTGCGTTTGCACTGCATAGACAGCATCCACGCTCTTCCCTTTCCTTTCTGATTGGTTTGTGATCACCCGGGTCCAACTGTGCTTCGAATGGCACCGAAGACTCCCATAACCAAACTGGAGGGCGCTTGAGAGATCCGTTTGTATGGCAATCGCGCCGGGAATCTTCGCGTGTCGCGGGCGCGTAAAGTCAATTAATTAATCTCGATCAGGCTACGACGCAATAAGCGCCCGACGTTTACCAATGCAAGCTTTGCAGCGGGCTTGTGCATGGTCCGAACGTTCGCCCTGTCTGACGGTGGCGTAACGGCAGGCACTTCATCGATCTAAAGTGCGACGACTTGCGATGGAAAGCTGTTCCACATCAAGCACTATTGTTTTCTTCATCTAGGAAGAGGATCATAGCCATCTATCATTTCTGGGACAAGGGCTTTACTGCCGGTTCCTGGCCTGTGGTACTACATAGATAGCTGTGTATCACTGTGTACTCGGAATCTTCTATCAGGGCTAACGCCGTTTCGCGCTTGGTTGGGCGCCTGTAGTACTGTTGGAGCGATGTCTCGTTTGCCGCCCGTTTAAAAATGAACGTCGAAACAGATTGTGATGCTCACACATCCTTCTTCCCTTTCACCATGGGCCTTGAGCAGCGCAGAAAGCAGCTCATGGCCAAGCAGCCAGAATGGGGGGACACTCCATCTCCCCCACATCTCTCATTTGCATCGTGGTCGTCCCAAAGCGGTAGTGAACCACGTGAACCCTCGTCGGACCCGTCGCCCCCTGCCGCGGCTCGCGACAGTGAGGACGACGTTGCCGCCCTGGACGCCTTGGACGCGTTGATCATCGCCGACCCTCGAACGCGTGCGTTCCGAGTGAGCAAACCCCCCGCAATGCTCTCGTGCGAAGAGTGGACTTTGAATTCTCTGGTCGCCAAAAGCAAGAATTTCTTCTCAGTACCCCGCATCCAATGGTCCCCGGACACGTCCACGGCGGCCCAGATCGAGGCTTTTGAGGCCAAGAGAAAAGGGATGCCTCTAGTGGTCGAAGGGTTGCACAACGACCCACATTGGATCAAAGATAAATTCACGCCGGAATGGTTCTCGCAACATGGACCTAAAGGTGCCATCGTCTGCGCATCTGAAGCCGACCGCTACTCACTGTCTTGCAGAGATAAGCGCCAGGAACGTTTATGACCGTACCGACAAGAACATTACGTTCTCCGACTTTATCACACAGTCCCGTGCGACATCTCCTTTCGCGACGCCGGGAGGTGAGCGGACGTTGATGAGATGTCTTGACGAATATTGAAACATTTTTTTGGCAGAGACAGAAAGACTATATGGGAAAGATGTCCCTTGTCCGTCTGAGTGGAACGCGTTCCTGCACAACGGACGAGTGGTCCCGTCTTCTCTTGCACCAAGTGGGCCAGATAATCTCCTGAATAATCTACCCAAATCGGTGAGTAACGGCGTCGATATCTGCTTTCAGCTTTGTGCCAACATGAAATAGGATCAACCAGAGACCCTCATGTGCTATCTCGGGGTTGGCGACACATTCACGCCGTGCCATAAAGATCTCTGCGCGTCCTCCGGCCATAATCTGATGTGCTACACAGAGAATGGCGGGTCATCGTTCTGGTTTATGACGGAAACTTCTTCTGCGAACGCTGCAGCAAAGTACTTCAACAATCGACTCAATCACGAATTAGACCACGAAACACACGTCATCACAGTGGAACAGCTCGCCAAGGCTCCTTTCAATGTCTACATAACAGAGCAAAAGTTGGGTGACCTGGTCCTGGTCCCTCCGCGGTCTTCACACCAGGTCGTGAATGCCGGCGGGATCACGATCAAAACTTCTTGGTCCAGGATGACTCTTGACGGCCTCACTCTGGCCTTGCGATACGAGTTGCCATTATACCGAAGGTTTTGACCCTCCTTCGTCTTACGATGTCAGCTGAAGTGAGATTCGCACAGGGTCTGCCGAAGTGAGGTCTATCGAGTCAAATCCACCATCTACCACACCCTCCTGCGAACGATCAAAGCGGTGTCGAATCTATTCAGCAAACAGTCTGAAAATTTGGCCGGTTCCCCAAATGCCATGGCGAGCACTTCACAGACGGACATGCCGACACACCTCGATAGACTTTTGCGCGTTCTTCTGCTCTTTGACTCCATATTGATTGAGGAGTACTCGCAAGACGCCCATAGCATGCGTAAATTGCAGACCCCGACGACCTCGCGGTCCCCGGAAATCGGCAGCGATGACATCGATATTGGACAGATTACCTGCGATTTCTGTGGCGGCGATGTGTTTCAAAGCTTCTTCGAGTGCCGTTCCTGCGTGAACGGAAGAAGAGCCGCCGCACCTGGTGCTGGATTCGTACTGTGCCCAGGCTGTTATGTGGAGGGCCGGACTTGCGGTTGCGAAGCCATGATTCCGATGCAATGCCGCCCTTTCGACGACCTTTTGCAGACTCGCAAACGAGGTGTCGATTTATTCAAATCTTGCTCGAGGTTGCAGCATCTGCCAGACGATCCTGCATTACTGTCTGACCAGTAAGTATCGTTCCGTCATTTCCCCGTCCAAAAAGTCATATATTTCTAGGCAACTCCTGGCAGACGACAAGCTGGGTCTCTTTCGGGCTGCGCTTGTTCTTCGAAAGCGCCGCAGCAAACCGTCGAGAGTGCGCACTTTTTCGAGGGCCGGTCCAGATGGAATAATGCGGGCCCAGGCACCGAAACGTGACGAGAGACGGTGTACGGTTGCAAGAGAAACGGAATTCAACCACAATACCCAAAACGCCTGGGTTCTCACATGCAAAAAATGCCACAACGGCGTTTGCTTTGCGCATATGGTAATGGAACGCCGACTTCATGCAGCGGAGGCATTGTTAGCGCACGACAAGGACGACATAAACTCCGCAGTCTTGCATGAATCCCACAAAGCCAGCAGAATCAGATACGAGTCTCAACTAGCTGCTGTCAACCTTGAAGCTGTGGATCGGGTTCCAGATGCCAGAGTCCAGCTGGCATATCTTGCTGCGACTTTCCGGACTTGCAGGCCCATTAATCCTAATTCCAAATTGCGGAGGATTGGGTACTATGATCTATCGGTGTGGGAAACTGATGTATGTCGTTTCACTTCTTTCGTAAGACTTTACTAAATGCTATAATGCAGGTCCCTGACGACGGGCGTGCAGACCGAATGGAACCCGTCAAGAACCGGAACATCGTCAGTTCGCAAGCGCCTCTGAAACGTTGGGTGATGGACTGCGTCCTTTTGACACCCCTTTCCCGACTACCGAAGCGAAAGGAAAGGGAAGTTACCCGGTCGACTGCAGCTGACAGAAGTGGGCATCGAATCAGCGATGAGGAGGTATGTACACCGTTAACCTGCTTTGCATTCTTTGCATTCTGATAACAGTCGCTCTAGGTTGAAGACGAGGAAGATGATATTCCGCCGCCAAAGAAGTCTAAACGAAGCCACCCGCCGGGTGAACGCACTGTCATCGCACCACACAAACCTGAAGCTAGGCTGTCCTCCAGGCGACAGTCTCGTTCAAAGAATGTTATAATCGTCGACTCTTCCAGTTCATCGGGATCCGATGACGAGAGGCCTCCCAAGAGGCCCCGCGTCCCGAAACCCGCCGCAGAGCCTCGCTTCCGGAAGAATGGCCCACAAACGGCAGTTTCTGTCGCTGATGCATTCAATAATGCCTCTGCTCAGAACAGCAGGGCAATGACAAGCCCCGCACGCCCCGTTGCTTCGACGTCCCCCGCTCCAGCGCTTCCGCGGCGGCAATCTAAGCGCAAGGCACTTCCTGCTCCAGCGGAGCTGGCTGCTTCTTCGTCATCAACACCCGCACCGTCTGATAACATAAGGACCCAATTTGCGACGACAAGGCAAACCCTTGACACCGTCCAGGTAACGCAGGACCACCATGGAGTTGAAGTAGGGAACATGCGCCAGAATTTTTGGCAACGCTCACACGGACCGAACACCTCCGAAAACACTATCTCCCGCAAGCCGCTTCCTACTCGAACGGAACAGGCCTCTTCGTCCCTCGCACCCCCATCCTCTTCCGCTAACATAGAGGACAAACTTACGTCAATAATGCAAACCCTTACTACTGTCCAGGCAAACCAAGCCCAGCAGGCAGCCGAAGTAGCGGATATGCGTCAGACTTTCTCGCAAGGCTCGCATCTTGGACCGAATGTCTCCGACAACATCATGTCGGAATCGTTCGAGAGGCAATCTCTCACTACTGAGACTACGGTGAAGATCGTTGCAGACCTCGTTAGCGGCTTGGTGTCGGCGTTGCACCCGCAATCAAACAATGGCATGAGCAATCCTATGAGCGTAAGCACACACATAAAAATGTTTTATTCCATCGAAACTGATTTGCGGGCAGCCTCGTTGGCCCTTTCGCACCGGTCGCGGCCGTGGAAGAGGAGGCAGCGTATTGTTTGGTGATCATACACGTCGCTCAGTTCCACCGTTCCAAGGTAAGGACCGGCCTATGCCTCGTGTAGCCTCTTCCCCTAATATCGCGGTTTCAGATTTCCAGCCCGAGTATTATCGACCACCGAGGCCGTACTCTAGCCAGCATTCGGGTCCTCTATTTGGGCCGCCGAGGCACACTGAGAACCCAGAATCGGGGCGATATTACGCAGAGCAGCGCCGCATTTGGATTCCAGGCCCCCATGCGCAGGAGCAGCGCTACCACGTTTATGCGGAGGATAGGCGGGAGACGAGAGAAGATCGACGGGAGTCGAGAGAAGATAGACGCGAGACGAGAGAGGCGAAGCGACGTCGCTTCACGCGTTTCTCTCCTCCTACGTCGCCGGGGAACACGCTCACGCTCGATCTCGCGCCTGCGGTTCCTGATCGCAGGTACTCTCGCACGCCTTTCAGCCGCACTCCGCGTTTCGAGAACACGGAGACGGAGTCGAACGCAAGTGTCACTGTAACCAACGTAGAGGGGCCACCCACGAGCACATCGGGGCAACGACAGACGCCGGGGCAACGACAGACGCCGGCGCAGAGACGCGAGAGCATCGCGCCTCGAGAGAAGTTTTTTGCTGGGTTGGCACGTACGTGTATTTAATTCATTCTGCGTTTACTAGACTGATGCGTGCTCGCAGGCTCCGAGACGCCGGACGAGCAGGATTGGGAAGCGGGGTACGAGAAAGAAGGTGACCACTCGTAGAGATTTTTTTTTTTTGCTGGCAATGATCCTCAATTAAATGAATTTTCGATCCATCACGGTTCATAAACGAAAGCGACAGAAAGCGAAAAAAAATTACGACGAATAGATAAACGATAAGAGGCATGGAATGCAAGAAGCACAGGTATCAGCCACATCGACATGTTAGAATTCGCAGCAGGCTGGGCTTGGGCCGCTCATCGTCCTCCTGGCCGTTAAAGTCGCCGCCTCGGGACACACCGACGTCGCCCCCGCGGGCACGCACGTTGCTGATCGCCGGAGGTGCAGCGCCGACGCTGGACACCATCGGCGATGCGCGGCCGTATTGCTGCTGCCCGCCATAATCCTCCGCGGCGTCGCGGCCGTAGTCGAACCCGCCACCCGAGCCCGCGTTCGCATACGGGTGTTGCGCGCCGCCGCGCGCGCCCACCGGCACATTCACCTGCGCGGCGGCCGAGTGCGGCGTGAGTTGGCCCGGCGCGTTGCCGCCGCCGGGGGTGAGGGCGTTCGGTATCTTGCGCTGCTTGGAGCCGTGCCGTACGAGTGCGGGTGACGGCGGTACGACAGCGCCGCCCTGGGATGCGCGCCGCCGATCCGTGTCGCCGCGTTGGTCCCGCCGCCGGTCGTGCGGGCTCCCCGCGACGAGCCCAGAGCTCTGTATTTGGGCTAGTATTTGGCTCTGGCCCACGGACGCCTCCCATCCCTTCCCACCTGGAGTCATTTAGATGACGCTCTGCGGGCCGGAGATGCGTGCGGGGCTCACCGTTCAGTAAATTCCAGTCAAACACGCCGTCGTCCAAGTCGTTATTGTTTTTCATAACCTTCGTGAAGAGCTCCCGGAGGAAATCATAGTCGGGCGTCTCCTCAAAGCCCAGCTTGCGCACGTAGTTGAGGTATATGCCGAACTCCTCTGTGAAAGTTAAACGGAGTGAGGACGGAAGGGGCAGGGAATAGAGTGTGGGACGCACCAGGAAAGCCCTCACACAGTTCCTTGATCGGCGTGGTCTGCTTCTTCTCCCCGATCTTCTCGTACTTCTGCTTGTTGGTCGCGGCCTTGAGGCCCTGCCACGGCAGGCTCCCGCGCAAAAAGTACATGAAGACGTGCCCGAGCGCCTCGAGGTCGTCCCGGCGGGACTGCTCGCGGCCCAAGTGCGTGTTGATGCTCATGTAGCGCGCGGTGCCGCTCAGACTCTTGCGCTCGCGGTACGGGATGTGCTGCTTCGTCTTGGGGTCGCGGTACTGCTTCGCCATGCCAAAGTCCACGACGTGCACCACTGGCGGTTAATGGGGGTTTAATTTATTTATAAACTTGTGAAGAGGCGCCCGACGTACCGTTCGCGCCCTTGGTGCCCGGGCGACCGATGAGGAAGTTGTCCGGCTTGATGTCGCGGTAAATGAGGTTCTTCTCGTGGATCGTCTGCACGCGCGAGAGCTGCGGGTGCGGGATCGCGGGCATCAGACGAAATGAATAAATAAATTTAAGCAAGAGCGCGGCGCACCATCTGGCGCGCAGCCATGCACACCGTCTTGATGGAGAACTTGCGGCCGCACATGTCGAAGAGGTCCTCGAGACTGGGCCCGAGCAGGTCGATGACGAGGATGTTGTGCAGGCCCTCCTGTCCAAAGTGGTATATCTGCGGGATGCCCGCTGCGGGGCGCGGGGCGTCAGCACGGGTGGGCTGCGGTGCGGCATGGCGACTGACTGCAACCCGCGAGGATGCGGTAGGAGCGGCATTCGTCGCGCAGCTGCGGGGCCTCGGCCTTGCGGGGTTCCTGCGGGGGTCGCGCGGGTCAGTGGCGGCGCGCGGAAGATGGGGGTGCACGCACAAACTTGATAGCGACCGTCTGGGAGTTGAGGAGATTCGTGCCTGGGGCGCGGCGGGGTTAGTGGTGGCTCTGGGTAGAGAACTGTTGACTGACCTTCAAAGATGACGCCAAAGGAGCCCTCGCCGATTTTCTTGCCGACGCGGTAGTGGATGCCAACGAGGTTGGCGGAGGAGGCGGAGTGGGAGGACATGGCGGGAACGACGAGACGAGACGACGAGCCCGGGACCTCCCAGTGGTACGTTCACAAAAGAAGCGCACCCAATGATCACCGCTTAGCCTTTATTCCTTTTTAATTTCTTTTTTACTTTATACACTAGCCCGGCCCTGGCCACCCTCCTGCCAGCACTCCAAGAGGAACGTTCATCAGTGTTCTCCATTGATTTATCCCTCTACCGCCTCGAGGCGCTCAAAATGGATGTATTACACCGTACAGCGCGTGAAGGCTGGAATTTTGATCGCAGCTGATCCTCAGGCAAAAGAGACTTGGCATGTACTTCCTTCCTTTCATCGCGCTCGCTCTCTTTCACGTCCATAGGGTTATTATTTCGTTCAGGAGACCATTCATGAAGACGCATGAGTGTTGCAAAAACCATTCAAAGCTCTATACTGGGAACAATTAATTGCCCCTAGTCTAACTCGGACGAACGACAATTCCGCGACCCTTGCGGAAATTATTGTCTTCACGGCTGCAACTTCACCCGTTCGAGTCATGCTCTGGCCTGCAAGAAGCATGGGATCCTGCAAAAGTTGTTCTCCTCCCCCCCGAGGACACATCTCGTCGCCACAAGCATTTTAAAAAACCGCGTCTCCACCAATAAATCGCTCTCCGTCCCATCGGAAATTCGGTTCCGGAGCTCTTCAGCGCTTCAGCCGTTACGATCGAAGGAATAAAGCTGACATGTTAATGCACGCAGGACCGAGGACGGTACCACGGGAGGGCCGATGCCACGACGGGAGCAGAAATTTACACTCTCGCGCCAACTTGAAGTCCGAGCGACTCGGATACAATACTTCGGCATTTACTTGGAGATCCATTTCTCTACTCATCAACAATCTATTCGAAAACCTGTACGACCTCTGTCACTGACTGGCCGTTCGGACCACCGACGTCGGCCAGAAACAACACAAGCGAAAGGGACGTTGAAAGGAGACACACAACGCTTGGCCATTACTGGCGAGCGGTCTAGATCTGCCACGGCGGTCCTCGGGTCTTCGACTCTTGACGTGCGTATATATAATTTAGTTTCCTCCGCTTTTTCGTGATACTGAATCTGATTCAACTTGTTGACATGACCACCCATACGCCTCCACCCATTTAATGCGGCGAAACTGAAAGCGAATGCATTGTTATGTTGGTGGACCCACAGCAATTATTCAAACGGCAAGCGCGATGGCGGCTTCAAGCGTAGATAGCCTGTTCATAGGCCTGTACACTATCTCCACGGTTGAACACTGCAAATAAATCCTGCTGGAAAAATCATGGCCTGGCCGAACACTTACACCTCCGAGTCGAGACCCATTGAAAGCCCATTCACCTTGTGCTCAAGCCCGATTCACCTTGCTCGAAACCCCGATTCACCGTCTAAAATCCCAATTCACCTCCGATTCACCTTCCGCTTCACTCCGACTCCGATTCACCCCGCTCGAAAGGCGCCGTATCACCTCCCAAAGCCTCCGCTACAACCTGTATCATGTAAAACTGCTAATCCGTGCGTGTCATACAAAACATCAATATTACAGAAAGCGAGGAGGTATATGTACTGAAATGCGATTGCGATATGTATCATACACCGAGAGAGACTAGCGAAACTCGAAGCTCGAAGCTCGCACTAGCGGGACTCGAAGCTCGAAGCTCGCACTATCGGAACTCGAAGCTCGAGCTCGTGCGCTCCGGGAGGTGGCTCAGCGTCAGCTGCTGGTACCTGCAACAAGTGATGCAATCAATGTTAGCGGAATGCAAACGGATGTGGATGTGAGGGGAAAGTGAGGAATGGACGCACGGCTCCGAGTTTTGGTGAAAGTAGAAGCCGCTCATGAGGGCGGGGCGTGGGCCCGTGGAAAGCGCGCGGCGGACGCTCGAGTCGCGGCGGGGTTTCGCGGGCGACATAGGCGCCTCATCAGGCTGCGGATCTGCACCCTCGTCGTGCGCCGGCGCAGGGTTAAAGTCGACACAGACGTAGTAGAAGCCCGCAAAGCTCGCGCCGTTGATATCCTGCACTCGGTGATCGGGCACGAGGAAGCGCTCCTTCCAGCGCATAAAGACGGCGCCGCGGTCGCGGTCGGGGATGGTATTGTGGGGCTTCTTGAGCTCGGCCTTGACGTGGCGGTAGGCGGGGAAGCGGGACCAGTGGACGGTGTCGGCCTGCTCGGTCGCGCCCCAGTTCTGGGTGAGGAAGCCGTAGCGCGAGCCGATGATCTCTGCGTCAAAGTAGGTCGTGAGCTCGGGCCAGTCGTCGGTGAGGCCGCGGATGCGCAGGTAGCCGCAGAGGAAGGACGAGGCAAAGTCGACGTCCTGCGAGGGATGAGGGACGACGGCAAGAGTAGACCGGGGTACTACGCACCACTATGGTGACGTTGACGTCGTAGCTGTTGCGCCCCGCTCTTCTGGGTGCCCTGGAAAGATGCGCCGGGGTACAGACAGTGATGTGTTTGTGCGCGGACGCGGAGGCGGGTGATGTCGGCAAGGGGGTCGGCACCCTTGGCGAGCTGGCGCGGGGAGACAAAGGGTGGGCGCGCGAAGACGGCGGGTGCGGGTGTGGGTGCGGGTGGGGGCGCAAGTGCGAGTGCAGGTTCACGTTCGAGCTTGGAGTATGCGGGGCGATAGGAGGGCCCCGAGGGTGTTAGCTGGTCGGTGTCGCACGGGCGCTGTCTGCGGTGGGGATGGGGGTACGAGTCGATGCAGAGACGGTCCTGGCGGGGGTCGGGGAGACGCGCGTCGGGGAGAAGGACTGTGATGGTGGCCAGCAGATGTGCTCTGCAGCCTGGGCAGACGAAAGCATCGGGCTGGCAGTCAGTGTCGGGGTCTGCCTGGCACGGGAACTGGCACGTCGAGCACTTGAAGGGGGTACAGATATTTTCAGAGGGCATGGCGGGGAGGAGGAGGGAGCGCTGCCACACGTGCAGGGCTTCTTAATGCTTGTCACGAAAATGTTCCCATGATACTACTACTCGAATCCTCAATGCTATTACCTTCCCCCACCGCATCGCATCGCTATGAGAACCCGATGCCATTCGAGCGCGAATGCCCGCGGTGATCGTCCCTCACCGCTCTGATAAATGCAATACCCAAACCCACATATCGTACTACACAAACAACTCCCGGAACATAATCCTACTTGCCCGGAACACTTCACATCCCAACTCTCAGCTCAACCTTCGATTCAAGGCACGATCACCAGCATATCGCCCTGTCATCTGCCCCTTACATATGCACCCTGCACCGATGGCGAGGCGAGCGAAGACGACTTCTACGAGCACCATTCTTCCAGTCGACCCCAGATAGCAAGTTAAGAAGAAGAAGCTATACTTGCTAGCGAGTCGGGGCTAGGTTCGGTGTTCTAGAGCCGCAGCAAAGCACTGCAGTGACATCACTGGCAGCCATCGCGTGCCACAAACGCTAACTCGGATCTCAGTCCAACATCTAAGTAAAGATACGCCGTGAAATATGCGGCGAACCCAACAACGGTTGGCCAAAAAGTGATTGAGTTTCACTCAAAGTCGGACAAAATTGCAAACCAACATGGGTCTTCACCGTTTCACGCCAAAAAAGTGAAACCCAACATGTTGGGTTTGGCCGTTGACAAAATAGCCAACAATCCGTCCAAAAAGGCTTTTCTACGCATAAACTTAACCATACACGCGCGTGCAATCGTTTCTATTCTTTAAGCAATCCCCGGATTCTAGACCTCTGCCTTCTCCTTCGACTCCCCTCACCCGACCCCTTCTCGAGCGACCCCCGCCCCTTCTCCATCGACTCCGCCCCCCCGCGCACCGTCGCCCGTCCTTCTCGTTCTCGTTGTCGTTCAAGTCGTTTCGCTCGTCATTCTCGTTATCGTTGTCTTCCCCTTGCACCTGCGGGCCCTTCTCCAGATCCCCACCCACCGCCGCCTCCTTCCCCTTGCCCGCATTCTGCACAATCGTCCGCGCGAGCGTGTACCGCCGGATGAACAGCGCTGTCCCAATGTTAATCTCACCACAAAGAAAAACACAACAAGTGCACGCACACATAACAAGCCCCGCGCACAAAATCGGCGTCACCACCAGCCAAATCATGCTAATCGACCGCGCATACGCATGGATCAGCTCATGCCTCTGCACAGGGTTCGCAATGTCCTTGAGTTTGATCACGTTCTGGCTCAGCGACGCCGCCGACGTGTCGATGCTCTGCGACAGGTTCGGGAGCCTCGCGATCCGCTTGCGCAGTGTCTGCAGTTGGGTACATACATAAGCGGAAAAAAAAGGAAAGGAACGCCGGACGCACGCTCGAGATGATCGCCTGGCCCATGGCAATGGCCACCGTGCCGCCCAGCGTCCGGATGAACCCGTACGTCGCCGTGCTCGTCGCCATGTCTTTAATCGGCATCGCCGCTTGCAGCCCAATCAGCGGTGTCTACCATCCACATTAGTAAATCTATACATGCATGAGCACGCTCCAAGGGCCTTCCTTACCTGGACTGCAAAAAAAAAAAAAGGAAATCCAGTCAATAAAAATCAGCGAACAACACACAGCCAAAACACGCACACAAACACCCAACACCAATCGCCGCAACGAGCGGGAACACCGCCTCTCTCGCACTGCACGGGGGCGTCAGAAGGTCCGCAATAACGAGCAACACGAAAGAAGCCACGCACGCGCCGGACTTGTCGTCGAGCATGATCATGAGCCCGAATCCGACCGTTAGCACAGGCCACGCGAACCAGATCACCGGCCGGTACTCCTTGGTCCGCGTCACCACCTGCCCGGACGACGCGGATACGAGTGCGCAGCCGAGCGAATAGGGCAGCATCCTGCAAATCGCGATGGTGGTTAACACCCGTTCGTTTCGTTCGTCCCAAGTGGGGAGTGCATGTATGCATACCTAACACCGGCACCGGTCGCGGAGGACCCGAGCACTTGGAAGTACAGCGGGAGGTAGTACGCGCCTTATTTTCAATCAGCTCGATTGCCGGGGTAGGTATGCTATGTACGCACCTGAGAAGAATCCGAGCGCATGGAAAAAGGTTGTGATCAGAATAACCGCTGTCGTCCGTGTCTGCGATGAATGAGCACACAATAAAATGGCCTTTCGCATGCATTTACCTGGAACAACCGCGGCGGGATGATGGGCGACCGTGAGGTGAAACACTCGTTCACGCCGGCGGCCACCAGTAGAGCACACCCAACGGTGAGGAGGGCGATGGTCTCAGCGGACGACCCTAAAGTTCAATTAGTCGTGGCTGCTTGAATACAAAACAGCGTCCTCACAGCTCGTCTCGCTCGAGTTGAAGCCGATTAGTACACACACTACGCCGGACACTATCAGGAACAAGCCCGCGTAATCAAACTCCTGGTTGTGTTGACGGAGCGTCCGCAGGGGGCGCGGGTTCAGGTTCAAAAAGAAGAACAGGAGCACTGCGGCCACTCCGCCAGTGGGCCTTGAGGTGCATCATTTAGCTAATTAGCGTATCAGACGTTGCATGGACCTACAAGTTGATGAAAAAGCACCTAGGTTCGCAATCAGGGAGGGAGAATCAATACCACAAGGAGCAGCGTACCATCTCCATGTCACCTTCTCGGTAAGAGCCTAGGGAAAGCAATTTCAGAGTGGCGCTACGACCATATGCAACGCCCACTTACACCTCCGAGGAGAGGGCTGTGACGTAAGGTTAGAACTGGGCCCGAGGGTTATCGCATCACTTACCCAGCTACGGAAGCAATGCCCCATGTTGCACCTGCGCCCGGTAAGGAAAGTAGCCTAAAGAGGGTTGTGCACATACCTAGGAGTCCGATATACTTTCCACGGCTATAGGAGACGGTTAAACACTCTTCCCTCCAGAAGCGAGGGAACTTACTCTTCCAGAGATACAATGTCGCTGATCGTTATGTTCACCTTCACCAAGTTTCAGCCAAGGGTAGACGACGCATACACAGCACTGACCAGTTGCATGATGCCCCCGCCACCGATCCCTTGTACAGCCCGGCAGACAACCAGCCACGTCATGTTTTGGGCGGCGCCACAGAGGGCAGATCCAAGCTGTGAACATTTAATTGGAGAAAACACTACCAAGATGACCTCGGCATACCAGGAAGACAGCAATAGAAGAATACAGAAGGGGCTTCCGGCCTAGGCTATTCTGAGAATAGGAAGAGGTTGCATGCAAGGGAACCTACCAAAGATATCTAAAAACGTGGGATAAAAATCAACGTTTCCAGTACTTTTCATATAAACGCACCCGAAAGCTTTCCATAAAGTGGAGCCAGGGCCGCAGCGGCGAGCAGGTATGCGCTACGCTCACGTCAGTAAGAGCAGGGTCCGAAAAAAATTCAACTGACCTTCCGACCCAGCTTTACAAAAAGATTGAGCACGCATTACCAGAGAAGTTCAAGACGCGTACCTGTATTCTCTTCCGCCCCCAAGTTCATCTACAATGGTGGGCAAAGCCGTCGCGACAATTGTCTACACATATTAAGAGGTTGTTACTCTTTCATCAAAGGCACCAACCTGATCCATTGCAGCCTACAAAGAGCTTAATTCAGCATGTCCGCCATGAGCCGAGAGAACGCACAAGGAACACAGTCAAGGTCAGGGCAAGGAAAACCTAGGAGTCCCAGATTAGTTGGCGTCGACGCGTCGAATGTAAGCAGGCCGCTGACTATGGGAGCCGATTCTTGGGCAAATGATGGGTCTCGTCCGCTTTCCAGGACGCCCCAGGGGCGCGTTTCTCCTCCGTCACGGATTTTCCCTCCGCGGGGGGCTGCTGCGCGACGGGGTCTGGGGAGGCATCGGTGGATGCTGGAGGCATGGTGAGTGTGCAGATGAAAGCAGGGAACCTGGAGCTTTTGTTTGCCGGGGCGAGTCCGACGCGAGATTTGGCGTTGTGCCGATATGCCGATCGTTCCAATTATAGCCAGCCATACGGCACGGATAAAAGGCGCGAGTCCGTGAACGAATTTACCAACGCGGTCTTCCCGCATGGGCGGATGGGGAACGTGCAGGATAAATCGAGCTACATGGGCGGCATCCTCGGCTGCAGTTGCAACATCAGAGTCCGGCTTCAGTATGATCAGCGCAAATACCATGATAGCAAGGACATGGCTTTCGATCGCCACCGGGAGCGCGCGGTAAAGAGAAAGAGTCATACCTGAGTATTTCGACTCGAGTTTGAGGCTATCCGGCGTCTCTACAAGGCAGGATCCGACGTGGGGCGCTTAATCCAAACTTGCTATTCCTTGAGAAAACGGAAGAGCAGACAGGATTCGTCGATGGCGAACGATATTCACAGGGAACTTGGGAAAGGTTTTGAAGCGATGGATTTATTCGGATGGGTGCGAGGGAGGCCTCTGCAATTCTGAATCTGAAAGTGGAGTCGGAACCGCGCTCAGCAACTGGGTTTGGTCGTGTTAGTCCCGGCCGTTTCCTGAGTTTGCTCAACTGCACCTTTTTCTTTAACACTCGTCTCCACTTCTCTTCTACATCCTCTGAATATCATGTCGGGAACAGAAGTTGCTACGTTCAAGCTCGTCCTTGGTGCGCATCCCATCGCTCGCCAATGTTTTCCCATTCTGACTCGCTTGACGCCTTTGATCGATGTTCTGCTTTTTCTGCCCTCTCGCTTGCCGATGCCTCTTTTCGCGACCTCCTCTCCCTTACCGCGCGATTGATCGGTGATCCCCCCTAGTTGGCGACGGTGGAACCGGCAAGACTACCTTCGTCAAGGTTGGTCGCCTGGCGGCCTTTTGAGCAAGATCGCGTACTGATCGCCCCAATTCTCCAGCGCCACTTGACTGGCGAGTTTGAGAAGAAATACATCGGTATGCCGCCCCCTCCAATCGCGTTTTCCCCCTTCAACTGCCCGTAATCGACCATCTCACCCCTGGCGCTTGTTTCAGCCACCCTTGGTGTCGAGGTCCACCCTCTTACCTTCACGACCAACTACGGCACCATCTGCTTTAACGTCTGGGACACCGCTGGCCAGGAGAAATTCGGTGGTCTCCGCGATGGCTATTATATCCAGGGCCAATGCGGAATTATCATGTTCGACGTGACGTCGAGGATCACGTACAAAAATGTGCCCAACTGGCACCGTGACCTCGAGCGGGTATGCGAGAACATCCCCATCGTCCTCTGCGGTAACAAGGTCGACGTTAAAGTGAGCTTCGATCATGGTGTTTTTATAAATTCAGACGTCTGACTCATTTTTGTAGGAACGGAAAGTCAAGACCAGCGCGGTCACTTTCCACCGGAAGAAGAACCTCCAGTATTTCGAAATATCCGCCAAATCGAATTACAACTTCGAGAAGCCTTTCCTTTGGCTTGGCCGCAAGCTCGTTGGGCAAGTTCCTTTTGCCTACACTCTGTCAACCCTTCCTGACTGTAATGCAGCAACCCCGGCCTCGAGTTTGTGGCGGCCCCCGCTCTTGCCCCTGCTGAGGTCCCCGTCGACGCTGAGTTGATGGCGCAATACAACCGGGAGTTGCAAGTGGTACGCCCCATTATACTCACAGCATTCTAACTTCGGAACTCATCATTTTTCTCATTTTTTCAAAAACAGGCAGAGGCCATTCCCCTGCCGGAGGAAGACGACGATCTGTAATCTGCTAACACACAATACGAGTCGATGCGGTCATATCATCTTTTTACGCCACCCTTTATCTGCAACAACTCCCTTTCCCTGCTCTCAGTTCCATTTGTAGCTTGACCGGAATCCATGTCGCGTTTTACTTAGAATACAGCTCTGTTGAATTAGTATGATCATGGTTTTCCGGCCATAAAATCATTCCTTAATCCAGTTCCGGTGCTGTAGTCATTCGATATTATATGGATCGTTTTGCGCGCTGGAAATAAAGCTACAGGATGGTACATTTTACACGATGATATACGTTAACAAAATCGGTCGCTGGATACAAAAGTCAGGCGTGGAGTTGTGGACAAGACCGCCCACGTACCTCTTGAGTTTAGCACGCCGATCCAACATCGCCTCTGCGAGACGACCTTCTTTACGAGCACGTTTGAGCTAGAACACGGTCAGACGAGAGCAGTTTTGGTTATACGAGCAGACACATACCTCTTTCTTGTCCGCATCCGAAGTAACACTACGGCCCATGCCCCACGTCTGGTAGAGTTTGCTATTTCAAGTCAGAAAACATGCAAACGCGTCGCGCTAGGAAACTGACTTTGTGCCGGTCTCGTCAATGCGCATAGGGTCGCCGAGACCGTCCTTCTTCTGCTTTTCCTCCTCGTTCGCCTCCTTCTTGTACTTGTACTGAACCTTGATCCAGAAGCGCTCCCGGAAGCCGACCTCCTCGCTGTCGCCGCGCAGCTCCATGGCGCCGCCCGCGACCTCGTCCACGCTGAGGTATTTCTCGTACACGTTCATGAACGCGACCATCCCGTCGGGCAGGACGACGGGGGTCCACTCCTCCTGGGGCCCGCGCGCATCGCGGTCGGCGGAGATGAGGCCGTGCGCGTCGCACGAGAGAAACTTACCCTCGCCGGTGCCCGTGCGCAGATTCACCGTCGGCGAACCCGCGACGCGCGTGATGACCCAGACTTGGGAGACGTCGGTGGGGGTGCGCTCAAGGATCGTGGGGGGCGCCGGCGCCGGCTCCTCGGGGTCCTCCCCACGATTCTTGTCGAGGATGCTGAGGACGACGCGGGTGGAGGTGGAGTTGTATGTTATACATATCGGCGAGGGGTCGGAGGGGTGAACGATGAATGTGGGCCCGCGGATCTCGTATGGCTGCTCCGGCAGCACCCAGGTCTCGGGATCCTTTTCCTCCTCCTTGCGCTTGCTGGGCCTGCCCTCGTCGCCGTCTTCCCTCTTGCGTTTCTTTTTCTTGCTGTCGCCTTTGAACGTGAGTTTCGACGACTTGACCTTGTCGGCCATGGCGCAGCAAGGAGAGTGCGCTGACCTAACTAGGGATCCGCTGAGACCGCGCGGGGTACTCCATCTCATCACGTGCGTTTAGGGCTTCCTCGCATCAGACACTGCCACTGAATTGTGACGGCGTGACAACACTGCCACTCGAGCGTGACTCAACTGGCAACTTGTTTGTCAGCTTTTTCCACGCCAAATTCTCTCGCCACCACCAGTCGTCCTCAAGAAACCTGGTCAAAATGAAGTACAACGCCGGTGCGTCTACTGCTGACGCGGGCGGGCTGCGACTCACTCTCACTCTCTCCCAGATGTATCCTCGTCCCGGCGCAAGTCCCGCAAGGCCCACTTCTCCGCGCCTTCCTCCATCCGCCGCAAAATTATGTCCTCCGCTCTTTCGAAGGAGCTGAGGACCAAGCACAACGTGCGTGCGCTGCGCATTCTTGGTGTCCTCTTCTCACCCGCTTTGTCCCTGCAGGCTCGTTCGCTGCCCATCCGCAAGGACGACGAGGTCCGCATCGTACGGGGCAAGTACAAGGGCCGGGAGGGAAAAGTCACCCAGGTGTACCGCAAGAAGTGGGTCATCCACGTTGACCGTGTCCAGCGCGACAAGTCGAACGGCGCAACCGCACCCATCGGTGTCCACCCCAGTAACGTTGTCATTACCACCATCAAGCTGGACAAGGACCGGTTCGTGTATTCAAGAGCCCCTCCTAGTCCATCCCTGACCGTCTACACAGGCGGGCAATTCTGGACCGGAAAGACCGGAAGAAGTCGGCAACGTCGGAGGATGTCGAGATGGTCGACGTGCGTTCATTTCGACTCTGGCTGAGACTGTCTATTGACGCGTTGTTTGCATGCAGTAATTGTTGGGTACTTCTCCTGATTCTTGTCGTACACTCAAAACCTCCCTCATGTATCATGTCTGATATGCCGCATGCTCTTCTCGTCCTATGCTGGCCATTTCAGTGGCGCAAATTGAGGGTGATTATTAGTCGACGCTTGAGTGGTATCGTACAAATGCTACAAAAAGTCCTCTAGAAAATGACGTCCGCATCCTTGCTACTGAGCAAGTCTCCTGGACCATCGCCGCCAAAGTCCTCGAATTCGAGTGATGTCTCTGCCGCCTCTGCCGCCGCTGCATCCCTAGCGGCGGTATCCCTCTTCTTCTTGCCCTGCACCTTCTTAAGTCTTGAGAAATAAATGTCAGAGTTGTTGAGACTACAATGCGAGAAGAGCGCCAACCTGAAGAACTCTTCTCGGTCCATCTCGTCGAGTTCGCTCATAATATACTTTATCGTGTTGTCGAGCCGTGGAATGACGACATGCTCGATGGCATTCACTCGCCGATTTGTCGCACGAATGACTTCGTCCAGGATTGTAAAAGCAGTTTGCAGCGATGCGAGATCGACGAGCGTTTCGATGGCTTTGGCATACACCTCTTTGGCGCGCAGGATCTGCTGTCCACCCCGTCCCAGACCAGTGAGATTGAAATCTAGGTTCGTTCCGAGTTAGGCCGCCAGAAGCAAGACAGCCGTCGGCCACGCACCCGAGCCCGCCACACGATCGACCTCGAACGCAGGCAGCATGACACCAGAGACGTTCTCCTGCTTTGCTTTCACCTTGAACGAGGCCTGCTTCGCCTGCTCCTGGACGAGATACGATATGTCCCCTGTCGCATACGTGACCTCCGCCATGGAGAAGGACGCAAGCTGCATGACGCGCCCCATCTTCCGCTTGGCCTAGACCGAAGGCGTGAGCTGCTGCAGCAGATCCCGGGGCTCAGCGACGCACCTCGTCGACTTTCTTGAGGATGGCGCGGAAGCGGGTGGTGAGTGCGTCCCGCTTCTTTGCGAGCAGCGAGTGGCCGGTCTGGGCACCCTTTAGGCGCAGCTTGGTGTTGGTGAGGGCCATCCGGGTAGCGAACACATTTTCGCGGGCACCAGTTCCTGACATTGCGGACGAGCGAGCGAGTGAGGCGATGACGCTCGATCAACGCTTTCCCACGCCCAAAAGGGCTTCTCACCTCTTTGTACCACTAATCGGGAATGTACGACAATTCAACGCCAGTTCGTCTCTGCCCAGGCAGACTCTTAAACTGAGGAACCGCGGAACAAACCGCTCAAAAGCTCTGTTGTCTCTGCTTGTCCTCAAATTACTTCGTGCTTTCCTACAAATATATAGTTGCGGCACGAAGGAGGCTGGTAGTGAACAGAGAGGTTGTGTGTACATTATAGACAATAAAATAAATTCCTGGCCGTGCTGGTCCCTGGAAAAAACGGTGGAGAGAAGCCAGGTGAACTTGCCGTATTTATCGGACCTGAAGCTGTGTAATATGTCGTGTATACTTATATCACTATCACTGGGCTCCTATAGTCTACTGCCAGTGTAGTCCGAGTCTATGGGTATTGCCAGCCTCCAATAGCTGTTCGTTGACACTCGATACCACTGCAGGACAGGATTTTTCAACATTTCATGGCGGGAAGATGGGTAGGAGGAGAATTTCGATGACATGAAGGTAGTTGGAGGCTCGAAAGTGAAGCTGAGGTGAACGCAAAATCCCGACGCTGACCAAGCTTCGACATCCCAATGCGGCATGTGATCGCGTTTCGGCTCTGCTCTCACCAGCGCTTGCCGCTTTTGCCCGCGTCTCTGACGCTCGGATGTCGAACATATCTGCGGCTCCAGCAGAATTCGACTTTTGGGAATTCGTATCTTGTTCTCGCTGTCAACTTCCCTTTGCTTCTGACTCCGGCGCGACCGTTCCATTCTGGCTCACCGAATGCGGCCATGTCGTCTGCAATACTCACCTCAGTCTGTCCCGCTGTATCCCGCCTTGCAGTTGGCTGACACAGCTCAAGATATTGATCAAAGTTGCGCGCAATGTGGGATGGCAGGGATTCAATTGGTGCCGTTACAGCGCGAAGTACATGTCTTGCTACGTTCTCCGCGGTCTCAGTAGCTTAAATTTGCCTGACAGATGGAGGCCCCCATGTCCGAATGGTTTCGGTCCATTCCGCATGCCCTGGATGCGGTCGCATACGCTGCCAAGGTACACGCAAACGACCAAAAGCAACCAGGCGCGTCTGATTGCGAGTCCTGCAGTTTCAACAGGAGACGATGGCATTCCAAATACGATACTATAAAGCTAGGCAACAGCAGCAAAGGGCCATGGTTGATCGCCTCAAACGGGACATGGCCGAACTCAAGAAGTATTCGCGCTTCATCGTGGTTTTCCTTCCCAAAAGTAATGTGCTTTTACAACAGGGCCAACGATATTCTAGCGCACGAGAATGCCCAGTTTCGGCAGCATCTGGGATACCAGGACGAAGGTGGAGGCGAGCCGGAACCCTCTGGCGCTCCCAATTCCAACGGAAAACGTCCAATGAACGATCCTGACCCGTGAGTGCCGCTATCTGGTGCATACATCCTGGTAACGGTTGTATTTTCTTCAGATACAGACCCAGAACTTCGAGCTCGCGTTCGACCGTTACCCCGCTAGGACCCAACCGACTGACTCTTCCTCCTGGGCAGCAGCCTCCTAGTTTTTCGTCTAACCGCGTAGAACAGCAAGATCCCGCTGCTAAGGCTCACTCTCACTCTCGCCCTCCTCCCAATGCTGGTTCGAATCATCAGAGACCAGGATCGAGTCGTTTTGCCGAGTACGTTCCGCATTCCATGCAAAAAGGTGCATATATTCAGCCATTTGAAACAGACAGTACTCGTACATGCCTCCTGCCACGCCACAATTCCATCCTCAACAGTTGTCTCATAGTCAAGCTGCACCCCGCCGCACGAAGCAGAATCAGGAGCAACAGTCTTCTCAAGGACAGTCGCGCGCCGGTCCTCCTACAAGATTCAAGCCGGCGCAAGGACCGCTTGTTTCCAGCAATAAAGCGAATGCACTTGGACGCCCAGGTCAATCCTCTACGCAGAACCAAGCAATGCATCATGATGCCAGGCAAAGAAATATGGGACCTCCGCCGGCGCCACAACTACGCCAGCAACATCCAACCGCGCCTCCGCCTCCTCCGTCAGTGCGACGCAGCAACCCCTCTCTTCCTCCTAGCAATCGATTCTTACCGCCCAGCCAACGGTTCGCTCCACCTGTTCCCGTCGACCAACAGCATTTCATGCCTTCAACAACGTCGAATGGCGCGACGAAGCGTTTCTTAGCTGACGATGCAGGTTCTGGATCAAGAGGACCCTTGGCACCCGCGCCTTCATCTCGTGCACCTTCTCGGGCGGCGATGCCTAACATGTCTGGAGGTGGGCAAAGAGTGCCGTTTGTCCCGCACGCTTCAGGTGGTTTTGGATAGCGAAGAGAGTTGTTCATGTACCCAAGTTACCGATACTTCGTATGTTCTACTATTCCGAACGGACGGGCAAAGAAATGTATTTTTACGGTTGGAGTTTGCTTGGAGTTTTGTACTGCGCATTGCGGGCCGCAAGATCACAACGTGAAACCGACGGAGGCTGTGCACCTTACATTCTCTCTCTCAGCTCCTCCTTCTTGCCTTCGACTTACTTTACCTCCTCCTCTCCTCCTCGTTATTATGGCATATCAGGATCCGTACGCTGGTCAGTACGGACAATACCAACACCAGCCCCCACAGCAGTATGCCCAACCGCAGCACGGCCAGCAACACTACGGGCAATATGGCGACCCCGCTCCGGAATTCAACCCCTACACGACAGCGGAGCCACCTCATCAGAGTTATGAACAGGGCGGCTACGACAACTACGGTGGAGGTTATAGAGACGACCCCACACCTGCGCACCCGCAGCGGCAAGGCACGCAGCACAGCTATATGGACGCCGCTCCAGCGCCGTTGGCAGCCAAGTCATTGGATGAGACCAGTAGATTCGACCCCGGGGAGTTCACGCCCAGCCCGCGAGGGCCCAAGTGAGTCGTCCCACTCCGTGCTGTGCATCGGTCTGAAGTTGACGGTCCTCAAAGGACCGCGCATAATTTAAGACAATATCGGATGGAATTCCAAGGGCATCTGTGGACAAAGGTGTGTGCTTTCCGCCACTCACTATGACTTTCCGTGACTTTTGTCGCTAGGGAGGACGCGGACGCTGCTTTGGCAGATTTTTCTGTTGCACTTTCATGATCCTCTTATTCCTTGTGGTTACCATAATCCTTGGCCTCGTTCTGGTGGGTATACATCCTTCGACGACGTTTATGCCCTTCTCACCGTCCTGCAGTGGCTCCGGCCTCCGAGCATAGTCATTGGGCAGGTTGCTCCAATGACGTCTGGATCGACGGTATATTTTTATTCGGCCAGCTCTAGTCTTGGGCTAACGAGATACAGGTTCAACAAACAGCCGATGGAATTAATATTAACTTGGGTGTTAACATCTCGTGAGCAGGTCCACACGAGTACGCCAGCAACGAGTCTCATTATACACAGGGTTCAAAACCCGAATTACTTCGCGGTCAACTTCAAGAAGATCACTGCAGAGGTAGCTTTCTCCTCCGCTTACATCTCCCGTCTCATGTTCTCTTGAGATTTACTACCCAATCAACAATACCGCTATTGGGAATGGTACCGCCAACAACATCGTTATCTCTTCAAACGCACAGACAAACTTCACATTCCCCTTCGGGATCGACTACTCGACCTCTCTGGATCCCAAGGCTCTGATCCTTGTTGACATTGCGGAGAAGTGTGGATTCATCGGCGGCGGCAAGAAAACGAATCTCGACGTGAATTATAAGATCACGGTCAGATTTGCCCTCTTTCATTTTTTACTTCCAGACTCACCCACCAATCATTTAGCTCGGGTTGCAAATCCTGTTCGTCACGATCTCGCCCTCGATATCAAACAGTTTCTCCTTTACCTGCCCGTTGTCCTCCTCCGATCTCCCCCCCGGTCTCAAGGTGAGTTTTTGTTTTGTTTGTGTTTGTTGTCCATTCTGATCTCATTCCTCAGGGCCTGCTCCCGAGCTCACGACGAGAGGAGGTTCCGTCACTCTAACGACCGTTCATGTTTCGCCCTACACATCACATACGGACATTACCATAATGCGCTTGTATTCTTAAATAAATACACAATCGTGAATTTTACAAGTTTGCGATAACCGAGGCACTTCACTGTATATAACCGTCCATCTCAATTTCTTTCACCAGAACTCGCTGCCGAAGTAATTCGCCGACATTAACAGCAACGCTCTCCGGGACGCCCAGCTCCCTGGTCCTCATGTTCGGGAGCGTTCGCAGGACACCGTCTACCATTCCCAGACTCGTCGCAAAGTGCCGTTCAGTGACGGGGGAAAGATTCACTACCTCGATCTGTGGTCGCTCCAACACAAACCGGTACAACCACATCGCTCCTCCTGCGGACAATGTGTCAAGAGTGATTGAGCGGAGGTTCGGGTAGATGGGCGCTGAATCGGGCAGTTGTGGCAGCCCGTTTCTTGAACCCTCACGGCGGGGGAGTATATGAAACGCCCGCGAGCCAGTGCCGTCACGGAAATTGATAGAGCGGGTGCGAGGCAATCTGCCCTCCGGACCTCTCTCCCTTGTATGTTCGGTTGGCAACAGATATTCCGCGTAGGAATCGATGAGGTGAAGTTCCTCCACCGTCGTGAGTGCCCGAAGGTACGCACAGTTGGCTGTCGACGGGTCTGTCTGAGATGCGTAATGGTGGAAAAGGGATGCAAGCCGGAGAGTGCGCAAGTTCGTGAAGGTGCAAGGGTCACGGAAGCATTGGGCTAGATCCGGAATGCCTCCTCCGACGAGCTCCAGGTATTCCAAGTTTGGAATCGATAGGAGCGAGAGGAGGCTATGGCAAGGGTTGAATATATGAGAGGGAGGTGGCTTCCAGAAGCTAACAGCCAATCTTTTCAAAGACGGTATCTCGATGGGTGGTAATGCCTTCGACTGCAAATCAACCATAAATCGCAGCTTAGGCAAGATGAGCTCTGTCAAAAGAGGCGACGCGACTATCATGTCACGGAAGTCGGCATAGCTTGTTCGCAATCCTTCTATATCGAGGGAGCGAAGGCCGACGAAGGGGACGGGAGATGCCACGGAATGGAGGCGAAGGGAACATAACGAGGGGGTCTGCATGAGCAGTCCGCCGCTCGGAATTGCCATGCCGACATTGGGATTGGGGTCCGAGAAACTAAGCTCAAGGACTTCCAGGTGAGGAGCGGTCTGCGCGTTCTGTAGAAGAGCAAATATTTCCTCGGGATCGGACTCGAGGGACGAATCCGCTTTGATGGCCAAACGACGCAGGCGATGAACGTGTTGCACAACGAGCAGCATTACGCCGGTGACAACAGACATGTATGCGGGGGCATTGTCTGGGGGGATTCGTAGAGTCACGTTGAAAAAGCAGGACTTGGACCGTTTGAGACATAGTGCAACCAATTCAACGATATTTTGCATTTCAACGTCGGCATTGATGTTTGCCCATAAATGCGGCGTGAGAGCAGCAGAACGCCATGCAGCGCACACGGCAGAATATGTGACCAGGCAGGGAAGGCACCCCGGACACGTTAGCGATAATGTTGTCCCCGCTCTGAATATGTGAGCGAGTACCTCGGTCGGTAATGAGTGAATGGTAACCGCGTCTTCTGCCATCTCCTTGTGTGCATAAGAAGAGTTGAAAGATAGGTCGGGACAGACTCACATATGTGTTCTCGACTGGTGTATATTAAGCCTGCAGATGAGGGTTAAGGGTTCAACTCAATTCTCAGATTTGTACCCGAGTTTCTCGGCAGGTCAAGGGTTACTTATCGGCACCGCTTGACTATACCAATATTAGCTTGATTCCAGCGCGTTTGAAAAGAGGAACTCTAGGAGTTCATGAGTGTTGGTAGCAAGGTAGATGGGTGTACTTTCGGCCGCTTACCGCCGATTGCTTTAACTTTTCCGGGCCGGTAGTACGCTCACCTCTGCACCTCTCACTTCGAGCTTCAAGGACGACGACAACCATGCTGAGCGGGCAAGAAGTAAAGGAGGAGGACATACCTGACTCTGCTGCCCTAAATCAATTTCGATCCTCATTATCTCAGTTCTCCTTTGGTTCTTCCAAAAGCGAACTCCGAAGGTCTCCTCGAAAGCCTGTTGCCCGCACCAGCCCAGTCAAAAGGCAAATTTCGGAAACTGGTTCTAGCCAAAAAAGAATTGTCTTGGAGAGGTCTCCTAAGAAGCAAAAGCGCTCTTATGCTCCCCCCGAAACTTATGCCCATCTCCACGAGTTGCAGGACCACCTGAAACAGGATCTTGATGGTTTATGTTCTGCGCTTCTCCCTAGCACGTATTAACATCGTTCTTCCTAGTTATATTCTGTGGCATAAAGTATTCGCATATTCTTGTTTGTTATCCAGCCGATAAATTTGGTCTAGTCCAGGGAAAAAATCTGCGGAAATCGGCCACCACTTTGGAAATCCTTCGAATCATTTCTGGTGGTGCGTTCAAGCGTGCACCTTGGGGTTCGATTACTGATTCTGTAGAAGGTGCCTGCACCATTCAGGCATGTGCATCGAAATTCACCCTTAAAACGCTGGCCGACGCCTTCTAGGCTTCACTGAAACCCAAATTTCTCCGCAAGAGGACTTTAACCTTCCAGACCGATTCTCGCTCGGCCTGGTCAGTTTCGTCTTCATATCTGCTCTTCACATCCTTCACAACGGCCCTAGACGAACCTGGTGGATCGTCCCACTACCGAGGTCTGATATCTTCTTTCCTCCTCCTCATCCGAACAACCACCTAAATAATAATTGTAGCAAACAGAGCTTTCCAGAAAGGAACAATTAGCCGGTGTTCCCTTTTTCTTGGCCAAAATCGCCCGCTATCGACCACGGATTGTCTGTTTCGTCGGCTTGGCCATTGCAAGGGTGGTCGAGACGCGTTTGAATGTGGTGCCTACTGACCAGTTCTTACCTTCCAACAACTTCCTAACACAATTTCAGACACTGGCCAGCGACGCGAAATCGTGGGGCTTAAGGCCATACAAAATGATTCATCCAAGTATCTTTCCCCACCCCACCCATTAATCTCATTGTTTACGCGTGTCAGGTTCCTCTACATTCACTGAAACCCTGTTCTTCGCTGCTCCTAGTACTTCTGGCCTAGTAACACATTTTCAGGTGGGCGTGTTTGTCATTGCTGGTTGGTATTTGATCTGGAATGGATACGCAGCGGCCAGAGAAAGCCAGGATATTCGGCGAACTCAGACAAATCGTCGAGAATCTGAAACTAGGCAACTTAAATACGGCGAGAATGACCGTAATCCGGCAAGAACAGATTGCTCAGCCCTCAGAGCTAGGGAGCAGCAGTCGTGTTGTCGAAGGAGAGATGACACAGTGATCATCCAGTTGCCTTCTTGCGAAGCACAATCATAACAGTTAGACAGCAAATACATAATACATTCAGAATAATCTACTCTTCCATTTCATCCCCACTTTCCATACCCTCATCGCTGTCGCTGTCTTCACCCTCGGCGACCTCAATCGGATCGAGGCTGATGTCGTGGTCTGCACCTAGATACGAATCACAGATGACATACAATTTGAGGGAGTGAGTGCCCTTCGGCAATGTAATCTCAAGTTTGACGGCAAGATTCTTGTTGACTGTAACTCGCTTGATAGCAAGCAGACGACGAGTGCTAGACTCTCCGACAACAAGCCACCAGTTGGCCATCTTTTTGGACGGATAGAAGGGGGCGACGACGTCTTGGTCCCCGCCCTCGTCGTCATCATCGAGGTCCCGTGTGAGAGTTACTTGGAGTATTATCGGTGCTCCAGCAGTGTAATCCCCTTTCACCAACTCGTGGGAGACGTCCAAAGTGGGATAAGAGTTGACGAACATAGCCACGTCTTTCCTGTGAAAAAAGGCAAGTTAGAAATGACACCCTTTTACAGACAAGGCTCTTACATCTGCACGGAAGTCATCTGTAGCAGTTCCACCCGCTTGTCATCTTCCATCTCCATGATGTCGTAGACGGATTCGATGCCAGCGTCTTTACAACGAGTAATGACCTAAGAGCGAAATGAGTACACGATCAACTGGAGCTAATGATGCTCGGTACCTCTGGCTCGAAGTGCGGGATCTGCTTCAATGGCGAATCAGTCTCCCACACCGCCTGAACACACATTTGAGACAGATCCATTGCGCCCAAAGCATTCAGCCACGCGTTGGAAGACATGACATCAACACAGGCGGAAAGCAAGTTGAGCACTTTCTCCAGCACTAGCACCTGATCCGCAGCTAAATCTGGAGGAAGCTGCAGGCGGGAAAAGTGGGCCTGGAGGAGAAGGAACGTTTTAAAGTGCGGAGCTTCGAAATCAGCCTTGTCTAACTTGACGGGCACACGGTCATATATGCGACGCAGGAGCGTATCTTCATGACGGCGGATGGGAATAGACTCGAACTCAGCGGAGGAGGAGACGACTTCGAGAACTCCCTTGAGCTTGGTGCGCTCCTTCAACGACAACGTATACACTTCGACTGTGACATCTATGGACATTTTGCGTTAATGGTGCGCAAGGTGATGGGAAAATTGATGCTTACATGAGATGTTATAGTAAGCGGCGATCATGCCGAGGTTCAAGGCTGAGACCTCGATCTCATCTTCGATGGCAATGGATTTCGAGTTAACCAGGTCGACGAGAGTATTCTCGACTAGCTCAGACAAATGGTCGGAGAGGTGCTGGTGGCTGACATTGTGGAGGTTGTAGTAGTTCGGATTTTGCGTCATCCGCCGGTAAAAGTATGTCCACGTTAAAATGTCCTGGATATTAATCGTAAGTCGAAGAAGCAGAATGAGAATAAACGAGACCGACCATAGCATCCTGCTTATTTTCAATGGTTTTCACCGCGATTTCCGCGAGGAAGTAGTCGTGCAGGAAATGAGTCGAAAGATGGGATTCAATGGGCAAACCCTCCGCCAAGAATTTCTTGTAAAATTCTTTTCGTGTTTGTTGACACATGAGCACACATCGGCTGCGTTCGTCTTCTGTTGGACGGCAGGCACGACCCATCATCTGGAGAACATCCATGACTGGGTAGTCGATGTATCGGTGTTCCCTGCCTTCGTAGGATTGGACACCCATAATGATAACCATATAGCTCGCTACTGGGAGACTCCAAGCTGTGTCCTGGTACGGAAAAAAAATCAGTTGCCGTTAATCAATATCTGAATATCGCACGTACCCGGGATGCCACCAAAACCTGCACGGCACCGGATTCAAACAAGCGCTGTACGATACGCTTGTCTTGCTTGCTGAGGGCCTCGTGATAGTAGCCAATGCCGTGTTTCAAGCATTCCACCAACTCCTTATCACTGATGTTCTCGAAGTGAGGAAGTAGGACCTCGCTGTCCTCGACATTCAGGAAACGGTCGGGCTTATCATCAGCTGCACAGTGGGTGAGGAGGTTGTCGACAGTGAGACGACATTGTCGACGGGACGGGACGAAAACGATGACCGGCTTGGTGGGCGAGTATTCCACAATTGCCAAGTAGGCAGGCTTAGACATGGCGATCATAAGGGATGGGAAGTGGGGGATCGTGAAAGACTGGAGATGGATGTCCATGTCCAAGGGACGTGCACTTGGATAAATAATTAATGCCCGGGAAATATCGCAAAGAGGAGGAACATACCTCGGAGAGAAATTGAAGATCGCGTGTGATGGCGCACCCATCCATTCACCAAGATCACGAGCATTGGCAAGAGAGACACCACACGCTACAATACGGGTTTTGCTCTCCGTCTGCTCCGAGACATACCGGGTCCGGGAGATGACCACCTCGTATGTTGGGCCCACCTCACCGCCGACCAACTGAACCTCGTCCGCGATAAGGAGGCCAATATTTTGCACATTCTTTCGTTGGCGCCATCTCCGAGAAATGACATCCCACTACGGGACGGTCAGGTCGTGGTCTGGAGGAGGATACCACAAGACTTACCTGTGTTGGTGTACAAATGATGACATCACCCTTTTCGAGCAGTCGCAAATCCGCGCTGGTCTCCCCTGTGAGACTGACAATCTCCTTCCCGCCTTGCACCTGAGAGAACTTGTCTCGCCACTCTTTAACACGCTGATCCACCATCTCCTGGTACGGTTCAATGCAAACAGCACGGGGCTGCTCGCGTTTGCTCCATAGTCGGAGCAGAGCAAACTCTGCACAAATGGTCTTTCCACTTCCGGTGGGGGCGCCAATGAAGACATTCTCGTCCGAAGTATAGAGCGCCTGGAAGACCTGGGTTTGGATCTTGTTGAACGTCTGTATGGTCGAAGAATAAATGGCCTCGAACTCCTTGTTGTGGAGGGCGGAGAGGGGAAGAGCTTGCAGATCAAGAAGGGGAGTAGGCGGAGGGAACTTTTCTGGGAGAATCAAGTGCTTGAAAGATATTGGTAGGCGAGTTTCGGCATGAAGCCAGCGATCGGAGATCACGGAAATATAGTAGTTGGGCGGCACGGGCTCGAACATCGGGACGGTGAGAGTCACATTATGCTCATCTTCGGCATAGCGCTGGCGAAGAACGAAAGAATCATGGAACAGAATTATTTCACCGTCCACATCCTCAACCATGATCAAGAAGGTTTCGGCACCACCGTGGATCTTCTCATCCCAGCGGAAATCGGGAACAATCGACAAATCAATTCGCAAGAGGGACCGAGTAATCGGCTGCACTTGAGCTTGAAGCCTGAACATTGCAAAGTCAGTGATAAGATCATGTGACATACATATTACGTACTGGAGCTTAGGGAAATTGTGAACGAGACGGTGAACCAGTCGACCAGCGTTTGGAATTCCAATCAGTTCACCGATCTCCGGGGGGCTCTGGGAGGAAGATTCAGATTGAGGCTTCATTAAGACTGCTGAAGACTCACAAGATCAAAGTAGCGATACCAAGGCTTGGAAAAGCGAATTGGATTAAGCCTTTTAAAATGAAGACCGGAAACAACTCACGAATTGCTTGCCCTCCGCCTTTCTTATGATGTCCGATTGCACACCCTTGAACTGACGTAAAGGCGTCATGGATCCCCACCTGAAGACATATATAAGCGGCAAATAAAACAGGACCCAGAAGTGACCGACATTCGCTTTTCGACCATTTTACAAAGATCGAGGGCCGCTTTGGCAGGCACAGCCCACCCACGCTTGAGGCAAATTTCGAACATCGCACGCAAGATACTAGATCATAGTGCTGAACAAACAAACAAAAACGAAGATGGTAAAAAGGACCTACCGTCCGGCGGATTGCTGCACAAACACCATGTCGGCGACGAGGACAAAACCTAGAGGACTTGTCGGAATGGGGTCCAAACGATGATCTCGCATGACGCACCATCCAATTTCAGTTGGGAAATGTAGGCTTGAAGAAGGACATTGATTTTAGCAGCAGGCTCTTCGACGCCTTCCTTGACGGGAATAGGAACCCTCTCAAGAAGTTTCGCAAGTTCGAGTTTCTCCTAAAGCGGGGAATTAACATTTCTGCAACGAACTGCTGCTCACACAGAACTGACCTCTTGACGGACCTAACACAGGCGGGATGAGTACAAAACGGCTGAACTCAAGTGCAAGTGACATACCGGAAGGAGTTTAAATTCGTTTGACAGGGCAAAAACCCTGAATAGCTCCAAAGTAGACATCGTCGGCCGCAAATGTTGGTTGTAAGTCATCATGGAGTTGTATGTCACATAATAATGTGACGCGATTCTGCCCAACTCGGTGCTTTGGAACCTTCCTGAAGAGCGTTCATACTTCAACAGCTGGCATTTCTCCAGCAGAACGGCGGCTGAGTGTACAATATCTGCTCGTTTTTGGATCAAGCCTGTATCGTCGTCTTGGTAATCTACCCCAACGCCATAGAGCCCCGGAGACTTCAGCATGCGTACGTATCTGAACAGACCATGTCAATGGATAAGTCAAGGAACGCAAGGAGTGGACTCACAGATAAGTATAGCCCAACCACTGTACGGCTTCATCGCGGTTCCGAATGGTTCCGAGGACGATTTCCGCGTTCAAATTGTCGGCCAGCTTCGAAACGAACTGAGACTCGATAGGAAGCTGTTGGTTCAACAAGCTCAGGTAATATTGAAGCTCCGAGTGATTGGTGATGATGATACCCTCGCCGTAGGTGTCGTATTGCGGACGGCCAGCACGACCAAGCATCTGCAACACGTCCTGCGAAGACAATTCAACCCACCGACCCTTCTCGGGATTGTAGATCTGAGTGCCTTTGATAATAACGGTGTGGGCGGGAAGATTGACACCCCAGGCGAGGGTAGCGGTACACACCAAAACCTGCAGAGAGCCGTCTGCGAACAACTCTTCCACAAGCCCACGATCCTCTCTCGTCATCCCGGCATGATGGATGCCGAAACCAAAAGGGAGCAGATCCCTTAAGTTTCCGTCCTTGACATTATTGGCTTCCTCTGTTAGGATCTCCCGAACGGCGCCATCGGGTTTGACGAATTGGGTGATGGTTTCCTTCTCGATCGCCATGTCCCGCAGGAATTTGGCGGTCTTGGCAGTCTCTTTGCGAGAGTGCACAAAAACCAGCGTTTGGTTTTTGCCCGCCTGATCCAAAACCTTCTCGTAACACACCTCATTCGTGACCTGGTACCGTTTAATTGCCTTTTTCTCGGTGACTCCAATGAACTGTTGCTGTAGCCCACAAGGACGATACGCAGCATCGAAGTAGAACAGGCCCTTCGACTCGTCCACTCTCAGGAATGTCGCAACGTCCTGGTAATTGGGGAGTGTCGCGGAAAGTCCAACCAGACGTACATACTCGGATGTTTGCTCCATCCTCCGAATTGTCCGCGCAACTATGCTCTCTAGAACAGGACCGCGCTCATCGTGGAGCAAGTGAATCTCGTCGATGATGATCAGTCGCACGAGGTTGGTGTAACTGGTATCGGTGCTTTTCCGGGTGATGACATCCCATTTTTCCGGTGTGGTGACAATGATTTGGGTTTCAGCTATTTGTTGCTTCGTCATTTGAGAGTCCCCGGTCAATTCGCCCACGGTGATGCCGAAGACTTTGAGGCGGGCTGAGAAATTTCCGACCATCTCTTGGACGAGGGCTTTCATAGGGGCAACATAGACGATCTTGAAGGCGGCAAGATCAAATGTCCCCGTCTCTTCATCACGATATTTGCCCAATTCATTCAGGATCGTAAGCATAGCAACGTTGGTCTAGCCATGGAATGTTAGAAATGCAGCATAAATTAATCGTGTTAAACTCACTTTGCCAGCTCCAGTGGGGGCGCACAAAAGGATAGGCTCGTCCGTTCCGAAAGCAACTGGATAAAGCTTGCTTTGAACGGGATTGAGCTTCGCCACAGTGAAAGCAGGCCGAGCCCACGCAGGAAGGTCAGAGATAGCGACCAGCTCGGTGTCCGGAGTCGCTTTTTTCTTTGGGGCAGGGACATGGATCTCTTCATATCCTTTTCTCGCGCGTTTGAACGAGCCTTCAGGCAGCTTGCACTTCTTGTTGGACATCAAGTGGCCGCCTTGACTGAAAGCCATACTCTCGAGATCTACCATACGCTTTGGCTGTAGGGTAGAGCCAGGCGCAAGGGTGGCCGTTTTGGGGACATTGCGTTTCCCTTCATCGTCAACTTCCATCGCATCTGAAGGCTTCCCCTTTGTTGCCTGTCGATCCCCGGCGAGCTCACGCAAAATCCATCCTACCCCTTTCTCCCGCATCGCTACCTCGACGTTCACTCGCTCGTCGGCGTCACTCCGCATCAGCTTCGTACACCACACGATTACATCGCGATTCTTGAGGAATTTTGTGGTGATGTGGAAGCTCTGGTATTCGAACAGCTCCATGAGCTGGTTTTCACAGTCACGGAGACTGGATTCCGAGCCAAGGATGGAGAGAACGGAGGCCGCTTTGTCTGCTGCGGTGACGGGGTCTGGGTAGATTTCGGAGATCTGACGTTGGACCCAGAAACCGTCAACAGCATGAGGAGAGACGATGTCCTTGTCCGCCTTGGCTTTCTTCTGCTGCGAAGCCTCGCCTCCGATGACAAGCTCTTCGTCCCCATCTTGTACCCCATCCTCTGGCGGAGCGTCTTCCGGCTCTTTTTCGTCGTCGTCGGAATCCTCGCCTATCTCAAAGCGCTCCTCGTCCTCCTCATCCTGCTCTTCTTCATCAAATACGACAGCGACGCCAACTTCATCGTCGATTTCCGCATCTTGGCGCTCCATGTCGGGGTCTGCCATCGTCTCGTCTTCGGCCCCATAGTCCGTAATTTTTTTGGACAGGTTGATCAGTTGGGAGAACTGTTCATTCGACACAGACCCTATCACCTCTTCTATTTCCCGCTTTTTATCGAAGTCTTTCATTCCCTCGTTTTTCAACGTCTCCAGCACCGTGTCGGCGGCACTGCGAACGATGTCCTGAGCCTGGTCGCCCAGAGACGTGTGGACGGAGGAGAGTATGAGCTCGTAGACTTCGCGCGTCTCAGCGGTACGCGGCCTGTAGGTGAGGCCCTCGACATCCTGGGTTGCTTCGATAATGTCGGTATACCCGAAGCCCGAGGTTTCCGCTTTCCGCTTCATAGCCTGCTTCTCAGATGGATCCTGGCGGTCGGAAGCCTTTTTCTTCTTCTTCTCGAGATCTTTGGGCGCCTCGCGAACGACGCGAGAACCCATTTCGCGAGGATCTATGCGACCAGCCAGCGAAGTTGGCGCGCCATCTGGCTCCTTGTCTCTGCGAGGTAATGCTGACCTATCGGCCGTCAAGACCAGAGACGAGATGGCCCCGTAGTTGTACCCGGAAAGATCAGGTTTCTTGCCGGGTGCCGCCATAATGGTATGGGGAATGCAAAAGTTGGACTTAGCGTGTTTGGCCTTGTGAATTTCCGGCTCCGAAACAAGATTGGCGTCTGTTTGCCATGAGCTTCCGCCTTCCACGACGTCATGTAATGACCGCCGCCCATTCCACCGTTTTCTCTTCCCCAAGACAATCCGTTGAGCGTTCGCGCACCGCTTTATCTTCCCCAGGACAACTTGCCTTCTCCCCTATCGATGGCGGACCTGACTCAGCTCGTTCCGCCCAAAGACCTCAGTGAAAGTGACAGAGACACGGTTTTTAACCATTTCTTCTGTCGTTTGGCGTCGTTTCGAAACACTTCTGGACTATACTCGAATCTGGAACATAACTTGTCGTCCCTGAAACCTCAATTGAAAGACTCTCAGAGGGACGCGTTTGACCAAGAGATACAACGGTGGGCGCAAAAGCTCCTTGAACAAACTTGGATAGTATGCGGGGAGCCTGGCGGGGAAGGTAATGAATGTTCCTCTGGAAGCATGTCTCGTTTAATTTGACCTGGAATTTCGAGATAAATGTCCCGAACTGGACCCATATTCTGATACATCTACTGGTCACCTGCCGCCGCTGCCGCCGCCAGAAGTTCTCAACAGGATTCTGAACACTGTGCTCTTCTTGAGCATCGCTACTTCTACAGAATATTCTGCGCGAACTCGAACCTTTCTTTCCACATTCGGTCCTTTGAATGAAGAAATTATAGTATCTGCACTTAGAAATCCAGATAAAGCGATTGAAGAGACTCAGAAGCAGGCTCAAGCGGCCAAGGAAAGCCACGCAAAGATGGGGAGAACGCTCAGAATGGTGGGAGTCGGTCTTGGAGCTGTCGCAGGTGGCGTGGTAAATCACATTCAATGTGCCTTTTCCAATGCTCACTTTGATCCTGGTGCCAACAGCTTGTCGGCGTTACTGGAGGCCTTGCGGCTCCCCTAGTCGGAGCTGGCGTTAGCACCGTTCTCGGTATACTCGGCATTGGTGGTACAACCGTTGGTTTACTTGCTAGCGGGCTTGCGGGTATGTTTCTCGTACCATACACCCTTCTTTCTAATACCTGGTGTTCAGGTTCCAGCGTCATTTGCGGCGCGCTTTTTGGCGCATACGGTGCCCGATCGACTTCGAATATGGTTCAACGGCATACACGAGAAATCAGAGATTTGGCCATCGTTCCTGTTCACAAACATAGCAAGGACCAGGAAACGTTAGCAGTGCGCTTATGTGTGAGTGGCTGGCTCACCTCCAAAGACGACGTGGTTGCACCCTGGACGGTCTTTGGTGGCGATGATACTTTCGCATTGCAATGGGTGGGTGCTGCAACCCTCAACGAGACTGACTACTGATGGCCGTTGTAGGAAGTGGAGTTGTTAGAGTCTCTCTCTGACGCACTCATGAACCTCGTGAAAGCGAATGCAATGCGATACATAAAAATGGAAGTCATTAGACGCACAGTTTTCGCCAGCCTCATGAGCTCGCTTGCTGCCCTTGCGTGGTTAAAAATCGGCCAGATTATAGGTAAATTGAATTACTGGGCTTCAGTTGGACGTTCTCTGACGCATTAAACTAAGACAATGACTGGATGAACAGCAAGGCGCTAGCCATAAAAGCGGGTGCCGTCTTGGGCGATCTCCTTTCAAAACGGGTGTTTGGCCACCGCCCAGTTACATTGACTGGATACTCATTAGGGGGCTTGGTGATCTTCGAAGCGCTAAAATATTTAGCGTTGCTGCCCCCATCGGAGACGACGCATCTCATACAGGACGTGTATTTGTTTGGGACACCAGCCCCAACAGATGCTGCGGCGTGGGCCAGCATTCGCCGACTGGTCTCCGGGCGCTTAGTGAATGGGTACTCTCAAGACGATTATGTCCTGGCCGTATTATCGAGATTATCCAATGTCAGCTGGGGTGTCGCCGGTCTACAGTCCGTCGACGGTGTGATAGGCTTGGATAACGTACTGTGTGCGGACGTAGACGGACACACGAAGTGGAGGGGCATGATTGGGAGATCGCTGCAACAGTGCGGCGCACCGGGAGTCATCGATCAGCGCGTTGATGAGCAAGCTGAGGAGGCGGCCATGGGACCGGATAGTGGTGAGGCGATATTGACTCAGCAGGAAGTAGATGAAGTGGTTAAAAAGTAGAATCTGCATATCTCGGCTGCGTGTACACGTCCTCGCAGCCGAAAATCATTCGGAGTATTAACCCCAAGGAGCCGCGTCAAGTTTAAAATTATTAAGCCAGATTTTCTGCACGTGACCGCGCTTCTCTGCCAGTGGCGGCCAAGAGGTGAGTGATCTCTGGATCAGCCAATACTTCCCACGGGGGGGGGGGTCGTGGGATGATGATCAGTCTCGGCAGTGCGCGGTACGAATTTTTTTGACCACCCCCCGGGCTCGAATATCTGAGTAACACATCTCATTCACTGGCTGCGATATTCCTAACATGAAATGCATGGGATTTCTTAGTTTTCATTGCACCGGCAATTCGAGGCAATTCGTCGAGACAGTCGTCGGCCATCATCGGCTGAGCCATCAGCTGACATAATCGTATTGCAAGATCCAGAGATCACTGACCTCTTGGTGGCGGCTCGCATCCTACAAAAGAGGCGATTGCAAATGCCTACCAAATGCCAACGGAAGCTCTAACACTACAAAGTTGACACTACTTAAACGTCCAAGGCTATCCTTTTCTGGTGCCCTTCCAATGTCTACCTCCAGGCCTTTGCACTCGTTTCTCGGAGGACTCGGACTTTCCTTGCCTGTGCACGCTCTCCTCCTGCTGAATGGCAACGTCTTTGGCATATCGGGCTTTCTACATCGCGCAGTACGCGGAAGCAGGGAGGCAATAGCTTCCGCTTTAGGCTTGCTGCTGGGAGGGATGTTTGTGGGTTTGACAGAACGCGTGGGACCTCAACCGTTTCCACTTTCATTTTCCCGCCTAATTATCTCTGGCTTGCTCGTGGGTGTCGGCACAAAGGTACTTTCAATCCTCCCGTATTTTCCCTCTAAAAAAACCTTGATGGTATAGATGGCCAACGGCTGCACGTCAGGGTGATTGTTGGAATGTTTCTATCAAGCACTGGCATTCTTCTGACGCCTTGTCCAGACATATGATTTCCGGGATTTCTAGATTCTCTACTCGGTCAGCGTTCTGATATTTATTCCTTGATTAATTAACAGTGGAGTTCTAGTTCCATTACTGCCACGGCGGTGTTTTTCTCGACTGGAGTCATCACAGCTCGCCTTCTGCACGGAAATTCCCTTCCCACCCACTTATTTGATTGGTCCTTGGATACTACAGGAAAAGCACTTCTCGTCTTCCAAGCTGTTCCTTTCATTCTTTCGGCGCTTTTGTATATTTTCGTTAGTCATTCACCGCGTTGTCTGTCATTTAAAGAGTTCCTTCTAACACTCACCGATAGGCCCCGCGGCAGCCATTAGATACGGCCGATAAGGGCCAGCCAACCCTTGTCAACCTCAGGACTATAGCGTCTCTCACGACCAGTGTCGAGTTTGCACTTGCGCTGCGCCTATCCAACCTCACCGAGCCCATTAGAGTTGTCACATTCCTTCTTCTTCCTTTCCACAAAGCTTTCGATCCTTCTTTGGCTTTTCTCGCTCTCGGCGCGCTCCCCCTGGCCACTTTTCTGTATCAGTTTGCCCGTGGATCAGAGCAACCCCGACTCGGAGGCTCGTGGTCTGTGCCAAAGGGTGGTCAAGTCGACCTAAGACTAATAGCGGGCTCGGCTCTGTTCGGAATCGGATGGGGATTATCTGGGTTTTGCCGTGCGTGGACAGTCTCATATTATCCGTTTCGACGATCTTAATTCCGCGCACCAGCGGGCCCTGGGATGGTGAACCTCGGCCGCGCCATAGCTGGAGGATCTGACCCCGTTCCAATGATAGGATGGTTAGCAGCTGTTGTTGCCGGGGGCTTCATGGTGTAGAATGAATGATTTTGCGATAGCAAACCTCGAGATTGTGCAGTAACATTATTCCTCTTTATCGTTAATTGAATGTGAAAGGTGTCGCTCTGTTACATAATAAAGTACAACCGAAGCAAGACTATGAGGCGACAGCAGAATCAGCTGCCTTTTTTGCCCTACCCCGTCCCCATTTAACGGCAATCCTTTCACCGTCAACCTCCAGTCCGTTTGCCCAAGCATGGGCCGCAGTCTCCGCTATTGACCGCTGCTTGAAGTTGACAAAAGCACACCTACGAGAAAGCAGTTAGCGATTTAAATAATGGAAAGAAAAGGTAGTCTAACCGTGTTTTCGCTACATGCACTACAGATTTGAGTTCGGTTGGTTCAACAGACGGCAGTGACTGCAGGACCGATGTCCGAACGCTCAATTCGGTCGAATTCGGGGGCAACGAAGACAAAAAGAGGGAGGTCTAGTTAAAAAATGAGTGACGTCGAACCTAATAATAATACGGAACGTACAATGGTTTCGTCGTCTGGGGGTTTCAGGCCCTGACTTTCGGCGTGCCCGGATAGGATTTTTTTGGCGACGGGGTCATTCCGGCCGTGAAAGCGATCTTGTATATTCTGGTTGGATAGTTCATTGTTCACCGGCATCTCGTGTCTGAACGGGCATTCTGCTCCTCGCTTGCATTCGCCCTTGACGAAGAATGAACAGATGTGAGGTCTATTCCGCTTGTAGTATGGATCCGTGCGGGCGAGCTGCTTCAGCATATCCTTCCCTGCTGACTGCGCGCGACCGGAATCCAGGCCAGATTTATTCCCGTCAAGCTAAAACGATGAGCATGGTCCAGAACAAGTGCAAAACAACACACCTTTCCCTCCATATTCTGTGCGTAATACTCTCGGTTGATGTCGCTGGTGGGTGCCTCGTTTTGCAGCGCCAGGGCTGTGTCCCGCACTTGCGTCGGGAGTCCATATTCGAGGTCAAGAAGGCACGTCTGACAGACATTCTTGACTTTGGCGCAGGTCTGGCATATTACTGTTGTCTTGTAACGCATACCGGTGCCCGGATTCCAGCGAAAGACGGTGAAAGGGCGGGCGCAAGTCCCACATGAGCGACCGTACTCTTGCTTGGACTGTCATGCCATGTTATTTAGCGGGAAATGGGAAGGGAATCCTCGAGGAAGATCTCACCATACGTATAAACGGGTTATCACCCAAGCCTGAGACCCTAGTTATAGCACTTGGAAATGTAGTCGAACAAACGCAGAACTTACATGTCTCGCAAAGAATTGGAAATTCGGACTGTTCCCAACCCGCCTTGTTGATATCGGCTTTGGGAGGCATTTCTTTGGATGCAACGCGCGATGCGGTGGGTTTCTACGCGGGGGAGAGGGCCCGAAGCTGTTGGTACAAAGTGAAGAATGGGGTAACGTGATACGGGGATGCGCGAGGCTTACAATTGGCTTACAATTCAAACCCGAACTTACTTTTCACGCCATGGCCGAAGCAGCATGTGCGAGCGCGCCTGCCCCGCCGAGCATAGGCGGCGGCTCTCTTCTAATTGCATGGCAGCTCAAAGACAAGAACGTGCTCATCGTCGGCGGCGGCGAAGTTGCTTCCCAACGCATCGAATCCGTTCTCACAGCCGACGCGCTCATCACCATCCTCGCTCCCGCAAAAGGGCTGCATGCGCGTACAAAAGAGCTCATCGACATGTACCCCACCCGAATCACGTACTATGACCGCCGCTTCTCTGGCCCCGCAGAAATACACAAGATGGATATGGTGCTCACGGCTCTAGACGACGTCAACCGCTCGCGCGAGATCTGCGACATGTGTAGGAAAGCTAAAGTACCCGTCAACGCTGCCGATATTCCTGAGCTCTGCGACTTCTACTTCGGTGCTCAGATTCGGGACGGGCCGCTCCAGATTATGATTTCGACGAACGGAAACGGTCCCAGAATGGCTGCGTTGATGAAGAAGAGACTCCAAAGTGCACTGTCTGGGAAAGAAGGAGAAGCCATAGAGAGAGTAGGGGTCTTGAGGGCGGCGTTAAAAGAGCGTGCTCCTGGAGTTGGTGGTACATTGGGACGAAAGCGGATGAAGTGGATGTCGGAGGTCTGCAATAACTGGGACGTCGATGAACTGACGCAACTGGACACTGCTATCATAACGAAGTTGTTGGACGAAGGATGGGAGAAAGGCGTTGTTCCGGCCCTGGATCAGTTGAGGGGGCACCAGAAACGAAATAAACCACATCGATCCCAGTCTTCGGATTTCAGTCAGTGGTTGCCAGTGATTGGTTCTTTTGCGTGCGGTGCTGTCTGCGCGACGCTGGTTGTTCTGTCTCGCAAAAGGTGAAGGTACGCCTAATCTTAGTTTGGAGTGTCGTCGATATTCTCAATCCGCCATAGCGCTCAATGCGTGCCTGAATAAAGAAGAACTGTAGCCAACGGTGAGTTTGTTTGGTTGGCTTGGTTAGTTCAACTGGCAGTCACTCAAACACCATAGATAGCTGTACAAATAATAATATCAAGCGACTGTCCTATTAGCATTCAAGTAACCAATCCCATAGCATGAGTACAACAGATGGGGACACTCTTTGTCCAGTGGATCGGCTGCGACTATCTTGAAAGATGTGCCAAAGAAACTTCGAACGTCTCGCAGGAATTGGATCCTAAACAATCAATAACTCAGATGGAACGACGACAATTCAAAGAAAATCACGGACGTTCGAGGAGTCGGTTCGCCCATTCGACACCGGCCGACGTCCTCGCTGCCAAGGACCATCATCATGAGAACAAGCGTTTGATGTTGCCGATCGACGCAGCCTCCCTGGTCAATTTTTGCGAGAAGTGCTCGTGTAGCTTGGAGGGCAATATCTTCGGGTGCCACCCCAGGTTGAGAAATTGCTTCCGAACAATGTAATGCAGATGTTGTAGATTCGGCAAGGAGAGTCAACGCATAGCCGGGTGACCTGAAAGAAAGACAATGAGCTATACAGTTAATTGCGGAAGAAGTACACCGACTTTCCACTCTCGTCACCTTTGTATACATCGGAATAAATGTAAATGTCGGGTATATAACGATTGAGGACGGAGCGCGAAGCCTCGATCATCCGGTTTGAGAATTGAGGATTCACCCGGACGGCATGTCTGTAAGCAAATGAGATGCAGCATTGGAGTCTGGGCAGGGTCACTCACGCAATACCCCGTATACGTTTAATTTTTCCAGGATCCACAAAGTTCAGTGTCTTAACCTGCTTCACAATGGGACAGAGAAATTGAACTTCGCCCCCACCTGCAGGAGCAGCACCGCGCCTTTTTATCTGTTGAGGATTGAGCAAATATATGCATCCACGGTCGTTCACGATAATTACTCGCAGTTCGAGGCCATCAGAAATACCGAATAGCTGTAGATGGGGCAATGTTACTGTTCGAAATAGATCCACCTGCAAAAGATGAGGAACGCGGAATTTAATGCGAAAAATACGGACGGAAAGGTCTTGGTCGTCCGTGGTTATTCCTCGGAGCGTAAGGTGGACAGGTTTCTTCGCAAAAGGAGCCAGCATCACGACAGGCTCAAGAAAGTATCCGATGGACTTTGAGAGGGGGCAGTCGTGCGTTAATGAGCCGCCAGATATTATTCCGGGTTTTAGAAGGATTGCGGTACCTGCAGTAATTAAAATTAACATCCCGGGCACCACTACTCATAGCTCATACCAGTGACCGAGATTTCAATGATAGTCCCATTGGTTATCTTCTCCAAAAGACGTAGGAGGCTGATTTCAAAGTCTGTCGCGCAGCGTTAGGTCTTGTGCCTAATTAGAAACGGCGAGTGCACACACCTCGCAGACCGGGATTTTTGTCGTCGGAACGAATCTTGTCTATGCGCACGGCCTTCCCACTGAGTAATGAGAGAACAAGACGGATGCGGAGATGTTGGTGGCCACTAAATTGGACGAGCCCCGTCTGTGCCATTTGAGAGAGAGAGAGAGAAAAATGATGGGAAAACGCGATCGGACAGGCCGAATTGGGAAGCCCAGCGCTCAGTAAGACTCACCATGTCCGCAACGTCGTCTACTGACTGGGAGGTAGGATTCTCGGCCTGTTATCCTCTATCCCTGCTAACATTTCATCTAGGATCGCTACTACGACATTGACCAAGTCTTGAACACCCCGGGGCCACGAACAGACCCCGCGTTTCTTGCTGGAGATGGGGTACTCATCATGTTTTCTCGGTCTGCTTCATCTAGCTCAAAAGAATCCCTCTCTAGGTCAAAGACTTTCTCCGGAATCAAGCAAAGATCCTGGTCATCGGTGCTGGCGGTCTCGGCTGCGAGATACTCGCCAACCTTGCTCTAACCGGCTTCAAGGATATTCATGTCATCGACATGGACACCATCGACATCAGCAATCTCAACCGTCAGTTCTTGTTCAGGTCCGTGCTACCCTCTTCTCTCGCCCGCCTCCCTTGACTTGTCTTCAAAGGCAAAAGGACGTCGGTCAACCAAAGGCAACTGTCGCAGCAGAGTTTATTATGAAGCGTGTTCCGGGCGTCAAGGTCACACCGTGCGTTGCCTCTTTCATCGCGATGCAAAGTATCTTACCGAATGTCAGATATTTTGGCAAAATCCAAGACAAGGACGATGACTACTACCTTCAATTCAATCTCGTTATATGCGGTCTCGATTCCGTTGAAGCGCGACGTTGGATGAGCGCCACCCTCGTGAACCTTGTTGATCCGGAAAACCCAGAGAGCTTGAAACCTCTGATTGATGGTGGAACCGAGGGTGTGTTTCCTCAGAATTGTTGGCGCATCTAACTAACGTGCTGCAACAGGGTTCAAGGGCCAGGCTCGCGTTATTCTTCCTACCATCACATCGTGTTATGAATGCTCCTTAGACATGCTCAACAAACCCACCGCGTTTCCCATTTGCACCATCGCCAACACCCCTCGCCTGCCTGAGCACTGCATCGAATGGGCTTCGGTTTTAGAATGGCCCCGTGTGCAAGGAGGTAAAGGTCTTGCTTCCACGTACCTATCCAAACTGACATACCCCCGCAGACAAGAAAATGGATACCGATGACCCAGAACATATCGGATGGCTCTACACCATTGCAGCTGCCCGTGCAAAAGAGTTCAACATCGAAGGCGTGACGTGGTCACTTACGCAGGGAGTCGTGAAGAACATCATCCCGGCAATTGCATCCACAAACGCCATCATCGCAGGTTCGTTTTGTTTTCCTGGCCATCGCCATCCATTAATGTATGCCATAATAGCCTCATGCTGTAACGAGGCGTTTAAGATCGCGACAAGCTCTGCAGCTTACCTGAATAACTATTTCATGCTGATCGGTACTGAGGGTGTATACTCGTACACATTCGAGCACGAGAAGCGCGACGACTGCCCCGTCTGTGGCGGAGAAGCCCTAGAACTTTCCATCAGTTCTGAATTCACGGTTGAGCAATTGATTGAACTTTTGGTCGAGAAACAAGATGTGTACGTGCTACCTTTGGTGCATTTGGTTTTATGATCCAAATACTGAATCAATCTATCCAGGCAAATCAAAAAGCCCTCGTTATCCACACCCACGTCGCAAATCTACCTACAAGCACCACCGCAACTCGAGGAGGCGACACGACCAAATCTGACGAAGAAGGTCATCGAACTCGTTCCCGAGGGCGGCGAGATAACTGTCACGTCCAGCAGCTTGCCCTTCAGCCTGTCTTTGCGCATCACTTACACTTGAATAGACACCACAGTTGCTTTGTCAGTTTTGGTCGAAGAAACGACCAAGTAATAGAAAATCCACATGTAAAATACAATGGCCCCTGCCGAACTTGATTCTCGACGGGATGTTCATCATCGATATATGATCACAACCCGCCCAAAGTCGCCTGATCCCTCCCCTCCGCCTATCGTGAGTAGCCACTGTTCCAGGAGGGGCCATCCCGCTTCGAATCTAACAGCCAATTCGTCCGTGTGATGCTCTCCGTCCAACAACGCAAGGAGGTCCCTCGGATACGGTGTGGTGGCCAAACTCTCCATGACGCTGCGCGTCTGGACCACCGGTGCCGACGGAGACCGAGATGGGCGGGGACGCGAGGGTGTAGGCGTTGCCGCAACCGTGGCCTTCGTCAGGATGGGTGAAGGAGGAGGGTTCGCGGGGAAAAAATTAAGGGACTGCCGCCGTGATTCCGAACCGCCAGTTCGGACAGGACTGTCTTGAGGGGTAGTCGTAGTGGCGGTAATGCCTACCCCCTCAGATTCGTTGGTGTAATGAATCCATGATGTTCGGGGACTTGCACCTGTTTTCTGCATGTCCCGGTTCCGAAGCTGTTCGAGAACTTTTTCGGCTGCGCTGGGGCGTCGGACGCGTGCGGGGGTGGGAACGGATGCAGTCGCAGGATTAGGTCGAGGACTCGACGGGATTGGCGATGCGAAGTCCGGACTGAGCGAGGGAACCACTGGTGTGGTCTGGGGTGTTCTACCACGCAAGAGGCTTTGAGAAGGGGAGAGGTCTATGGGCGGCGCTACGGGTGAGGAAGAATAGACACCATAATGCATGGACCCTGAAAGACTGTTTACTCGTTTGCGCATATGCGAAGCAGAGCTTGGATCCGATGGATCCAAGGGTGACGTGTCCGGGTCAGAAGGAAGGAGTACAGGCCATCGATGGACGCGCCGGAGGAACCCCTACAAATATGAATTACAGTGTGCACTCGCAGGGACAAGCAGTGCTTACTTTAATGACCCCAAAACTAGTGAAGCGGCGCACATCGATACCAAGCTCGTGTATTTTGTACATGTCCATCCAATCTAGAACCGTCTTTCCCGGTTTTAGACGCGAGTACAAGTGCAGGAGTTTCGGCCAATCCGGAATTTGACTTCCTACATCGAAATGCGTTGGGGAAACCGAAGAAAATTTGTATGTCGGTCGCGATCCGCTTACCTGGCTTCGTAACGTATGGACCACACTCTTCCTTGACATCTGCCTCAACGGCAAGATTTTGGATGCTTTTCCGAAGAGTGTACATGTTGGAATACTGGAAGATATCAATCGTCATGATTACTTGATAGTATCTGGAGGTGGTTAATAGTAATTTTGGGGGAATAAAGAAATCTCACAGGAGATGAGATATAGCAAGGCGAGTCAATGCCAGGTCGCAGTCCGCCAGATGTGCAATGCGACTGACGTGATTCACACCATCAATGTATCGGCAAACCTATAGTTTTCGTCAATGAAGCACACATAAGAAAGGCGCAGGCTGCTGGCCTTGACCATGGTCAAATCCCAGTTGTCCTCGATCCTCTTCGTGAGGTTGATGAGCGCAAGGGGGACCATCCAGTCCTTGACAGGCGGAGGGTTTGGGTAGAAGGGAAAGATCTTCAATTCGATGGAGTTGAAACGGTCGATTGGGATGGAAGTTTCTGAATACGAGTTCAGATCTTCGTACAGTTGCTCAAGAATAGCATGGATAGCTGGTGATGTATTTGGGGAAGATAAAAATTCGGATTCTTCCTGAATTGAATCGTTTATTCGAAGTATGTTGGGATACGATGATACACACTCATACCTCACATGCTGTAAGGACCCGGCTTACTTTCCGTACAACTGCACGGTATTCAGCCCGAAAACGCGACCCTAACCTGGGGACTTACTAGGTTCATAACAGCTGAGGTCCGCCCCACGTTCAAATACAAAACACAGGTTATATCTCAGGTAGTTGCGCTGATATTTCCCTTTCAGTTCTACGGGAAACCCAATAATGCGATGCCGTTTGGTAGAACAGGTAACGAGCCTGCCGCATAGCTGGCTCTGGGGTATGACATATTTGGATATATCATCGAAATTGAACAAGATGCGGGTCGAGGAACCAGAGCGTTTTTGCGGGGAATAGAGGCTGCGAGAGGTCGGACGATGATCGGTGGGAGAGACAAGGGACGTGCTTGAATTGCGTGAGGTAATGCCTGGATGCTGGGTCGGCGCGAATTGCTCAGTGAGGGGGGTCGACGGGTTGGAGGTTGGGGGTACGGCGGGGGCGACGGTTGTCAGAGCATTGGGTGGGACGGCAATGAGGCCTTCTGGCACCTGATACACAATCTTGGGACCTTGTCTGACATCGAACACGGCATAGAAAACGGACTGTATCCTGGGCAGAAATGAATCGCCGTCAGAGGGCATTCCCGACTTTGCTGGGAGCAAGTTGGGAGGGCTCTGGGAGGGTCAATTTTATTATCAAAGGTTTGCTCGGCCCGGATGACTGCCATCAACCCGACTACGAGCGCGTCTAGCAGTGGCAAGCACGACGTGCATTCTCTCGCTCTAGATCTCTTATTACGCTGTCCTCTCCTGCAGTTCAAGGCCCGACTACCTAGACGTGATCGATGCGGCACTGAACCACACGCACATCGGGCAGTTGTTCCACATGCGCGGTTCGAGCTCACACGTCGGAAGCGAGGCCGCAGACGATACCGTACTATGTATTGGATAAATTGAAAAGGTGTGGTTTAAGAATCCGGGTACCCATCCGCTCCGCAAACCCACGAAATTTGTGGAACGTGCCAACAGATGAACTCCAGGACGGCCCAGGTCTACCACCTAACACTACGCTCAATCGACACCTAGAAATTCGGCGACTCCTACTGCCATCACCTCAATCGACTTTCTGAAGTCCTCTAGATCTAGTGCCTCGTCCTTGTTGTGGACTGTCGAATGGGTCAGCTCGGAAGATGTTTACGAACCTTCGCAAGTAATACCGTTTCTAATATTGCCGGGCCCGTACACCTACGAGTATTAGCCTTCGCGAACGTTGATCAGAAAAAGCCACTCACAATTGTCTGCTCAATACCCCCTCTTACAAAGAATCTCTGGTCGTCGCTACCGGGTGAGCAGACGATGCCGGCGGGTGCGCCGAGCACCGTCTCTACGGCTCCCCGCCAAGTTTTACATATATCGAGTTCTTGATCAACCCAAACTGGTTTGGTGGAGTAGTTCTCTATGTAGGTATACGAAAGCTCTGGAATCTCCTTTGTCAGCGCGTCAAGGACCGTTTGGATCTGCAACCGTGCTTCGTCTAAAGATTCCGACGGGACAAGCCTACGATCAAAGCGCAGTGTAGCAAGGTCGGGGACGGAATTGGTGTTGTTCCCAGCTTGAAGAACCTATGGTGTCCCGTAAGGCTCGTAACCTCACCTGAAATAAAAGGATTTTCACAGTAAATGTTAGAGATGCAGCCTGAGCTTCCTCGGGGATCACTCGAATGTCGCGTTTCTCTGCGAGTTTGGCCGCAATACTCTCGTTTGCCCGCAAAATAAATCTGCATGCCAATAGGTCAATCGCATGAACTACTTTGCTTTAGGTCGACCCACGTTGCGGCGTGGACAAGAGCATTAACCCCCCTCTGAGGAGTGGCACCATGGGAAGCTCTGCCGGAGAAGGTGATTGTCCCCCAAATGGCGCCTAAGACCTAGTTAACGGCTGATTTTCTGCAGATTTTTTTTATTACCTCGGTGACCCAAACAAACATTCTTGCTAACATAAGTGACTGGGGATAATAGAATAAACAGGATTTGCCCGCACCTCTACGTTCAGAGGCTCTGTGATAACAACAGCATCACATGTCGCTGGTAAGACATGTCCCTGTTCTACCAGCCAACCAGCTCCAGCATTGCGAATGCCGGTGGATTCCTCATCCACGACGCCGCTCTGTTCTACAGTTCCCTCGACATCAAGTTCAGTTCACAACGCGATGAAGATGATGCAGCATTTACCTTGAGGACAAGACCGGCTCTCTGCACGGCCTCTACTGCCCATATCTGAGAAATTCATGAGTATATATGTGCTCGATAAATGAATGTGTAGAAATCTAACGCCGGCGGCTATCCCGCCTTTCATGTCGCTCACGCCTCGCCCATACATGACACCTTCGACTATCTCGGCTCCAAACGGAGGGTGGGTCCAGGTCGACAGGTCACCAACAGGTACGACATCGGTATGCCCGTTGAAATGGATGGTTTTTTGACGGGTCTCGCCTTCCACAGTCACCAGAGACGGCGATTGTGATTTAGATTTGAGCCTCAGAAAGGGTAAACGTAAAGTCTTGATCAGGAGTGGTCTGGTTACCTTCCCATAACATTAACCCGTTCATGGAGATCTGTATCGTGCGGAGCTAGAATGTGGAGATCTAGGAAGGTAATAAATAGCAGTCGATATAATTGAATAAGATGATGTGAGGCATTGTGAGGCACCTTGCGATGAGACCTCTAACAACTTTGCATCGTAGCCAAGATTTTCAAGATGCGACTTGATTAGCACCGCAATGTCACGATAATGGAGCCCAGGGGGATTGGAGGTGTCAATATTAATCAGCTGGGCTGGCCGAGCGGAGGTGTAAGGGTAGGTGGACAACCGAGCCCGTCGAGTACTCACCGAGGAACTGAGTGGCTTCAGCGAGGACGTCCTTACTGGCCTGGTGGATGGCAGCAAGCTGGGCGGCGGAAAGGTTATGTGGTAGGTTGGACATGAGGTTTCGAAGTGTAACCTGGAGTGGTCGCTACGAGTAGATGCATAACCACCTGGGGCCAGCGGCCATCCGTCCCCGGCGGCCGTTTCGGGGAGGTTTCTCATTAGAATATCCCCGTCGTGCGTTATCATTTTCGAGTAGATAAGGCTGGCCGCGGGAACGAGAGACGATGGCTGCATTTTCTTCATGAGGAGTGTGCCAGTGCATTTCACCCGGAGACGTCGATGGAATTCAGGAAACACCTCAGGAGGTCGCACGACTGGTCGGCGGTCGCAAAGAGAAACCTTTGCGATGACGTCAGCACTTGGCACTTGATAACCAAAGATAAGATAGGCTTAGGTCGGCCGAACCGCAACGGCGAACGACAAAAGTGAGCCCACCACAAATGTGAAGCTGCTCTTCGACATGGGTATCACAAACAACATTCGCATTGTGCTCTGGGGAGAACGCCCGTCTACGCATGAGGAACGCAAGCTCCTTTTCAAAATAGACTGGTTTGTGCTTTCGTTCGTCTGTTTGCAGTACGTGCTAGCGCAGTCCAAGTGGCTCTTCTCATGTCTATTTGCTCCCAGATATTTTTCCAACTGTAAGGTCTTCTTTAACGCAACTTCTTTCGCTTACTTATGGCAACTCTCCGCACGCAGATCTTGACCGTGCAAACCGTGCGTACATGCCGTCTCCCTGCCTGCGGACCATTCATTAGGCACCCGTAGTTGCCAATGCATAGTAGGATTTTCAATGACCGTGACTAACCTTTCTGACGGATGAGCACAGTGTCTCCGGGATGAAGGAAGCGCTGAACATGTCCGGCCACGATTTTAACAATGTCAACAGCATGTTTACTGTCGGGTATACGATAGCCCAGATCCCCCAGAATCTCCTCCTTCATGTCATACCAGCGAGGATCTTGTTTCCAATGAATACCCGTACGTGCCGAGTTTTACGCGCGTTTGCACAACGACAACTCCTGCGTAGTCATCTGGGGATGTCTTACCATGGTCACTGCCGCCGCTAGGACCACACAGCATCTGTATGTGATCCGGTTTTTCCAGGTAGGTAGGCTTATTCCGGTGCGGCCCTCCCGTAAACTTCATCCAGGGCATGGCGGAGGCCTCGACGTTTGTCGGTGCACATTTCATCATGGTAGGATTCCCATCGGTTGGGTCCGCATTCTTACGCATGCAAATCGAAACAGGGCTCCTGGTATAAAGAATCCGAGTTGGGAAAGCGTGGAGCCATCTTTTCTAGTTCTGCGCAAGTAGCTACAATCTTTTCAGGCGTCTTGCAGGGTTTGTCTTTCTTATTTTGCGACTTCTCCCATTTATGTATCCTATCTCCAGCTTCAATCTATCGTAATCTCAACGGACTTCATGGACTAGCGGGCTTCAGATGGTTGTTCATCATATGTAATAAATTCAACCCAGGTCATGCATCGAACCCAGGGTTTAAACTAAATGTTCTTTAGGCGGGCTCATCACTTGGCCGATTGCTCTTTACGGTTTCTTGTTTTTCCCAGATACGCCCGAGACAACTTCCGCCAGATATTTCAGCCCCGAGGTTCATCATTCACCCCCTTGTTTGCCTACTGTTTCTAATCTCCCACAGGAAAGAGAATTGGCGATCTCGCGTCTCCCACCGAAACCGAAGACCAAGCTTGATTTGACCCTGATACGTCGTGTGCTGGGACGGTGGCGGATTTATGCGATGTGCTTAATATGGTATGGTATTTTTCGCCTCGCAACACTTTAGTTTCAATCTCACCCTCCCCACAGGGAAAGCATTCACGGTTGTCAGGTTATTTCAACCCATCTAAAAGTCACTTCTTTGTAGATCGTTGGCGGGGAGTTGGAGTCCATCGGAAGCAACTCTCTTATGGCCCTCTGGATGAAAGCAAGCGTTCATCCAAAGTATACCGTCCAGAATATCAATTACTATCCCGCTGGGGGAACGGTCGTAGCCATCCTTTCTCTGCTGGGAACGGTGGGTATATGTATCTCGTTTACAGCGGTCGTTGGTTGAACAAACAACCCCGCAGGCTGTTTGGACCGATTACACAAACAAGAGATACCAGGTCAACATCCTCATCGCGGCGTGTATGCTGGTATCCTCTGTGATTCTGCTTGTGCCCACATCGCCTGCTGGCAAATTCGTCGCCTTCTACCTAGCAGGGCATGTTCCACTTCACATGCCCAGTTCTATGAATGATGTAATTCCAGGGTGTCATACTCGGGGCAGGCGTCCAATTTTGGATGGTGCAACGATCTTACCAGGGACGATGACCAGGAGAGATCCGTGATCCTTGCTGCAATGAACAGTGCGTCGTGGCATGTTGAACTTTTGAACTTGTCGTTAATCCTTATTCTATTTCTCAGTGATGAGTAACGCATTCAATGCTTGGGCAAGTGATTCTCGATTATATATTCATGACCAACTAAATTAAATCGATCCAGTGGTCGATCGTTTTTTTCCCGGCCAACGATGCTCCTCGCTGGCGCAACGGAATGATCTCGATAATTGTGCTTGCGCCGATTCTGGTGGTCCTCACTGCCGGCGCAAGGATCTTGCAACGAAGGGACCAGAATCGCGGTTCTGCTAGAGAGGGCGAGGGCCGCGGCGAGGAAACAGATCCAAACGGATCACGTGACAATAAGGACGAGTGATTGCCGAAGCTCAAGATATAGAAGTGGTTCTTTACCTCCTCGGAGCCTGACGGTTGCCCTTTCTAAGAGGCGTCACTTTAAGCCCGGGTTCGCCTCAGCTTTCGTCGTTTGCCGCCCAGCACCAGTGCCCGCATCCGGAGACGCATGGATGGCCAAGGCGTTTCTGTGTTCCACCTGCTTGGAAGGAACTTTCCGGATGGCTCTCGTGTGAAGATGTGAGTGTAGACAGTTCATCGTCAGTGGTGCGACCTCTGCTACGCCCCCTGCTTTCGGAGTGAGAAAATACTAACGCGCCGGGGATGGGGACCATCGGATGCTCCATGTAGTAACGTCGGTAGCACGCCTGATGGCCACCGTGGCCACACACAAAGCATTGGAACAAAAGTGTGCGGACCGGCAGACGGCTAAAAACGTTGGCAATTTCCATTTCCAAATCGACAAAGTCACATACCAGATTGCACAAGTAGCACAGGACGTTTTGCAAGCGAGGCAAAAGGCAAAGCCACCTTTAAACATGAGTCCCGGAACTTTCGTGCCCGCGGAAACTACGAGTGGCTTCCTGCATTTACCGCACGAGGTGTGGATCTGTGTTTCCAGCTACATAGCACATAATCAGCAGGCTGTTATTCGAGCTGTTAAGGGACAAACCAAAGTGGTTTTGCGGACGTCGTCGGTCTGGCAAAATTTGCGGAAGTAAGCCGCGCAGGTGTGCAACTGCAATCGTGTCAAGATGTCTGCGATACATCAGATTTAGCGAAAAACATAGGAAACCCGGAAATACCAATGTAAGATTCCAAAAACCGAAGCGTTCTTTGTGGCCCGATGTGGAGTTCTTTAGGCGCGATGACTGCTAGCATGGCACAGGTTTGCACATCACCCTGACATACAAAATTAAGTTCAGTATGCGGAACGGATTTCTAAATCCTTGCCTGATCTGCAAAAGACTCCATCGCCTCGCGCAAAATTTCCCACGTCATCTCGCGAATATTATCCTCCTCTGCTTGCACGAACTCCATCCTGCGTTCTGTCAACTTGGACTCGTCTACAGGTGAAAGATTCTTCAGCCTGCTCTCCTCCATGACTTCTTTTTGATCAAGCAAGAAGTCAGATACGGCCTGCGACTTTTGGCGCCGGTGGATAGCCCGAACATCCCTCAGCGTCTCTTCTGCCTTGAGACCATTCCCAGTATTAGCGACATCCTGGAAGGATGTTTCGCCGGCAGTCACTGTGAGTATACTACTGTGTGACGATTGGCGAACCAGTGTATGAGATAATGCTGGAGCAGCCAAAGAAGCAAGCGTAGAACTTCGACTGCGTGACTTGAGTCGTGTTGCACTCCGCTTTCGACTCGCGGGGCCCACAGACTTTGATTTTTGGCGCCGACGAGGCGACTTGAATCTAAGATCTTCATCTTCTTCGCTCGATTTCTCCGTATCACTGGACATCGGAGACGGCGATGAAGCTTCTTCGTCATCGACGTTGTTTGCTGCGTCTTCTTCATCTTCAGGCCAATGTTGGAGTCTAGTCATCTTGGATAATGGACTGGGGTGGGAAGCGGTCATCATTCGCGTGGGTACGAGTGACGGGGAGATCACAGCGCTGTCGTCGTCGCTCGACGGGGCTCCACCGTCAATAGTCATCTCATCGCCAACATCGACACCAGTGCTTCCCCCGCTACCTGATGACGATGAATCCGAATCGTCTAGAGCTCCTTCGCCGATATGTCTGGTATTGTTTGGGCTAGCACTGTTGGTACTAGGCAGGCTGGTTGACATAGACGGCCTTCGATAGTGCGGAGGCTGTCTACTTCCCCCGACACCCGAATCACCAGACTGACGGCGGCCCATATATGCTGATCGAGAGGGAGGTCGCGGTGTAACGGGAGGAAGAGAACCAACCAGAAGCCGTGGCGAGGAGGCGTTTGAAGACGTTGGCGTGAGTTTGCGAGACGTGGAAGTCGAGGCGCTTCGAGGTTCGTGCTTAGAACTAGTGCGTCCCGGGCTTTTGTTTGCAGTTGGGGCTGAATCGGAGTTGGGGACAGGGGGGAAAGAATAGTTGCTCGCTATTGCGGCAGGCGCGGATACTGACGTAGGCAATGCACTTCGTAAAGGTGGGAGTGGGGATTGAGGAGGGGTCGGAGGCAATTCTGGAACAAGAGCGGTTAAAGAGGACGCTAGTAATAGCCACATTTGAGCCACTCGGTCCTTTCCCGCTTCGAAAGCTGTCTAGTTGGACACATAAATCATTGGTACATAACGAGGCACTGGAACTAACCTGCGCATTCATCTCACATAATGTTTCTCGGCCCATTCCTTCAAATATGTACCCTCTAGCCAGTTTAGTGAACATTTCGATGTCGTCGGGTAAACTTTCGCTGGCATAGATTCCGACCGTTTGAGTGTCGGGCCTGCAAGGGTCATCTCCAAGGGACTTGACGAGTTTGCGTTTCCTCTCTTCGGTTGTTGGGTGGAAGCCAGGCCGTCTTGAATTAATCAGAATCGAAGATAATTAGTGAATGGAAGTATACATACATGTCATCGTACGGCACTTCCCACCGAACCTTCCTATCCGCAACAAATGCCAGAGACCCAGAAGCCTCCCAGGCGGCCGCCATGCGGGGTATGGCGTCGATGGGTTTGGTTGCTTCTCGCAAGTCAATTTGGGAGAACATTCCAGATGAGTGTGCGGCCCAAATAGCGTGAGAGTCACGGAATGTAATATCTGGGCGTGTCAGCTAGAATGCTGGACAAGACACAAGGCAGACGAACCAGTAACACCCCCCTCGATCGCAGAACCTCTGACTGTCCATTTGGCAATCCACCCCCTCCTGGCATCCCAAATTTCCACGGCATCACCAATACCGGAACTACCTCCGCCTCGTTCTCTGGCTTCTTTACTAGCGCCACCTGCACCGCCGCTTGCAAGCAGATTTGATGTCGATAGACTCCCGGCTCTTGGCGCGCCACTGCCCAGGGCAGAGGCATATGTAGGTCCGGGGGGCGGTCCCGCTAATTCGGAGAAATTGCCACTGCCAAACTCGGCGTTGGCGTTGGAGACGACCGCGACTTCACATTCATAGCCAGGCCGCCACAGAACACGTCGGACGGGAAACGAAGGGTGAAGGGTGTATGTTGGCTTGTGTGGAATATGGCCCGCGGCTATATTGGGGTTACTGGCGGAAGAATTGGGTTGACGGAGATCCCATATCTAAGTTCAAAATGATTAATCCAGAAACAAAAGTGAGACATAGCGTACCTTGACACATCTATCTAAACCAGCACTAGCTATCCAGCCAAGTCCACCGGTAGCTTCGTTTGCACCCGGCTCATCGCCATCCGGCAGACACCAATCAAGGGAGGTAACGCTCGCTGTATGTGCGACCGGAAGACGATCGAGAAGACCGCGTTGCCCGTTCCGCAACTCCCATCTAATGGCATAAATTTAGGACAGGAACGCACATATGCACCAAACCAATTGAAACTCGCCGATATATGCTTCCATTATCCAACCCCACGATGGCCTGGAGCGGCTGAGAAGAGCTGGGCGAAAAGGCCACCGCACGAACAGAGGTCGGGTGATGTATCCGCATTATCGACTTTTCTTCTCTAAGATCCCAAACACGTAAATCCCCGTCGGCGGATCCAGTTATGCAGTAGTGGTGCACAATGTGGGAGACAGCAAGTTTATGGATGGAACGCAAGTGATCTTTCGCTCTGCGTTCTGTCAGACAGTTAAGAGATTTGCTTGGGCGCCGGGCCACTGGATGCTCACCATACTTTGAAGGCCCAGTCTTGTTCAAGTCCCACATGATGAGCTCACCTAGGTTCTCGTAGTTAGACTTCACAAGTTTCATGACAGTCGGCAAAACATTGATATGGAGAGCTCGCCGTACCGTTTCGTGCACTAGTAAGTATTTTTGCGTTGTAATTTCCATGGCACCAAGCAACATCGGTATTGGCACTGTCGATTTTCAGACCGCTCCCCTCCCACATGTTTCTGGATGCGTCCAGGCGATATCCGCCGGCCCCAACATTGGACTTGTGTTCTGCGTTGTGCTGTTTATCCTCTGGGTCAGATACACGCATAATTCGGAGGTCTACAGGCGATGAAACGTCAGTTGTTGGATATCGGGGAGACGGGGGTGATTAACATTCGGTTCCGGCCACAGCGCATCGTAGACCATCCTCGCTCTTGCTCATTGTTGCGAGTCCGCTGGGTGTCGCGCGGGGCAGACGGACGTTCCTGGTCGCATCCGGGTTACTTGGTGGACGGGCATTATTTCGGGGTGCATGGGTACGGGCGTCGGAGTAGATATCTGCGGAATCGACGGTGGTCTGAATGGTCAAATGTTGTGGCCCGTTCATCGTGCCTGCATCTTGCGTGGTTCCGAGCAAGGATTCATTCCGCCGGCGAACCACCGGCGGCACCCGTTTTAACCGCGGGTTTTTGGCGAACGGCACCGCCACCTCAATTATTTCAAATCGACATTTGCGACGATCGATTCATATCTTACATGTACTGTAATATAACAGTGTGTCCTTCGAAATGAAACTGCGCAGTCAACATTATGAGCGCCTCCTCCTCTTGGCGGACCCCCTTCCTCCTTCATAATACCAGACCTAATGAAAGCTGACGGTTTGGACTCCATGGGGTTGATACGAGACCGTGACAGAGAGGCTTCGGGTTACGACTTATGCGGTTCAAGACACGAAAAGCGATAATAATCTTTTGGGTTGTGAGCTTGTGCAGAAAGCAGCGAGTCTTCTGGTTCGGTTGGGACTTTTGCGGTTCGAGACATGAAAGTGACCGAGAATGCCTAGCTAGGCGGGCGAAACCATTCCTCCACGGCTTGGAGCATCGTCATGGTCGGCGCCGCACTCTCCTCGACCGTGTCGTCCGAAACCACAACCTGCATAGTAGACGTGAACTCATATGCTGTGCCTGGCGTTTGTGACTCGCCCGAGTGCGCCCACCACAGGATGCGGGAGACCATGAATGGTGGCCTCACTTTATGGTGTTAAACAGCTGTCCACACCCTCTGCAGTCATAACTGGTCTCTCCCGATACTTTGCGCCGATGCGTGATTGGACGACCCTGAGTGGCAATGTTAGCTAGGTGCCCGTACAGAATACACACCGGAGTACTTCTAGTACTTCCGCATCTGGCACTTGCGAAGCCGCTTGGGCTTGCGTCACAAGTTCGAGAGAGAGGCCTTGTTGAATTGCCTGCTCCAGGTCGTCTAACTGCTTATCTGCTTGACCTAGATTGTGGTTTAGAGACACGCTGTTAATATTGCTAGGTGACTGACCACCGTTGGCTTTGCGCAAAGGTTCGTCTTGTGAGCTTTCCAGTGGTGACAGTCGAACAGCGGGTTACAACCTCCACAAGAATAACAGGTTTTATACAGTTTTCCTGGTATATCGCGGGGGCAATAGTGGTTGTTTTCTATATGGCCCTCAACGCTTGGCCATTCAGAATGGACGCAGGGCTTACGCGGGTGGGGTCGTCGATAGTCGGATGGGTTCCTGTTTGCCAACTCTAGCGACCGCAGTTGCACGCGAAAGCAAGATGCACCCCGTGTTCGAGGCTCCCCTTGGCACATTTTGCACCGACGTGGTTCCTCCATGCTTTGTAATCGTAGGACCTTTCGCACCCTCCCCCACATAGGTAGATACGGTGCGCGACTTTCTGGGATTGATCTGGCTCGTAATAGTATGGACGGCGAACGAGCGACTAGAAAAGAGTGTTCAGCAACCAAAGGTAAAATGAGTTTAGACAGTCCACGTTCATATTAACCAGATTCTAGATAATACTTAGGCTCTAGCACGAGAATTTGCAGAATAAGACGTACCATGACTCTGGAAGACTTGGGTTTTCAATTGCGCCATTGAGTCGCTGTTACCCAAATCCCGTCCCACCTGAGTTCAAGAAACAGCCCCCCTGCCTTTCCCTGCCCAGGTCAGTCACACCGCAGCACAGCCGTACGGTGTTTGTCGCGGTGGGCTGAAACAGGTCTTGGTGCCCTTCCAATTAACCGCCAGCGTGCGTAAGAAATCCTCTAATCCCGATATATGATGTGGCCTCGGCTCAAAGTTTTACACTCACTGCCCGGGAGCGCGTAGCCTGCTCGTTTAACATGCGCATGAGTCACGATAGCTTCAGAGCCATAGCGATTGGTGAGGCATGGCTGGCATAGAGAGTAATACCCCCCTGTAGGTTCGGGAGACGTGTCCGAGAAAGAGTACCCAAGCGGACATTTACGCGTCCAGCGAATATTTTCTTTAACTATATCCTGGCATGTTTAAACAGGAGGAAGGTAACCTAGAGGCAGGGGGGCTGGGCGCACCACTCATGCCCTCTTTTCTTTAGGCGACTGCTGGAGCTCCCCTTCCGGCGGCGGCATCTCGACGTCTTGCGCCTCTCCGTCGACGTCTAACTCTTGCTCCAAGTCTGGTTGCTCCCTGTCGGTGTAGGGCTTTGACTCATCGTCCTCGACGAATTCATCGTGGTCTGCGCTCCACTGGGACAATGTATCTTCCAAGGCGAACCGTATCTTGTCCTCCAGTTCCTGGGGTAGCTTGGGCTGGGCGCAGTCGACGAATTCGATCTGGATGCCAGACGCTTGACAATCTGCCGACATCATCAGCCGGGAAGGCATTTTGCGATTTCTCGTGGAAAGCTGGTACGAAGTGTTCAGACGCGTGTGCTCGGTGGCGCAGAGGCGAAAATCCTATATACAAAAAGACGTCGACACAGCTTTTTTGATAAGTCACCTGATAAAATCACCTGATAAAGTCACGGGAACTCGGAATAAGCCGTGTGCGGGCGAACCCCCGAACGCAGAATCCGCCGTGTCTGCGAAGAAACTCGGAATCCACCGTGTCCCCACGGGGTTTGGGGCAGAGCCCCAACAAGCTGTCGACCCGCCGAAGGGACGGACACGAGCGCAGCGAGTGGCCGTGCCAAAGGCAGGGTCGTAAAGCTTGTCCTATATACAAAAAGACGTCGGCACAGCTTTTTTGATAAGTCACCTGATAAAGTCACCTGATAAAGTCACGGGAACTCGGAATAAGCCGCGTGCGGGCGAACCCCCGAACGCAGAATCCGCCGTGTCTGCGAAGAGCTCGGAATCCACCGTGTCCCCGCGGGGTTTGGGGCAGAGCCCCAACAAGCTGTCGACCCGCCGAAGGGACGGACACGAGCGCAGCGAGTGGCCGTGCCGAAGGCAGGGTCGTAAATCCTATATACAAAAAGACGTCGGCACAGCTTTTTTGATAAGTCACCTGATAAAGTCACCTGATAAAGTCACGGGAACTCGGAATAAGCCGCGTGCGGGCGAACCCCCGAACGCAGAATCCGCCGTGTCTGCGAAGAGCTCGGAATCCACCGTGTCCCCGCGGGGTTTGGGGCAGAGCCCCAACAAGCTGTCGACCCGCCGAAGGGACGGACACGAGCGCAGCGAGTGGCCGTGCCGAAGGCAGGGTCGTAAAGCTTGTCAAAGAAAGAAAACCGAAGTCGCGGTCACGCGGAAACAGTGGAATCCCCGGACCGACATCCGGCGGATGTGACTTAATCAGCTCCAGTGAAGCCAGGCTTTCTCATCCATCCACCATCCCAGGTTTTCTCTCACGACCATCCGACCAATGTCCGACACCGCTCCAAAGAAAATCTCGTATAGGAGGCTTGGGAATTCCGGCTTGAAAGTGTCGCGGATTATACTAGGCTGCATGTCGTACGGTACTCCTGAATGGCAAGTTTTGGTCTGTCTTGACCGACGCTTCACCGTTCCTAATGTCCGATGAAGGCAAGACTGGGTTCTCCCTGAGGAAGAAGGTCTCAAACACATAAAGGTCTGTACCTCGCGATCGCTTAAGTCTTCGAACGCCTGATCGTTTCCTAGGTCGCCTATGATGCAGGAATCAACACCTTCGACACCTCGAATGTACGGGATAAAAGTAAGTAGCGGGAACGCGGCTGATATCCTGTTCAGGTTTATTCGAATGGTGCATCGGAGGTTGTTCTTGGGAAGGCGATCAAGCAGTTCAACCTTCCTCGCGATGAGATTGTCGTCATGACGAAGGTGAGTAGTTGTTCGCCCCTGAACGGCCCTCTTTATTGAACATATTAACAGGTCTATTTTGTTGTTGGCCGTGAACCCAAGGTCTCCTTCTTGAATCCTGCGGAACAAAACCCGGACAATTTTGGTTATGTTAATCAACATGGTCTCAGCCGAAAGGTCTGCTTTAACAATTCAATACAATCTCCTCCGCTCAATTGCTTCAGCATATATTCGATTCGGTCAGAAAAAGTCTGCAGCGTCTTGATCTAGATTATATCGACGTTCTCCAATTTGAGTCGGAGCGATCAGAACATTATCCCTCTACTTATCTTATGCAACAGGCCATCGCTTTGATTACAACACTCCCATTGAGGAAACGGTACGAATCTGCTGTCTTACCAAGTCGTTTTTTGAATGCTAATGTCTTGAAAGATGCAAGCATTGCACGACGTCGTGAAGGCGGGGTACGTCAGATACATTGGAATGTCTTCCTGCTGGGCGTGGCAATGTGAGCATCCGATTTTCACAAATACACTTTCGCTAACGTCTTTCTTCTCAGTCAGCGCCATGCAGAGTATGTGCCCTTGCCATCCGCTTTGGACAGCTTTCATCTAAATTAACGGTTATTAGACTATGCTATCCAGAACAAACTTACGCCCTTCATCTCAATGCAAAACCATTATAGTTTGGTGTATAGGGAAGAAGAACGCGAGATGTTCCCAACACTCAAGGCATAGTTATTAGTTGTCCCACCAAGTTTCATATTCATTTACCCAATATGTAGCACTTCAACGTGGGCTCTATCCCGTGGTCCCCGCTCGGCCGTGGGCTTTTGACCCGCCCCATCGCTGAACAAAGCAAACGCGGAGCTATTGATAGGTGGGATCCCACCCAATACAAACTCAAAATAGTCCTCGACTGAGTTTCATTTAGGATGATCAAATCCTACCAGAGCGACGCTAGCATTTCAATTGTCAACAGGTGATTAGGTTTGCTTTAGTCAAATAGCCTTCTCAACGACAGCAGGGTTGAGGAAATCAGCAAGAAGAAGGGTGTGAGTATGGCGAGCATCGCATTGGCGTGGGTAATGGCGAAAGACGGTAGAGCCATCTGGTTTACTTACCCTCGGCTCGAAATCTGACGATAGTCCGCAGGAGTTACTGCCCCCATCGTTGGATCCACGTCTCTCGAAAACCTTCGGGAACTGATCGGTGAGCAAACATGATCTGCGCGGCCTGATCATTCCCACTTATGCGCCCTTCAGAGGCCGCTAATACCAGCCTTACTGAAGAAGAGATGAAATATCTTGAAGAGCCATACAAGCCGGCCAACATCATCGGTCATAAATAGTTAGGACGAGAGGATATTCGGTTTAGAAAGAGTTCGTATAAGAAGGATAAGATTTGAAAGTAGTCTATCTGAACCGTCTATGTAACCGTGTGAAATTGCATTTTCTTGTGTGTACCAATAGCGCGGACAATATTAACTTTAAACCGCTCAATATTGGAGTTCCAGACATCAAGCGAGACTCACCATGATTCGATCAGAGCAATCCAGGTAAAAACCACCAGGGAACGTTGGCAGCCCACGCATCCCATTCTTGCGGGAACATTTTGCGCATCTGCTTATCCTCCGCATCAACGCGGCTCAATCCAACCGCGAATGTCCACAGGAACCACGACACTCCAATGATAAACCCACTGAACGGGATAATGAGTGGCCCGCACTCGGTTGGCCAATTCCCTTTAGTCAGATGGGAAAGTGAAAGACCAGCCGTAATCAACAAGCTGCCTGTATAGCTCGGATGCCGAACATATCTGTAGAAGCCGCGGTCGGTTACCAACTTGTGTTGGGGATGAATGGTGAGGTCGAATGTAAACATCTCGTCCAAGGCTCGGAAACAATCGAGTCGGATATAAGTGCCCAGAACTACGGCCGTCCAACCTGTGCCCGCGTTAGTCAAATATATCTCCCCAGAACCACCGACCAACCGATGCAGAACCATGGCGTTATGTGAATATTTGGCTGGGAAACCAGACAGACAGGAGTTCCCTTGGAGGACATTGATGCCAGCGTGAAGAGGTAATAGAGGATTTCGAAGCCTGCGGAGAACTGGGATCGAAGGTTAAAAAAACGCCCTGATTTACACCGACGAAAAGACTTACCCACACCGTCCGCTGGTGGACCTAATCGGATTGAAATAAATTCAGCATTTTTGCATGACAGCTGAGAGTACGTACCCTGGATATAAATGGCGCAATCTGCAAAAGATACGCCTCGTCGGTGTGGAATCGGGACACGCCCTTAGCAATCGAAGGATGGGGAGGAGTAAATGCTAGATGGTTGCAGCCGGCCTGGATGCAAATGAGGGTCACTCGTAGCAGGGACATCTCTGTGATGGATATTCGAGGGAACGCGTGAGGTTTTGCTGGCATCGTGAACGCTCTTTATATTTATGTCGCTCAGAAAGATCAAAGGGTCGATATGACACGCGCCGTCAAAGAGGGATGCATTTTTTCCGCGGCGACGGATGGAAAATTAATCCCAAGCCTTCCCCATTTGTGACCTTGGTACCCCCTCGGCAGAGTAGAAATCATCTGCAACATTAGGCGTGCGTGAATTACTACCAGGCTGAATTTGAATTGGTGACAGTTCGATGGCAGAAATACGGAGATGTCCGTGGATCGATGCATACGCTGGGAAAGGAGGGATGTCCGCGGGTTTTCGGCGTTGTGTTCTGTTCTTAGACTGTTCCAGTTGAGCGACAGTTGAGTGCACTGCTCCGTAGTCAACCGTTCAACCGTTAACCGACCGCCTTTAACCGACACGTGTTTATTTGTTCCTCGGAGCGGATAAGACACGAGGCCCGCGATTGCGAGGAATGTAAAGGAATGTACAACTTGTGTGGCCGCGGATTTTATGAACGGAGGTACTATAACGGATCGCTATGAGAGAGATATGCCGCCGGATCAATTTGAAATTTTCAAATTTGCATTCGGAGATAGCTAATTCTTCTAAAACTTGGAAAGCAGTTGGAAAGCGAAGCCAGAAAAATCAGATTATTTTTACAGATCTGTAAAGTCCACCGGTAAATCGACAGTCTGGGAACAAACCATTGAGGGAACCGACCAGCACTGATATCCCACATCCTGAGGTCTGACCATACCTCCCAAAGCTGTTCGCACCCAAATTCATTTATACCGGGCATTCCCGAGGCTCCAGGAAGAGGAAGAAGACGGAAATTCATCGTGCATCGACAGTGGTGACCCGCCTCGGTCTGATCGAAATCGATGATTCGAATATTTCCGTCTTGTAGGAGAACGTTGCGCTCAGCAAACTCGAAAAAGCCTCAGCGATGAAGATTTTAAAACGAGAGGAACATTTACATCGCCATGCAGTAAACCCTCCCGGTGAATGGCGCCGAGGTGTTCGAGAATCTGTATTCTTCCTTGAAGTCAGGAATGCGGCGGGTGGAGACGCGCCACATTGATACGTACTTCAAGTCTAGGGGCAGAAACTGAAAGGGTTGCTAATCAAATCGATTTTGCAGTGAGTAATACGAGAGAGAATGGGATGCAATACACATACGTACTTTAATGCACTCGCCAAAATATTCTAACACCAAGCACGCTATTGGCCGGTCCTCCTGCATTCCAGTGTATATGCCAAAGCAACGGGGTATCGCCGACCCTTGAAGCGTTTTGAGAGCGTTGCCATAAACTCTTTCTTCCTCCTCGAGACCATATATGAGATCCTCTCGCATAGCGAATTTCAGCGCAAAGCGTGGTGCATCGTCGTCGGTTCCCTCTATGGAAGCGCGAAAAACTGGGGAATCTGAACTGTAGTCTGAATGCTCGGGGAGGACGGCAACGGTGAGAGAATTATCATGGCCAGACGCGGCGAGATGGAACTCCTCAATGTCCCATCCAGGCCACTTGGGAAATTTAACATGCAGCGTTGCCATGCACAGAGGTACGGGGGAGGCGAGCGCTTTGTTGCTACAGCGTCTGTCAAGAGAGAAGAGGAGGAGTGGCTGCAAATCTTCCGACGCCACCGTGGACAGCCGTGGACGTGACTAAATTGAAAGCCGCAATCAACATCACGTACGCGCATTTCACCTCTTCGACGGTCCCACCGCAAGCTTATCCTCCTCTCCACCACCGTCCCCCGCGACCGACTTGACGTTTGCATATCACGTTTGTCAAGGACACTGGAGCGATGTCACAATCATCGTCCGAGCCCAGCCCATACCACCTGGTATTCTCTAAACTTGAACCGCGATGCGTTTATAGTCTCTAATGTTTGGCCTGCCAGCACGCCCTGGTCACGGACTTTCTCATCCACAACGGTTTCACTGCAACCGCACGCGCCTTCCGGCAGGGGACTCAGGTAGCTCCAACGAGCCTCGATGCCGATGGGGACGAGCCCATGCAGTCGGCGGACACCCCGGGATTTTCTGGACCCCGCATCTCGGAGGAAACCTCCCTGCAGGTGGAGCTTCGCCAAAGTCTGTCCAGCCTGTTTATGGGGGGAGTTCCACGCTTACATTAGTCCAGAAATCCGAACGCGAATACTCACTGGTCGTATTGGTGACGCGATTCAACTCTTAGAACAACATTTCCCCGCCGTTTTGTCTTCTGAGATCCTCCCTTCGGCTCCCAAACCGCACAAATCCTTAACTGGAACAGATTTTCTGGCGTCAACCACACTCAACCCCGCTCACCTTAGTCTGAATCTGCGGATTCTCGCTTTCACCGAGGCATTTCGCACTGCCCCTGTGGACGGTGTTCTACATACAACTGCAGACTCTTTGAATCCCCCTCTGGAGGACGAAGACGACGCAGAAACTCTCGAACTGCTTGCCAAAGCAAAAAAGCTATATGTTTTGGTTTCCATGCTACCCAATCCCACTGAACGCGCGGCTTACGCCAAGGAACTGCGAAACGTGGCCGGACTTCTAGCTTACCCAGATCCTCAAAGCAGTCCTGTAGCAAAGTATCTGAGCCAGGAGAGACGAGAAGCTGTGGCAAACCAAATCAATACTGCAATCTTATGTGAGTTCCTGCAGTTATATTCGAAGTTTATTTGTTTTGAGCTCGCTAGACCGAACGGGCTTCCCCGCGATCTCACATTTAGAATTAGCAACAAGATATACATCCACACTGTGGTCATTCCTGCATGACTTTCGCGTTAAGCCTCGTCCAGGAGCGCCACTTCCTCCTACGAGCGTCGACAAAGTGGCCAGCCCGTCTCTGAGGGGTGTCAAAGCTACAGACAAGGATGCGTCGGAAGTAAATAAACCCTCCTCTAGCGACATTCGAGTAACTGACATAGGCTTCAGGTTCCCCGCTTCGATCTCCATCAGTTCCTGAACTCAAAGGCATGATACATATGACCTTTCATTCGCAGTTTTCACTACTTGACAACTGTTACATCATCCCATCTACCCTTGTTCACTTCAATAATCATATCTGCGGGAATATAACATTCTCTGACGCCCAGTGTCTGCAACTGGTGCCAGCGAGACCATTGCACTTTGCCTAATCTCTCTCGTGCCTCTTTCTCCACAACTAGCCAACTGTTGTATGAAAGATCAAGGCACTCGACCAGCGGACAAGTCGTTGGTAATCTGTGCAGTGATACGGGAGTCGGGAGATTGACCAATGCCAAATGTGTAAGTGTCACTGGTAGATTGCACAGAGTTGAGAAACTGAGGTGCGAAGACACCAGAATAAAAGTGTGCATTGGTGGTGGTGGTAGCCAATCGTCTGACTCCCACTCGGCCGAACGACTTGGCTCGGGATATCTGAATTGATCTTCACGAATTGAAGCTGGCGGCATGATTATTAGCTCGCCTGCGACATGTCCATCGAGACCACATAGAGCACGTAGGTGGTCATTTGACAGTGGATCATGAATAGCTGTCCAGCGAAGGAGATCGTGCCGCAGGTGTGGAGGTATAAATGGGATGATGTCCGAGAAATCGGCGTCGAAGGTCTTAACGAGGATCTGGAGACACACAAGTGTGAGCGGTGGCACTTTCCGAAACTCTGCCACACTGGGAAGGACAACCGAGAGCACCTCGGCGCGCTGAGTCGCAGTCATCGCGAAGTCACTCGGCGGCGGATCTACGCGTCGCGGCACGAACAGGGCCTCACGCGTATTGCGTGGGGAGTGAGCCTTTTCCTTTGAATATGCAGAGTCTGTGAGGAGATCGGCCGGGAGCGTGGGTGAGTTGTGGGTGAGGGTCCTCGTTCTGAGATTTGGGGGCAGTCGTTTCTGGTTCTGGGTGTGTCGAAAGTACTCTCCTCTATATGCAAAGTTCAATAACGACCGCTTGCTATGGAAGATACATATTGCACCTCAGGGTGTGGATAGTCTCGACAATTTTCGAAGATGATGGGTACATGTTATAGTGAATCTGGACGAAAACCAGCAGAGCGATTGAGAAGACAGGCGTTCTCAAGGATCTCAGGCTGAAACGAGTGGTTCTAGTCAAGGGGCGGTTGCCCGGGCCGGAACAGTAAGTCGTCACGCGTCCGTGACACACTGTGACTCAACATTTGACGTTTAGGGCCAATTTCTACACGCGCCTTTCTTTGCCATTCTTTCGTGGTGCGACTCGTCGCAGAGAGAGAGGCCGCTTCGACCAGTTCCCATCATTTTCATTTCTATGAACGAGGTAATCGACATTCCGTCGTCTCCAGAGCCATCGCCGAGGGTGCGCTCAAAGACATTACCTTCGCGCGGAAAAGCCAGGCTCGACAACGAGACAATCGTGCTCACCGACTCCGAGGACGAAGAGTACGCTCGCCCCCGCAATCGCGATCCAGGCGCAGCCGGCCCTTCTCGACGGAAGCAACCCACTCCTCTTCTCCAGCACAAGAAAGATGCTTCCTCTGGGTCGCTAGAGAACATCCCAACCAGGCGAAGGCCGCCGAAATCGAAGTCTGTTCCTCTTTTCTTGCCTAGCGATGAAGAAAACGAACCTCCCGAGTACGAGCGCTTGCACGAAGAGGCCATCGTTGTTGACAACCTTCCATCGCCGCCGCCTGATCCCATTCCCGGCTATGTGGCTCAAGTATTGGAAATAATACCCGACGTCGATCCTGAACATGCATTCTCCCTCGTCAGACAGCATTACCCTCAATCCGGAGATCAGGTCGTAGAGCCAGTTCTCCACGCTCTCTTTGAGGACCCTACCTATCCAAAACTTGACAAAAAGGGCAAGCGAAAACGCGTCGAAGAAGACGACTTGCCAGGGGATGCACGGGGAAAGCCCAAGGCCAAGTTGGACTATAGTAGCAAAGACAGGGAATACAAGGGCGGCGTCCACTACCCTGATCTTTCCCTGAATCAATTGATGCTCGACTTTCCTCTCATTCCCAAACCCTATATCCGACGAACCCTCCTCGACCACCATTCCCTTTACGCACCCAGCCACATTTTCTTGGCAGAGGAGAAGCGCCGCGGCGGCGTGCTTCCGTATGTCCCGAAAACTATACCCTCGCGGGCGATTGCGAAAGGCAAGCGCAAGGCCCTGCACGACCCCGAATTTGAGAAGGAGCGAGAGTGGATCGCTTCTCGAGCTTATGAAGAACAGGCTGATGTCGAAGAAGAATATATTGATGAGGGAGATGGCATTGAATGCGGGTGTTGTTTCTCCACTTATCCCTTTGTCGGTCTTTTCTCCTTGACCATTCATTTCGCCTTCTGACTTGATACCCAGGATAAAATGATACAGTGCCCAGATGCTCATCTATTCTGCTCCTCGTGCATGACCACGTATGCCGAGACGTTGTTGGGTTCCCATGATCACAAAATAATTTGTATGGATCAGTCCGGGTGCAAGCTGCCTTTTCCAAGCACCGAACTACATCGTTTTCTGGTGAATTTGATTGTTTGGATTTTGGTCACTTCGGAGTTCTCACCCCAGTGCAGACGCCCAAGTTGATGGCTTTATACGAACGAGTCAAGCAAACCAAGGAGGTAGAGGCCGCCGGTATTGAGGGACTCGAAGAATGCCCGTTTTGCGAGTACAAGTGTGTCATCGAGAACGAGCATGAAAAGCTCTTCACATGCAGGAACGAGGAAGGAGGATGTGCTGCAGTCAGGTTAATACACACTTTCGGCTCTACATTTCGAGACTGAACTTTCTGCAGTTGTAGGCAGTGTAAGAAACTAGTATGTGCTCCCGCTATATACCTTTTCTCATGATTTACCAATTCAAACAGGATCACTTGCCGAAAAGCTGCAAAGGTAAAAAAGACAATGTATTGCAATCCGATGTTCGTCATTAATGTGCCGGATAGAAATGGAAGAAGACAAGAATCTAGACGGTCGACACACGATCGAAGAGGCTATGAGTGGGTAATTCTCTGTCTGGAATCGCTTCATTCAAACATGTTCACAGCTCGGGCCCTCATGCGAAACTGCCCGAAATGCCAGAAAGGTTAGCGAGATGGGCCAAATTCGAATGTCCAGGATTTGACTGTCACGTTAGCATTCATAAAGGAGCAAGGATGCAACAAGATGACTTGCCCCAATTGTTCAGCCCTCTCGTGTTACATCTGCCGCAAATTGATTACTGGCTATGAACATTTTGCACAGGTTTGGTCCCTTCCTGCGCCTACTGTCCTGTTACGTTAACTGGCGTTCTTTAGCAACCCGGCCAACCTGCAGCTGCCAGTTCCAGCAAGGCGGGCGCCAAATGTGCTCTTTGGGATGCGGTCGAACAGCGCCACGCGGAAGAGGTAAATTTCTCTTTTATATATCTACTTGTTTGTCTAATGTCTGACAGGTCACAGAAGCCGCAAAGAAGGCACTGCAAGAGTACAAGCTGGCTCACCCTGATATCGACGAAGAGAATCTCAAGGTGGATTTACCGGTCGCACCCCCACCTCCACCCGCCCTTCCAGGCCTGCCGTACCTCGCCAATATGCAAGCGGCCATGATGAACGTCCAGGGAGCCGCCATGGCTAATGCCCAGTGGATGTTGGCCCAGCTGCCGTATCAAGTTGCGCCAGCCCTCCCACCAGTGCCAGCCGTGAGGAGGAGAAGGGCCGCCAAAAGGAGGTAGCCGATGTTGTGGGTATACACTAGCTTCGAAAACATTCACTGATTTTTACTTCTTGGAAATGGCTGATTGGTCATTTTATAAATGACCTCATAAATCTTGCGATTGAGTGCGTGCTACCGGTACGACTTGTGAGCGGAGAATGTGATTCTGGTGCAGATCATATCCATCGTCATGACACCGTTGGGGATTTTAGCTATCGTCTGATGTAAAGCTGATGGCACTGGCGGCTGGTCGCACAAAAGAGGTGTGGCTTCGCGCGTAAATACGGGGTCGCTATTCATTGCGGCATTATCTAGAGCCCACAATGCTTCTTCTTAGGTTAACGAGTCTTCTATTCTTCTCCGGCCCTGCCCTAGGAGGCCAAGTCCAAAAATCAAACCTTGTTCTTCCGGACACAGCTCGCGCGTATCGGGATGCTGTCGAGAAAATCTTCGTGACCAGTTACGAAGCCTATAGGTATGTCGAATGGAAAGTAGTGGACTCTGATATGAATATCCACCACTTGACAGGGAATATGCTTTCGGGCACGACGACTTGCAGCCGGAATCCAAGACATTCAATGACGGAAGAAATGGATGGGGTGCCTCTATTTGTGACGCCATGACCACGATGGTGTGTCGCGCGCATCTTACCAGATATTGCTACTCTCATGTTGGTGTGGTAGAAAATTATGGACTTGGATGTAAGTCAAAAATGTCCCAGATTTCAATTCTCACCTGAATTGAGAGTTTGCAGGATTTCTTTGTCGAGGCTGTGAACTTCACGAGTGCTATAGACTTCAGTCAATCACAGACTTCGGACACTGAGGTATGTATTGTGTCGCGTGTTTTCAAGGGCTTTAGTTATATGAGGTCATAGCGTTTTCGAAACGACCATTCGGTATCTTGGGGGACTACTCAGTGCATATGAGTTGAGCGATCAGAAGTACCCCGCTCTCCTCGCCAAAGCTCAAGAACTGGGAGACAAACTGGCCTATGCCTGGTAAACCTTTCCCCCCTATATCTGGGTCGCTATAGGCTCAAATTCTGTAGGGTTGGATCCAACGATATGCCATTCGGGTTTCTAGACTTTTCTTCCAACACTCCTGTTCAGGACACGGTATGAATGCTATCACTACTTGTCTGTTGCTCTTCGACTCACCCCCTGCAGTCTAATATCGCGGAAGCCGGAACTGTGCGTTTCTCCGCTACTCTCCGATTTATAATTAAACACATCGCTGTCCAGCTTACTCTAGAATGGGCTACGCTGAGCAAGTACACCGGTAACGACACGTACCGTTTACTTGCGGAGAAGTCCACGAAACACATAGCGAGCCTTGTGAGATTTCCCTCCCTGTCTTCTGCTTCCAGTGCGCTTAAATCTGCCTAGGCGGCGCCTTTCCCAGGTAAATTACTGGTACACACAGTGGCTAACATGCTTATCGTATTCTCAGGTCTAGCTGTACAGGGCATTGACCCTGCCAGTGGCGAATTTGTTGGCGGCTTCGTTGTGAGGATTTACAAGTTCATATCCTCGGTTCGAATCTCACATTTAAAGGTCTTGGGGTGGAGGATCAGACAGGTGGGTTGCTCAACTCGAATTCAGCCTGTAAGTTGCTAACACGCACTAGTTACTTTGAGTATCTCATCAAATACGGACGCTTGACAAACACGAATGACACTCAATTCGTGGACACCTGGAAGATCGCTGTAGATTCGACTATTCAGTATTTAATCCGGGTATATTTTTGTGGACGAATCTTCTTCAAGTTCATTGCCTGACGCCGCCATAGAATTCTACCGTTGGCAACCACACGTACACATCTACCTTTGACGCGGTAACAGGCTTGATACACCACACGTCAGCGCATCTCACTTGTTTCCACGGAGGCAACTGGATATTGGGTTGGTTTCTTGCAATGCAGAGCTTGCGTCCATATTGACAAAGCGATCACGTAGGAGGAAAGCTGCTGAACAATGAAACCATCGTGAACTACGGTCTCGCCCTAGTGGACGGGTGCATGAACACATACACAGGCACAGCGTACATCTTCCGAGTACAGACCTTTCGTCAAACAGCTAATCTGAGCGACAGGACTGGTATCGGGCCGGAAGGATTCGCATACATGGCGTCAGACGGAAATTTCACCAGCTTTCCCGACCCGACAGACGCCGACTTGGCCTTCTATGATAAAAACGGCTTTTATATTATTATCAGTGATTATATCCTCCGGCCGGAAGTGCTTGAATCGAACTTCTACGCGTGGCGGGCCACAGGCGACACTAAATATCTGGACAACGCCGCCCGCGCGATCGACAGCTTCAACAAGTATCTTCCGGCTACGGTGGGCTTTACTGGAATCGACGACGTCAATAGCGTAAACACGACCAAAACCGACGATGTGAGTTTTCGGATTAACTCAATCCCCGTGCCCAACTGACCCGAAAAAAAAAATAGATGGAAAGGTACGTACCATGCTAATCCACACTGAGCGTTCCTGATATCCATTCGTTATTCGAAGCTTTTGGTTTGCAGAGGTTTTGAAATACCTGTTCGTATCAACTACTTTCGCAGTAAGAGTTAGCTCACCCTTTTATTATAGTTATCTTACCTTCGACGATCCGAATCACATTAGCTTGGACGAATGTATGTCTGATAATTTTATATTTGTCTATGCATTCACGCCTTGGACGCAGATGTGTTCAACACGGAAGCGCATCAATTGAAAGCCCCCGCACCGAAGGCATCATATGGGGGAGCCGGAATAGAAATCAAGTCAGGATTCAAGGCTTCGACTGGGCCTATCCCTGTCGCCAGTTCTAGTAGCCTCCTTCACACAGTCACCTCTCCGAATTGGTTAAGCTGGAGTTGCTTCGTATAGTCTCAGATAATTAGACAGAGTGCATTACTTATTCTTGTGGAATAAACGGACTTCTCCGGTATGCAGGAGATTCGATAATACTGGGAAGGCGTTTTGCGAGCCGAGCGGTACCCGCCGGGAAAGGGAGGTCGTCTACACCCGTCGGGAGTACCCTTTCATACCGCCCCTTAGCCTGGTTGTGGCTACCCATCGCTACCATCTTCTTCTTTGCGTCCCTGATCAAGACGTGTGCGTCGTCGACACCGGGGACGGCGCCTCGGACGAATACGAGGTCCAGTTTCGTGTCGATCCGTACAACCGCCAGATTTTGTGTAGTGATGCGTTTTCCCCCGAGACGACCAGCCATCTTCTTTCCCGGGAATACTCGACCAGGATCCTGAGAGAACGTAAGCAAATGGAAGAGAATAAATGATGGATGGAAGACCTGATGCTGTCCTGTGGAACCAGAGGAACGATGCGAGATGGAAACACCATGACTGGCAGCTAAACCATGGAAGCCCCACCGCTTCATACCTCCCGCAAACCCTTTCCCAATGCTGCAAAGGGTATCAGTGAGCAAAATATGGATTATCTGAGGTGACCATACCCATTGGCAATGACATCCACAAACTGCCCGGGAACAAAATGAATCGCTGACAAAGTAGTGCCTGGGCAGCCCTGAGTTGAATCCATGCTGATGAAAACGAAAAAAAAAACTCACCAACAGGGATATGAGCGTCTGGTGTGACAGGAAACTCCCTCACAATGCGCTTGGGCGGTACCCGGGCCTTGTTGAAGTGTCCCAGCATCTGGTTTGACTCCGTTTTCGCAGGCCGGTCCGAGGCACCAATTTGAACGGCGTGGTATTCGGTGTGGTTCCGGCGAATCGTTTTTATGTTTGCAGTTACCTGGCAGTTTTCCAGCTAGAAGGACTGCTCAGCGGCGGCTCGACGCGTAATAAACGGACAGGAATTGCCTGGAGAACCGTGACAGGGATGCGGGCGCCTTGGTCAGTCCACAAGACGGTCATCCCGCGTTTCCGAGCAATGAGACCTGTTCGTATCGAGTTTGGTGTCCATTTGGCCCGGGATTTGGGCGGGACAGTGGCTGGTGTGGCAGCGGGTGGTGTGGAGGTGCTCGCCTGGGGCGAAGCAAGGGTTGTATGGGAGGAGTGTATCCGTCGAACGGAGGCGGCGATTGGAGGCTTTTCAGCCAGAGCCCATAGCCTCAGCATAAGAAACGAGAGCAAACGAGTGACCGGACTTTGGACCGAATTTGGACGGGCCGCGATGAAGTGAATGCGAATAAATTCGGAAGGCCTATGTACTAGCGCTTACTAGAAAGGCTCGCCGTTCTCCAACTTTGTACCATAAGAATAGTCGTAAAGTAGTCGAGAGGTCAAGTGTCCAACTGACTGTTACTGCTTGCCTTTGCGCTTCTCTCAACCGACTCCACTCTGGCCGCTACCCCCATCTCATCCTGAATCCGTGTACTGACGCGCAAGCGCACGAAACTGGACTGACGGGCCAGTCGGGGCTTCTTCTATGGATGGAACAAGGTGGCTACTGCTGCGCCTTGCATACTCCTCCGCCTTGCAAAGACTCTCGGTGACGCGAATTATAGGCCAACTAACCCTCCTTATGGCGCGGCGGCATTCAAAGAGGCTCTTCGCCGTATGTCTGTTCTCATTTTACTGGCTAGCCCACTTTTTCAACGCCCTTGCCGGCAGGAAACAAGGCGGTCGGTGCGTTCATCCAAACGGCTGCACTGTGAACTCCGCATATCGTCCTCCAGTATGCGCCTTGTCGGCCTCTTACATCTCGACGTTTGCCGGATATCCTTTGGATTCGCTCAAGTCGAGACTGCAGACCATGAAAACACCCATAACAGTCCCGAAGCTCGCCGCGCTTGTGTATCGAGAAGAAGGGGTGGGCTCCGTCCAACTCTCGCTTCACTTTCGACGCTGATGTTCCCGGCGATGAGGTTATGGGTTTCTATCGGGGACTCTGGATCCCGCTGCTCACCATTTCATTCGTTCGTGCGTACCATCATTCCTCCGGATCCCGACCACGCGCAAACCGCCTTTTAGGAGCTGCAAGCTTCACTATCTATACGGAAACAAAGGATTACTGTCGGGTCAATCATTATTTCAATCGGAATAGTGTGCTCGATGCCGCCTTGGTTGGTGGCATTGGCGGGGCGATGTCGGGCTCCCTAATTTCCTTCGGAAGTGCCCGTGCGTCTCCGCTCCACTCCTCGTCTACAATATCGTCTTAAATAACCTACCTCCCAGCGTTTGAGCTCGTCAAGGTAAGCCGAGTCCCGGTACTTTCCAAGATCAGCACATAAAAATATTTCAAGGTCAGGCGACAGCTGGAATTCACCATTGCTGCGAGCAAAGGTGTCCATCTCGTGAAGGTGCGCCTAGTGATCAGATTTGCAACAGCGCGTTAAACCCATAGACGCAGCCCCCCGGTACTGTAGCCGCTGTCAAGTTCGTACAGTACATTGCACTTGCAAGTGAATCGCTCATGGCCACAAAGGGAGATATACAAAGCTAATGGAATACGGGGCCTGTACACGGGCTTCCGCCTCCATTTCTGTGAGTGAACTACGAAAAATACCTCCTACTTTTTATCCAATTCCTGTAGTGCGCGATACTCTCGGAACTGGGTTGTATTTCCTTGAGGTAATTATTTTCCTCGGTTCGAACAAACGAGTTAAACAGATCACCGTAGTATGATGGTATGCGTCATTTGTTGGGCAGAGACCGGTAACTTTGTTTGTTGGGTTTAAATGCGTGGTCTAAATGTCAGCCTCCCAGGAATGGCGAGCAGGGCGAAACGCCATCTTGGCTGCCTATCCACTCTTCCCTCGTGCCTTTCGTGTGCGGCTCCTTGTCGGGGGTAATGTTTTGCGTGCTTACACCTACCCTATCTGACTCAACATAATAAATAAAGGTGACCTCGTGGGCCCTCATCTACCCACTAGACGTGTAAGTGGACGTGGAGCGCCGACACCCCCAGCGCTGACTTGCTCTTCCAGGGTGAAAACCAAAGTCCAGCAGCGCGCACTGGCCGGCGAGCGATACCGGGGCGTATGGGAGACCCTCCACCGACTCGTCCGAGGTGCCTACACGTCCCTTGCCCGTTTCGCTTCATTTCATGCTCACGCCTACTCAAGGCCCCGACCCGACTGCGCCGAAACCCATACTGGCGGGCTGCGCGCGAATTTACCGGGGTCTCGGCGTGAGCGCGGTGCGCAGCATTACAACGCACGGGCTGCTATGGACCATTTTCGATCTCGTTGCAAACTATATCGATAGGTTACCGCAGCTCGAGAAAGGCTAATAAGCGGTACATAAATATTTAATTTGTCTTACTCTAGAGCTTGTAAGTAGTGAGTTACACAAAATATGCGACGCGCTGCAATAGCCTTCCGTGAGCGCTATCTCGCGCCCTGCAATGACCAAACTCCTAATACGGCACCTCGTGGAACAGCTTGCTAACACTCTCACCGTAGTGACTCCTCCGAATGACTTCGCCTAAAACGACGCCAATGTCGATCACCTCGATCTTGGGACAGGCGGCCTGGTTCGCCGCCTGCGGGAGCGTGTTCGTCACGATGAGCTTCTCGAGTTTACTTTCCATGAGTGCAGGCAGCGCGTTTCCGCTGAGGATGCCATGGGTGACCATTGCGCAAACCGTGTGGGCACCCGCATCAGAGAGGTGCGCGGCGGCCATGATGAGCGTCCCGCAGGTGTCCGCCATGTCGTCCACGAGGATGGCGGTTTTTCCGCGGACGTGACCGACAAGAACCATGCGGGAGACCTCGTTGGCCTTTTTGCGCTCCTTGTGGAAGAGTGCAAAGTCGACGCCGAGACGGTCCGCAACAGAAGTGGCCCTGCACGCATGAGGATATATGCGAGAAGATAGATAAAGCCACACACACCGTTTTGCACCGCCAGCATCCGGGGAGACGATAACGACATCGTCGAGGTTGAAGTGGGTGCGTATATACAAGATCACCGAAGGTTCAGCGTACAGCTGTGCGGGATGAGACGAGGACAGGAATTCCATAGGAAAAACTCACACTATGCCGGGTTAGCGGTGCTGCGACATGAAAGGCAACAAAACGCACTTGTCCACTGGGACATCGAAGAATCCTTGTATTTGCGACGCGTGCAAGTCCATTGTCTGCGCCCCACCGTCAGCGACGAAGCGGCGGATCATTTCGACGGCCGCACGATGACATGGTCGCAGCCGGACGTCTGGAGCATGTTCGCAACGAGCTTTGCGGTAATCGGCGCGCGGCTCTTGTCCTTCTTGTCTTGTCGGGCGTACGGGAACAACGGGAGGACGGCGGTGATGCGCCTTGCACTGGCGATCTTGCAGGCAGAAATCATGATACAGAGCTCCATGAGGGAGGTGTTGACGGCGCCGCATGCAGTATTGACGATATAGACGTCGTCATCGCGCACCGATTCGGCGATACGAACAGTGGTCTCGCCGCCGACGCCACGCTGGCCAATCTCCCCCTTGGAAAGGTGAGCCCGATGCTGGGTGGACATTTTGGCGGGGCAGGGAGAGAAGGTCGCGTGTAGCTACCGTCGGGCTATTATTTCTGCAAGCTCGGGATGGCTGGTGCCTGCAGAGTGTGAACAATCAAGCCCAAGCGAGGAGGCAATGAGTCGGACCAGAGAATATCTTGATTCCGCTGCCAGCAAGCATGGCTGCCGAGTAAGCTAGGGCAAGCTGGTGGTCGTCGTTTATAAACAAACCGGCGAGTCGGACCGACCCTATCTCTCAAGCCAAACCCAGGTTCCTCATGAACGCTTCCTCGATAACGATCAGCGATCTTCTGGGCTACTCAAGTATAGGCTGTTGGTTGGGTGCCCAATTTCCGTGAGCTTTTTCGTCAAAAAAACGCTCATCCGACGACCAATACATATCCTCCAGCCAAATCCTCGAAAACATCCGCTTAAAGTCTTGCGAGGGTCTTGCACTTCCCTTTCTCGCCAACTGGTTCCTGGGTACGCCCTTATCTTCCCTGTTCCGCACGCACATAACGGAAGCAAAATAGGCGATGCATCTAATCTTTTGGGCTGCATTTTGACGAATCAACTGCCCTTCCAGACATGGCTCGCGACCTACTTTGTCTTCGTAGACATATTGCTCGTCAGCCAGTATTTCTACTACCAGGGTTTGAAGCCCTCGCCGCCCTTTGGCCGGCCGCGTATGGGGTCCATGCCGTCAGATAGGCATTACCGCACGTTATCGGTCGTCGCCGCCAATGTCTCCGCAGCGGCAGCACTCGCCGCCCAACAGCACGACGAGCATTCGGGACGCTTGCGGCGGAGCGTTGACCGGCTATCGGGCAGCAGGGTTTCCGACGAGGTTGACGACAATGCGTTCGCCGCCATGGCAGACAGTTTTCACTCCGAGGGAGGGCCGATTCCGACGCGAAAGCGCGTTTCGTGGAGCACCGAGCGGTACGGGAAGCGGGGCGGAAGTGTTGGCCGGACGCCCCTGTCGCGGAGCGCCTTTCTGCCTCGCCTCACTCCAGCGGACCAAGTAGCCGGCGACACGTTGGACCGTGGTCGCTCGCTGCAGCGCGATGGGGAGCAGGATGCCCCCGCAGAATCGCCTACGCAGTCCGGCGACTCCAACCGACGGAATTCGCGCGCCAGTCGACGGGGAGCGAACATGGTATTTCTGAGTTTGTTCGCGCTGTTCGGCGTTAGCACTTGGACGGGAGGCCTTCCCCACGGGAGAGGCATGGATGTGGGACGGGTTTTGACTGATGTTCCTGTGGGATTTATGCCCTCGCCGGCTGCGACGGTTCTGAATACGAATCATGTACACTTTGTTCGCTCAGAAGACAACCCGCCACATCACGACCCAATTCCCACCAACCCCTCCAACGAACGTGTCATTGGCCGAATCTTTGCCTGGCTGTGTACAACCCTGTATCTGACTTCGCGCCTTCCTCAGATTTGGAAGAACGTGCGTCTCTGTCTTTTCTTCTGTCCCGATGCTTACGGGGATCCCAGTTTGTCAGGAAATCCGTTGAGGTAGTCGCTGCTGGCATATTTTACATGGCGTTGCTGATTTTCTGTGCAGGGTCTCTCGATGTATCTCTTCATCTTTGCATTCCTGGGCAATTCATTTTATGTAGCATCTATTCTCTCATCCGATGTCTTTGTTCTTCGAGAAAGCCTGCCGTGCGTCATTTCTACGCAGTCTCGCCTGTGGGATGCTTACGCGTTGCAGGTATTTGCTGGGGAGCGGCGGGACGCTGGTGTTCGACGTCACGATCGTCGGCCAGTCTGTGATATACCGACGGGCGCCGAGGCGACACGAGAAGAGCCGGACGTTAGAGGACGAGGCTGGCGGGCTCATGGCCGGGGATGCCCTGGCGCACGAGTCGCGAGGTCGGACGTCTCGCGCACCAAGCACATTACGTGACGATCAAGTATAGCATCACTGTTTTCTCGTGCTTGTATTACACGCCAATGGCATTCGTGAACTGATTCGACTCTGATAGACTGTAATCTATGTACAAACTAAAAAAGACGTGGACAACAAAGAAATACCAAGACGTTGGTATAGGCTCTGGACTGAGACGGATTTCCGGAGCTCCTGAGGCGCGAAGCGCCGAGCGAGCGGTGATGCTGGTAGATGCTAGGGGTTATAGACTTGGCAGAATTTCGCAAGGAAGTCTCTGGCGTCTACCAATAGACCTCAACCTCGCGCACCGCATTACGTGACGATCAAGTATAGCATCACTGTTTACTCATGTTTGTATTACATGCCAATGGCATCTCCTTCGTTCTGAAAGGGAATCTGATCATGAAAGGGATCTGACTCGACTCGGGGCATAGATGCTGATGGATCTGAGTCGAAGAGGGCGGACAATGGGCTGTCTCACGGTGATCGAACAAGGTCCGGGATCTTATTGTGCATATTCACGTCACATCACGTGACAGGCTCTATTGTCTCGAACAATAGCTTGAAGAAAATGGATTCACAAAGAATGAGACGCGCATCTTCACCCCTCTCCTCCTCCTCCTCCCGCCGCGATGCCTCGACCATCCTCGCTCACCGTCGACACCCAATCCCGCCCTTACGAATCCAACGCCTCGCTACGATCTTCCCTCTACACCGAATCCAAACTCTCCCCCACCGAATCCCACAACCCAGACCAGTTCTGCCCCCTACCCGCGGCCCCCACACATGTCCCGGTACCTTCCCTGCGTCTCCTCTTTTCCCTCATCTCCCCCCGCAATCGCGTTCTCCTCCTCGTCCCCGCCATCATCTCATCCTTGGTCGCCGGCGGAATTGCTCCGTTCATGACCCTCGTCATCGGCCAGGCATTTGACGCATTCGCAAAGTTCCCTCTCACCCCCAATCCCCCCCAGGCTGCCAAAGACACCCTCTTGCACGCCATGGCCATCGCCGCGTTCGAGCTCATCGGGCTTGCCGTCGGCTCCGTCGCCCTCAGCAGCGTCATGAGCAGCCTGTGGATATGGACCGGCGAAAACAACGTCATGGCCCTCCGCAAACGCGTCTACGCCGCCGTTACCCAGAAGGATATGGTATGGTTCGACACCAAGATGGGTGCAGAGGGCACCATCCAGTCCGCCGAGGAGGAACATGGCCCCCTCGGTGCAGGAGGCCTCATGTCCAAGTTCATCAGGTGCGTTTTGTAAAGTTGTTTTACACGCGTGGATCCTCAACCGCCTTTCAGAGATACCGACGATGTCCGTGAAGCATCCTCCCTCGCCGCCGGTAGAGTTGTTCAATATCTGACAACCTGCCTCACCTGTCTGGCGCTCGGCTTCATGCGTTCATGGGCACTGACCCTCGTCATTCTATCCGCCGTGCCCGTCCTCATGATCATCCAAATCCTTTCCCAAATCTTCGCCGGTCCGCTGCTCAACGTCGAGCGCTCGACGACAGCGACCGCTGCTACACATGTCGACCGCGCTGTGACTTCCATTAGCACCGTCAAGGCGTTCAATGCCGCCCCATACGAACACACCAACCTCAGTGCCGCGTTGGACCGCATGACTACTGCGACCAAGAAGCTCAACGCCGTCTGGGGCTTGACTTCCGGTCTAGCTCAGTTCGTCATGATGGCGATGTTTGTACAAGGTGGGCTCGACTGCTTTTTTTCTCGGATTTTTGTCCTTTACTCATTCGGTGGTTTCAGGTTTCTGGTTTGGAAGCAAACTTGTCAGGGACGGCACCATTGGGCCGGGAGATGTCATGGCTGTGTTTTGGGCTTGCCTCATCGCTACAAGTAACATGCAGATGTGCATCCCGCAATTCATTGTCCTCACGAAAGGCAAATACGCGATGGTCTCTCTCCTCACCCTCGTCGACAACGACGACGACGACTTTGGCGATGTCCCCCTCACTCCCGACCTTAAATCCCCGTCCATACGCTCCTTCCGCAAGCGACTGAACCGCAACTTGCGCAAGATCCGCCCCGCACGATGCGCGGGCGAGTTCGCGCTACACAACATCACCTTTGCGTACCCTTCACGCCCCACTGTGCCCGTCCTTCAAGACGTGACCCTCTTCCTCCCTGCCTACGAAACCACCTTTATCGTCGGCTCCTCCGGCTCCGGTAAATCCACCATTGCTCACCTTCTCCTCGGCCTGTATACTCCCCAGGCGGGCGAAATACAGCTAGATGATCAAGACATCAAGTTCGTCGATGAAAAGTGGCGCCGGTTGCATGTCGCGGGCGTTGAGCAGGGGTGCATCCTGTTCGACATGAGCGTGTTTGACAACGTCGCCCTTGGCGCTGGCGGACGGCCGGTGAGCAGGGAGGAGGTCAAGCAGGCGTGTATCAGCGCGCTCATGCACGAGTTCGTGCGTGATTTGCCTGCCGGATACGACACGATGCTCGGTACAAACGGCGCCAGCCTGAGTGGCGGGCAGAAGCAGCGGCTGGCAATTGCGCGGGCACGCCTGCGAGATCCGACTGTTTTGATTCTTGGTACGTCAAACTATCCCTTCTTGTTGTCTCCGGATCATCTGCTGAAGGACATTTCTAGATGAAGCAACATCTGCCCTGGACCCTACCTCTCGCATCCTCGTCTTCGAGGCTATCAAGCGCTGGCGCAAGAACAAGACCACTATCGTCATCACGCACGACCTGTCCCAAATCGGGCCCAGCGATTTCGTTTACGTCCTCAAAGACGGGTGTGTTGTCGAACAAGGCTACCGCTACGATTTGGAGACTGCCTCGGGCGAGTTCAACGACATGATGGCGTCGCAGGGCGCGACGGGAGGCTACCTTCCCGAGAAGGACATCAGCGCCCCAGTGCACCCCGTCGTCGCCCACCGCACGTACACACCTATCCCCGAAGAAGACGAGAAGCAGGAGCCGAAGTTCGGGTCGCACACGAGTATCGCGCTCACTTCGACGTTCGGGCACTGGATGTTCGACGTCGTTGCGGACCTGACGGCGGCCATGCCGAAGCCGCTTCCGTCAGCGGTGGTCCGCAGTGAGGATCAGGAGCGCACAAGCCAGGCTGCGCCTCCCGATGCCCCCTCTGTGCCTGGGCTGGAATTCCCAAGGCAGAGGCGGCCATCGAGTGTGTACGAGCCGCCCATGCCTCCTTCCCCTGCAGTCACCGTGTCGACGCGGCGCTTCAGTCTGCAATTTACGCCGACGTCGACCGTATTCTCGTTCAACTCCAACGCCAATCTCCTCGAAGACGACCAGGAAAGCGAGAAGAAGGCGCTGGAGTACCGTGGAACCCGCGCGTCGTCGCGTAGACGGCAGTCAACACGAAAGCCGACAGCTCGCGTGCGGGCCCGGTGGGACGACAGCAAGGTCCTGCCCATGACCGACATTAAGGTCGACCTATCGAATGAGCCGGCACCGGAAACTCCGCCAGCTCCGCCTTCATTGTGGAAACTCGTCCGAGCCGTGTATCCGACAATCCCGTACAAGCCCCTCGTCCTCCTTGGCGTGTTGGTCTGTCTCATTAGCGGCGCCATGACCCCCATCTTCTCGTACCTCCTCTCGCGCCTCTTCTACGAAGTCGCGACTGGGGCGAACGATCCCAGCACCATCAACAAGTACGGCTTCATCGTCCTTAGCACCGCCGCCCTCGATGGTATCTTCATCGGGCTCAAGTACTTCATCATGGAGACCACGTCCATGTCCTGGATCACCAAAGTGCGCAAGGCGTGTTTCAACCTTGTGCTCGCGCAGGACAAGAAGTGGTTTGACAAGTCGGAGAACTCGCCTGTGCGGTTGGTCCAGATCCTCATCAAGGACGGCGACGACGCACGGAACCTTATCGCAGTCGTCCTCGGACAACTTGCTGTCGTGACGAGTATGCTCGGCGTCGGCCTTGTGTGGGCGCTGGTCGAGGGTTGGCAGCTTACGCTTGTGGGCTTCGCCATCGCGCCGGTGTTTGCGATCGCCATGGCGGTGCAGACGGGGCTTGTAGCCAAATGCGAGCTCAGGAACAAACGCGCGCGTGAAGAGGTGGCTCAAGGGTATTATGAGGTTTGTCTCCGACGTCTTTTTTTTCCGATATACATTCGCTAACGTTAAATTTAGGCGATTTCCAACGTCCGTGGCATCCGTTCCATGGGCTTTGAGAGCATCTTCCAGAAGCAATTCGACGCAGCATCTGACAGGGCGCTTTCAACCGGTGTGAAAGGCGCTTTTGTTGAAGGTTGCACGTACGGAGTGGCCAGTGGCCTGATTTACCTTGCGGAGGCCCTTCTATTCTACGTCGGCGCCGTGCTTGTTGCTCACGGAACCTACACGTACCTCCAAATGGTTCAGGTCATGAACCTGGTGGTCTTCACCGTCACCATAGGATCGCAGCTCATGGCTTTCAGTGAGTTTTCTTCTTCTCATCAATGGGCACGTTAACTGATCCTTGTTTCCGTAGCTCAAAAGATCGCAAAGTCTGTCCAGGCCACTCGGGATTTCAACGAGTTGCTCTACCTCTCCACGAAGACGGACGAGTCGTCTGGCATCATGTGTCCGCCTTTGGACGGCCCTCTCACCTTCCAAAACGTCCACTTTGCATATCCCGAACGCGTCGATGTCCCCGTCCTGAAGAGCATCAACCTCGAGATCGCTGACGGCGAATGTGTCGCCATCGTCGGTGCTTCTGGCTCTGGCAAATCCACCATCGCGGCCCTGCTTCAGCGCCTGTACGAGCCTCAAGGCGGCAAGATCTTCATCGGTCTTCACGAGCTGCATTCAACGAACGTCACGCACCTCCGCCATAACGTCTCGGTCGTCAGCCAGAATCCCAACCTTTTCGACGCGACGATAACGGAGAACATCTCGTACGGCAATGCGGACCTGACCTTTGCCGACGTACGACGCGCCGCGCAGGCAGCGAGCGTGCACGACTTCATCATGTCTCTACCGCATGGGTACGACACGATGGTCGGCGAGAACGCCGCCCTCATCTCTGGCGGTCAAGCCCAACGCCTCCAGATCGCGCGTGCTCTCGCCCGCCCATCGAAGATCCTCATTCTCGACGAATGCACATCAGCGCTGGACCCCGCCAACCAGGCGGTCGTCCTCGAGACCATTCGACACGCAAAGGTTGGACGGACGACCGTTATGGTGACCCACAAGCTGCCCGTCATGCAAATGTGTGACCGCATCCTCGTCGTGCACGAAGGGTGCATTGCCGAGCACGGGAGCTACGACCAGCTCATGCTCCGCAAAGGGATCTTTGCCCAGCTAGCGAATGGGGGCGAATGGGAGTGAATCCCGAACCTGTCTCATTTTTTTCTCTGTTATTATTCAATAATTAACCCTACTATCTTTCGGCATTCGACTATTTTGACTACAGTCAAGCATTTATGATCACGCACCTCATTTGTAGTTTACGCACATCCCATACGAATTGTATCACATCTCACGAATAGAAACGATTGCAATTCGATGAACATTTTACATGACAAGTGTTTTTGAGTTTTACTTACAAATCGATTTTGTTAGTAAGCAACAAACAACAGGAAGGCATTGACACCGGAAGCAAACAAGCGTGCTTAAGTTGGACTATGACTTCGTCTTTGCTTATCTCGACGTTCGCTCCGTTCCCGACTTTGTCCCTCACTGTTCCGTCCAGCACCTCCTTGGAGGCTATACTTCCCCTGCTGCATGAGCGTTACCCCTCCTTACCCACGTCCATCGCTCTTTCGACACACAGCGGTGTCCTCCCCGTCTCCCACTCGTTGGTATCATCCCTGCAGTCCGATGGATCATCTCTCATCACCCTCCGGCTTACTCCCCGTCTGCTCGGGGGAAAGGGAGGCTTCGGATCGCAGCTCCGTGCCGCCGGTGGCCGGATGAGCAGCCAGAAGACGAGCAATAATGACTCGTGCCGGGATCTCAGTGGACGGCGCCTGAACACGATAAAGGAGGCCAAGAAGTAAGTGTTCCATCTGTTACCTGTAGTGCACCCGGCTTATGCTGTCTCCGTCTAGATTGGTTGAATATCTTGAATCCGAGCCGGAGCGCCTCAAAGCCAAGGCCGAGGCGCAGAAGGCGAAACTCGAAGCATTGGAGCGTAAATTGGGGATTGAGCCACCGTCAAAGACCAATGCCCCCGAGGCAGGTCCGTCCAGGCCTTCTGGATCGGGCGAAGACCCTCCCGTTCTGGCAGGCAAGAAACACCGGTTTGATGACACAGAATATCTGGAGCAGAGCAGGGATCTTGTGGACGGGGTCAAGAGCGCGGTCTCTCTAGGTGCGTTTCTTTCTTTCTTTGTTGGCGAATTCGTTCTCATTCAGTATCACAGCTCTACTTAAGAAGAAGAAAAAGGCAAAGCTTACGCATCCTGCACCGGAGAAGAGGGACGCGCAGCCCGAGAAATCTGCTGTGCCTGCTACATCGGTTGCTGCCATTGGTGCATAATTCTTGCATTGTTGGGACATTGGACTATGTACAGTATATATTATTTCCGGTGGTTACCATCTGCTTGTGTCTGCCGTCTCAGCCACTTCCAAATACGCTGAAAAGTTTTCGATGTCCAGTTGTGTCATGAACACGCTATCGGGACAAGAAACCAGCGTCGGCGGCAGGTTGAGGCGCTGCATGAGTGGGGTTTCGGAGGAACAAAACCCGAGAAAAACTGATCCGACCATAGCAGTGAACTGGAGTATCGTTAGGAGAAAAGCAACATAAAAAACACTAGTATTGACGTACCAATTCGCCCTGGTTCAATCGCGAGCGGAATCGTGCAAAATGTGTCTTTTCTTCCTCTGTTGCATTATCGTTTATCGTAGCTCTCGCCGACGGGCCGCCGGTTCGAACGGTATCAAGCAGTTTGAGCGCATCTGTGTCCTGGAAGAATTTTCCGGGTGGCCCAGTGGACTCCTTGCCAAGGATGACATCCAGGGATTGGCCGACGTTGGTGAGATCTAGAGGTACTTCGACGGTTGCATCGAGCTTTAGCAAGAAAGGTTTCCTATCAGAAAAGCGTCAGTTTGTTTATGAAGACCCGCCAAAAACGACTTACGAGTCCGACCGTGTCTCAGGGACGACATCCGATCCAAGACCCCTAAGGAAGAGGACGTTGAGAAACGTCTGACGTACGAAGAGCAGAGGCACCAACAAGGGTCCAAAGATAGTCGCGCGCCTCCAAACCGAAGTAACCTTATTCGAAAACGAAGACGCCATTGCCATCCCGGGAGGGAATAACTTGTTCTTGGCGAGAGTCAGACTGAAAAATGGTGAGATAAACCACCAGGACGACACTGTACAGAAAGAAGAACCTTTGTTGAATTGAACTGTTGTTCTCCTGCACCTCGGCGGGTGAGATTTCATCCTCAAAGTCGTCCAGGGCTTCAGCAGCACTGGCATCAAATCCTCCTAGCTTCAACAATTCATCACTGGTGGGAGGGACTGCCGGAATCATAGGACCATCGCCGGAACTTCCCTCGGCCTTATCTTCTTCTTCGTCTACTGGAGCTGTGAACTTGCCCTTGACAGTCTTCAGTGCACCCTTTTCGAATGTCAAAAGCGAGCTGGTGTTCTTCGCGACGATACCCGCAGACGATCGTCCCGGACCAGGTTTCCGACCTGATTTACGGGTCGGACTGCTGGACGGGCCAGCCACGGGGGTTTCGCTCGACGTTCCGTTCCGACCCTGGAGTCGCGCCTTGACAGAAATCGCGCCGTCCAGGGGAGCAAAATCATCAACCATCTTAACCAGCGGGTTTGCGGCCCGCGCGCGGTGTGATGGGAGAGTGTTCGGAGACGCCGCTTCGTCTTGTATCGGTTCAGTGGGCGTCTGATTTGCATTACTCTCGAAGGACAGATCGACGATATCTTGTGTCGGGGGTTCTGTTAACGGCTCGGTAAACGATTGTGGTTGTGGCGGATCTACAAGCATAGCATCTTCATCCTCGTCGTCTTCGGACGCGGGGACGATTTCGGGAGATGGAGTACGCTTCCTCGTGCGCCGAATAGATCGAGCAGACAAGGCGGCCGGTCTCGCTGGGGGTCTACGAGGGGGTTCGCGAGGTGTGCGAGGCGAAGCCTCGGGAGGATCTTCAACGGAACGCGTCGCTGCTTCTGAGACGCGTCCGCGGGTACGTTTCGCGGGTTTCTCTTCTAGATCTTCTGCCGGAGGAGAGCTGCGTCGTCGCTTGCTAGACCTGGTGCCTTCTTTGCTTGGACCTGCTGACGCCGGATGCGCAGGGGGGACGACATCAGGTTTGGTTGACCTGCGCGAAAGCTTGCGACCTGAAGAACATATCAGGATGGTAATGTGTGTTCGAGGACAGTCGGCGTACGCGGGGGGCCGACTGGTATGAAAGTCTCCCCGACGCTGAATTGGGTCATGTTCTTGATGTCGCGATCACCCACGTCTACGCGTTCCCAAAACTTGGCTGCAAAGGGCGGCATCAGTCGGCGCCGCGCAACCACGCGTAAAGGAACACACGTACCTATGATTTCTTCAGAGCCCGAGAAAGAGGACACCGGCTCCCAGCTGATGAGGACGTCAGACGCGCTAACAAAGAATGTCTCGAAGACTTGCGTATTATCATCGGAACTGTAACCTTTCCACTGTGTAAAACGCTTTAGACGAGTAGAATGAGCGACGATTGTATGCTCACTTTGACATGATACTCCCATATGATCTGCGTAGAGATTAGGGAAATAGGATGAAAAGGCACTGCCCAGGCGAACCTTCTTGGACTTTTTTTGCACTCTAGCTCCAGTTATCGTCTCTGCAACGTAGTGTGAGGGAAGGCAATAGATGGCAGCAGAGAATTCTGACCGACTTCGTACTCTACCATTGTGCGAGGCAAGAGTGTACGTGGGTTGAGTACTGAGGCCGTTTGCTTTGTTCGACGCAAGAGGCTTCGGATGTGTCTTAATGGGATTCAGGTTGTGCCGGAATACGCCTGTTCCTCTTTCATACGTTGCGGTGTAGTCTCAACCACACTTTATGTCGAGCGAGGAACGTTCTCTCTGAACCTGTGTGGCGCTGCAAGATTATTTGGCTGTGTTAGCTGTTGATGAGGTCAGGATTTGCCTCGAGCGAGAGCCATATCCATCGCTTTGGCCGCCTCTGCTAGTTCTGGGACCCAGGCTCAAGTGAAGCATGCCGAGCTGTCAAAATTGTCACCAAAATTATGAACATGACATGAAAAATTACCTTTTAACATGCCATCAATGCGCACGAAGTTGGCACCATCGTTCGTCCATATTTTCAGCTTTTCCGTTCGTGTTCGTTAATCCATGTGACCACTTAGGCTGCCACCAGCCCCAAATACCCGAGCACGAAATGATCAGGTAGGTCCTATATTCTGGTGAAGTTCCATTAAAAGACAAGCTCAGGATGTGGAACTCTTACTTGAATTCGAGTCCGCAACTCAGACTTAGTTGGAGATGTGTGAAATGCTCACGGAAGGTGTGTTTGTCACTTGACTGGCTCATATCTGCTCATTTGCTCCAGCCAACCACCCGCCCTGTTGTACGACCACCAGAACCACAAATAATCGACGTCGATCCTCAGGAATCAACCGCTCCAACGCGCGATACTCGAGAATCACAGCCTACCGTTGTATCTGAGATTGTCGATCTCACCGACTATCCCGACACCCGCAGATCCAGGCGTGTTCAGGCTCCTCGAGCTCACGTAGCAGAAACCATAGACCTTTCAGAACCAGCTACAACATCTCCAGCGCCTTCACGATCTGCGAAGGCCACGAACGAGGTGATTGACCTCTCCTTAGACTCTCCTCAAATTCCTGGTCTACAACTGTCAGAGCGACCCACGCCTGACCCTGCTGTTGATCTTCCCGAGTTTCCCAACGCAGCTGTCGATATTCCTTCCATTGATGCCGACATAATTCCTGCCCATCCACAAAATGTGTCTCATAGCCCCAGTTTGAGCGAACTCGCCCTTCCTGATAGTCCCACGGAATGCCAATCTCCCGACACGATCATTCGTTTTCCCTCTATGGAAGTGGATGATGTCGATCAAAAGCCGCTATCTTTGCTCTTACAAAATCTGGTCGTCTCTGACAGTCGTCCACCACAAGGCGGCAGTCTTGGACCTACCTGGATCAGCAAACGCTATGAGGCCAGCGGACAAATGGCTATATGGGAACGGTTTGTCAAAAAACAGAAAGAACCGAAGCCCCTGTCGCGCCGCAAGGCTGAAAAAACGCGATTTATCGGTTCCCGCGAAGTTTTTGTTGTACTCCCACTCGGCTGTAATTGAAGGTAATCCTGCAGTGAGATTGCTCCTATACCTTGCACTCCTCGACTCACCCCGTCTCCCAGAGCGCCACCCAAGAATATGGGGCTAGGACGGGAGGCTGCTGACTTGAACGTACATATAGGTTCATGTGATGATGATACTGAATTCAAGATCGTTACTGTATATGGTCTGTTAAATAGCAGTTGCACTGTTTCTATACGTAAAAGCATGGTGGTTTTTGTCTGGTGTAAATTAGACGAATTATTATTGGGGAATTAGTAAATTATATGCGCAACGATTCACTGGTCTTTGGGGCGTCCGTATGGTGGTTACATCTTTCGCTGTTGTCCAGCCCTCGATAGGATATTCTTGCGTATTCATTCTAACAACATACTACTTGAATCGACGGTCTGAATGAGTCTATGTAATAAGGTGTTGGGAAAGATGATGTACACACAAAGGAGAAAGTCCTATGAGAATGTCTAGTCACTGTCGATGATAATAGCATCGTCGTCATCGTCAACTCCCCAATCTGGAGAAGGGCTACGTTCCTTTTCCTTCTGTTTCCCGCTCTTCCGTTGAGGTAACCGAGGGATCCTGGCACCACCTGCCCCGACTGGGCCAAGCTCCCGCGGGACGGCACCAGGGCCAAGAGAGTGCCCAGTACCCGTCCATGCTGAAGAGGAAGTGGAAGTGTCCTGAGCCGGCGCCTTCTCTTTTTCTTTCCCTTTCGCAGAGGCTGATTGGCGACCGTTCAGGGTGTTCCCGGTGCCGTTGAATACGGAGTCCTGAGGGTAAAGTTGAACAGACTATTCCATTCACGAAGAAAGAACAAACCCTGGATGCAGAGGGGGACGACGGCGCTGGTGCTGCTGCTGCTGGCGGCCGGACATAGGGGCCGACATTGAAACCGAAGAACAGCTGTCCGAATGGAAGATTGAGAGCGGCAGGGACTTTGGTTTCACTTTCAAGAGTTTCGTTCGATACAATGCGATGCTGACTGAAAAAAAAGGATACCTTGTAAGAGATAACAATACTGAGTGAATCACTTACTCGGTACGAATGATTCTGCTGCCTTCCGCGACCTCCTCAGCCTTGCGGGCCGATATACCCTTTCCTTTAGTTTTCCTTCCAGCAAGAGTTTCGCCCTTCCCTTTGAAACTCTCCCATTGATCGCCTCCCTTACTAACGGTAGTTGGTCCCGATGTGCCTGCGAAGCCACCACTCAGGGAGGAGCCAGGCCGAGATGATCCGGGAGAAGAGGAATTGAGATCGATCTTTAGTTTAGAAGCCATGGTCGCAGGCGGTGCTGCCTTGGGTCTCTCTGGCTCTACATAGCCCACTGGAGCTGCGAAATCGACCTCCAAATCGGTATCAAGAACACTAATGCCCTCCCCGCCAGGGCTTGTCTCCATGACGAGGATTCCAAAGGTGATTGAGTTGTAATTTATTTCTATAATGTCGCCCTGGGTCAACGCGGAGAAATTGCGGAGGGCCTGTTCAAGACTGGTGGTATATTTAACACGAGAGTATGTAGTAATGACTAGAACGTACACGGCTTTGTGGTCGGAAATCTCCAAGAAATGTACGCTTTGGGCTTGTAGTTTGACCAACTTGCCCTTTGGTAGTTCAGCACCAGTAATGCGGATCGGATCTCCTTCGTTGAGGCGTAGTGTCTTCATCATCCAGTACGGCAGGTGGACGACGCCTTCTTCAGCGATGAACTCGAGGACGCCGGCATAGGTCGAGGCAGCCGAATTGGCAGGATTACGTAGCTGAAACATCCAAGGCGAAGGGAGATCAAGAGCGGTGAGATTTGCAAGTGCGGATGGAGGCATGATGACTGGGAAGATATGAGACGGATTTGAAAGAACAAGAAGACGCGTACTCTTTCCGCCGTAGGACAAATTGAGACGTTCTCTACCGGGAAGCATCGCGACACTGTATGCTTTCAAGTATTCATCATAGGCGCGGGGAGGTGCACGGCCCATCTGAGGGCCATATCCGCTGGGAGAAGAGTCAGAGAAGCGACAGGCATCACGAAAAGTATAAAGACCCTGCTGCAAGATGAGAAAAGAAACCTGCCGCGCCATTAGGATTGCCGCCGAACTGTGAAAAGATGAGGAAGGAGGAGAGAAATGGAAGAAATGAACGCACGAAAGCCATGGCAGTAAGTAGCAGGCTGCAGGTCTACGCAATCTGTTTTAGTGGCGGTGGTGGTGTTTGCGCTTATTACCGACGCGTTTCCCTTGCACAAAATGGCTACCCAGAATCAGCAAGGTGTAACCAAGACTCTATCCGGCGCCAATGCCTCATTCAATGACAAGGCAAATCCTCCAGGGTTCTGCTCTGTCCCCTTCTTTTTTTGACGCGTTTCTTTCCAGGGAAAACCCATGGAACTCCGGCTCTCCAACATGATTGCTGCAAAAGGTATGTCGCATTGTTTTTCCGAGTCAAGCCATCCCAACATTGTCTGTAGCTATCAGCGATGCCGTCCGGACATCATTGGGTCCAAGGGGGATGGACAAGATGGTCAGTTCCTCAAACTGTCTTCGCGCGAACGAACCAACTCAGCCATCCCAGATTCAAACCTCCAAGGGCGAGGTTATCATTACGAACGATGGAGCGACGATACTCAAAAGCATTCAAGCTCTCCATCCAGCCGCCAGAATGGCAAGTCGCCTTGATCGGTTCCCCATCCTAGCTCACATTTATATCAGTTGGTGGATCTATCTGCGGCACAAGATATTGAAGCCGGAGATGGGACGACATCCGTGGTTGTCCTCGCTGGTAGCTTCCTTGGAGCCGCAGAGAAGATGCTTCAAAAGGGCATGCACCCCACCATTATCGCTGAAGCTTTTCTCAAAGCATCAGCCAAATCTGTTGAATATCTTGAGGAAATTTCAACACCGGTAGATCTCAATGACAAGCCAAGTCTGCTGCGCGCAGCAAGCACTTCCTTGAATTCAAAGGTATGCTCCTCAACCCTACCGTGCTTCATCATTCATGTTACTCTATAGATTGTTTCTCAATATTCATCGACCCTCGCTCCCATTGCTGTTAAGGCCGTCACCCGCCTTGTCACCCCCACATCTTCCAATGTAGATCTACGAGATATCCGGGTGGTCAAGAAAGTCGGTGGGACGATAGAAGACACCGAGCTTGTGGACGGTGTCGTTCTCAACCAAAATGTCATCGTCTCCGCCGGCGGACCAACTCGTATGGAGAAGGCTAAGATTGCCATCATTCAGTTCCAACTGAGTGCACCCAAACCCGACGTATGAACTGCTCTTGATGTCATCTATCGAAGCTGACTAGGGGTTTATCAGATGGACAACACAGTGGTGATAAATGACTATCGCCAAATGGACAAGGTTATCAAGGAGGGACGGCAATATCTCCTTAACATCTGCAAAAAAATCAAGAAAGCGAACTGCAACGTGCTTCTCATCCAAAAATCTATCCTCCGTGATGCAGTAGACGACACCTCCCTCAACTTCCTTAAACGGCTTAATATCCTTGCTGTTAAGGATGTAGAGCGCGACGAAATCGAATTTTTGTCAAAGAGCTTTGGTTGCAAGCCTATAGCTGACATTGACGCCTTCACCGAAGACAAGTTGGGGTACGCGGATTTGGTAGAAGAGACGTCGCAATCTGGTGCCAAGGTTGTGAGGATTACCGGAGTCAGGAACCGAGGTCGGACTGTCAGTATCCTTGCGATGGGCAGCAACAACCTCGTTGTGGAGGAGTGTGAGCGTAGTTTACACGATGCTCTATGTGTCGTTCGGTGTCTCGTGAAAAAACGGTGCGTCTTTTGCTTTCCCAGTCTGAGTCTGTTTCCTCTGACGGCAATGGCACAGCGCACTTATCGGTGGAGGTGGTGCACCTGAGATTCACGTTTCGCGGTTGTTATCGCAATACTCTCAGTCTCTGAAGGGCATGGAGGCCTACTGCTTCCAGGCATATGCAGATGCACTAGAAGTCATCCCTACCACGCTCGCAGAAAACGCTGGCTTGAACCCCATCGCCATCGTCACCGAGCTCCGAAATCGCCATGCTCTAGGAGAGCGCAATGCCGGCATCAATGTCCGGAAGGTTGTTATTTTTTCGTCGTTTTCGCAATAGCAGTACTAAAAAGCATTTCAGGGACTGATATCAAACATTCTTGAGGAAGATGTTGTGCAGCCCCTCCTGGTCACCACCAGTGCTATCGAGTTGGCGACGGAAACTGTGTGCTTACTCCTGAAGATTGATGACTATGTTCAAGCACGGTAGGTAGACCCGTTGTAGATCAGTACTTGATGTGTCGATGGAAATGTGACGCTTGTTTAGAGCGCAAGTGTTAGCCTTAATTCCTAGAAGATCTCCCGTTAGCTAAGCTGAATACTCTGGTACGTTGTCAGGATTCCCAAAATGGGCAAGAAGCGTTGTTTGGCAACAACCTCGGGCGACAAACATATCTTTCGTCATGCCTCCACGAACCAGTCAAAAACGCGCAGCTGGCTCAGAGGCGGAGGCATCGACCTCGAGGTCAAAGGCGCCGCCGTCCAAGAAAACTCGATTCGTGGATCCTTCAGATGATCCTGCAAACTTTGCTGAGCAGGTCGACTCGGCACTGGAACAACCATCGAGAAAAGGCCGCGTCAAAAATGAAGGATACGACTCGGACTCCAGCGATGATGGCGAGGGTGTCGTTTCAAGCCGGAAGAAAGGTGGAAGGGATGACGAAGATGACGATATGTTCGCAGTTGACTCGGAAGAGAAAAAGGACGAGGCGACCGCGAAGAAGAAGGAAGAATATCTGCGACTCGGAGATATAGAGGGGCAAGAGTTCGGGGACTCCGAATCTGAGGGGAACTCTAACGATGAGCCGGAAGATGAGGACGACGCCGAGCGGAAGAAGAAGGCCGGGATGGGTTTCGAGATATCGTCTTTCAACATGCGCGACGAGATGGAGGAAGGCAAATTCACGGAAGACGGCACCTATGTGAAATCATTCGACCCGCATGGTGTACATGACCGATGGATGGAGGGTGTGGATGACAGGGAAATCAAGCTTGCAAGGCGGCGGAAGAGGCAGCAGGAGCGGCAACAAAAAGAGCGGATACAAGCAGAAGAGAAAGAAATTGAGGAGAGTGGTGGGAAGGGCGCGTTGGAGATGGAACTTCTTGCGATGTTGAATAAGGGTGAAACTGTGCTGGAAGCTCTGCAACGATTGGGCGTCGAAGCGAAGAAATCCGGGAAAGCCGGTAAAAAGTAAGCTCGCGGTTAGCCCAACCCATTTTTATTAACTTGGTTATAGAACGGGCAAATTAAAGGCGGACGACGGGATGAATGTCGATAAATCAGTGGATGTGCCCTCCGCCATTGAGCGCATAACGCATTTAGCATCGACCATCATGTCCCTCGGCGATACCGACATCTACTCGAAAACATACGAGGAGCTCGTTCGCGCTGTCCGATCTTCTGGTTTGGTCGATCCATCGTGGGTTCCGCCGTCGAACGACAAGTCATACGAGTACAAGTGGCGCGTCGCTGGGGCAGGCCAACCCGGTGAAGTGTTTGGGCCCTTCAGTAAAGACGAAATGGCTTCATGGTACAAGGCGTCATACTTCGGCTCAACTGGGGAGAAAGTCGAAGTACGAGAAACGGGCGGACAATGGGGTGATTGGGGTAACGTCTTGGAGTAACTTGTCTACTATTTTCTTCTCTTTCTGACCGCCATGTACAACATACCCAGGGCTGGGTAGACATCGAAACTTCAACCTGATGTTCGTGTTCCGTTGATGGCGAGCACAAGCAGGGTTTAGTGGCCGCCGCGGTCGCGAGTTCAAATACCACTGACATCAGTACGACGGAGAACAAATGTATCATGCAAAGTTGCAAATCGAGCGCTACGTGAAATGCGAGATGTACTGGAAAACAAAGGACACTTCTTTCAACCCCACTTCAGCCCGCAACAAGTCATCGTGATTGTTCTTAAGTTCTGCATTGGTAAAGTGATTCCATCTGCACGAAAATTCAGCCAAAGCGAAAAAAAAAAAAAACGAGGTGACTTACGAGCTAGCATCGCCATACAACATTGCAGGCGCTTTCATGATCTGTTTCCCGTCTTTACAGCGCTTGCATTTGAATGTTTCGTGGGTCTCGCAGAGCGTACCCTCGTTGAAGAGGAACAGTTTCCGTAGGGCATCGACGGAGAAGTGTCGTTCAATATCCTCTTTTTCGTCCACCACCGCTGACGAAAGAGCCTGTTTATTTGCTTGTCTTTGAAAGATCTTTTCTTCGATGGTACCCGTTGAAATGAAACGGTAAACGAAACCTAAAGAACGTGAGCATTCACTCATGGTCAGTGAAGTAGAACACACATTCTTTCTTCTGGCCATCCCGCCAAACACGAGCGAGGGCTTGCTGGTCCGCCGCTGGATTCCAGTCTGTCGAGTTTAGGTCAAGATTGAGCAAGAAAAAAAGATGCAAGCGTTCTATACCAGGATCGAACAAAATAAGCCGGTTAGCACCAATAAGATTGATACCACATCCTCCGGCCTTGCTACTCAGGAGGAAGATGAATTCTTTTCCCTCAGGGTCGTTGAACTGATCGACAAGCTTTTGCCGCTTTGTGATACTCATGGTGCCGTCGAGTCTGAAACATCCGTACCTGAAGAAAGTTCAGTAGAAATAGCGATGGATGGGCATGTATTACTTTTTACTCCTGCAAAGCTTTTCGAACAGATCTAAGGTTTGTGTATAGTTGCTAATCAGAACGATTTTGTCGTTCGTATGTGTGCGGAGATGGTGCAAAAATCTGGTCCGGTGAGTTCACAATACAATTTCGGTGAAACCTACGTACCGCTCGAGGACAAGGAATTTTCCTCCCCAGTCGCATCGTACTGTTTGGTTTCTACCTTTGTTTTTGCCGTTGGCATCGCTCCGGGGAAAGTCTTCGGGAAGAAGATCATCACAGCCTTGCAAGTCCTCGGGCAATTTGAGCAACTCGGGATGATTACATAACTTCTTGAGGAGATTGATTGCCTTGAGGGGTTGAGAATCCTTCCCGCGGAGCAGGGCTTGGATTTCAGGAGATTTTATGAACAGGCGATACAGTTCAAGCTGAAGATCGGATAGTGTACAGAAAACCACTTGTTCATACTTGACAGGCACTAAAATAGATGAGCTTGGTGGAGTACGGAAAATAATGAACGAACAGTATTTGGACAAGAGGTCATTGGTTCTCCGAATGATGAATTTGGTGACAAGACCACCGAGTTCCTTGAGTTTCTTCTCGCTTGCCTCTTTCACATCACTGCTAGCATCGGAATCCCTTCCGCGTATAATGTGATTCTCGAAATTCTTCCGGAAATCATTCTTCGTTCCCAAAAAATTCGGGTTGGCAAAGTTGAGGAGAGAAAAGTATTCTGACAAGTCGTTCTGTGGGGGAATGTGTAAATGCTAATCAACGAGATTTTATCGAAAAAAGCTTGCCTGAACTGGCGTGCCAGTAAGAATGACTCTCCGTTTAACATCAAGTGCATTTAACGATTGAAAGGTGAGGGAATCTGATATGATCAGTACGTGAAACTACACAGATGGGATCAAACTGACCTGAATTCTTCAGCCTATGCCCTTCATCACAGAGCAGCAGGCCGATACTGCAATTTGCTAGATGAGCTGACAGCGTACGAAGAGTCTCATAGGACACAATCATCACTAGAGACGGAACCGCTTATCAGCCAATCAGCATCGCATAATATAGAACACACCGACCTGGTTGAGTGACATTCCTACCGCTCGCAGCGACCCAGCGTCCGACTTTTTCGAGTAATTCGATCTTCCCGCCTTTACCGTCCACCGCCAGTGCCGTTATGGCGTCTTTTCCCAACCATTTCACTGGAGCATAATTCAGTTTTGAACGAAGTTCAGGATGAGGTACTTACCTAGCTCGTTGGCCCAGTTTTTCACCAAACTGGAAGGGCAGGCGATGATGCACTTCTCGATCGAAGGTTTGCCGGGGTGAGGTGACTGTTTAAGCAACGTCCAAAGTAGCGCAATGCACTGGAGCGTTTTCCCTAGACCCATCTCGTCCGCCATGATACACCCATACTGATTGTCGACGAGCATCCCGGTGGTGCATTTGTACAAGAACTGGAACTAAAATAAGTCAAATGTGCGGTGGCATGGCGCATGACACGAACTTTAACGCCTTCGACTTGATGAGGGCGAAGGACTTTGGTCAGCCGGGGATCAATGACGACGGGCACCTTGTCGACTTTATTCTTCTTCTCCTTTCCCTCTCCAAGCATGGCCTTCAGACTCTTGTGCGGGTTGAACATGCCTGCTGTCTTCTCTCTTGCCTCTTTCTCCGCTTTTTCTTTAGCCTCCTCCTTTTCCCTCTCCTTCTTCTCCTCGTCGGTCTCCCGGTCATCGATGGTCGGATCGTACAATACAATAGCGTGTCCTTCCATTGGGTCGTGCAGGGGTCGAGGTATGATCTTTGTCTGCGGGCGGATACCGAGGGAGATGTTGGAAGGGGCATGAGCAACTATCTGGCCCTCCTTGTTCGTCATGGAAGGCATTGAAAAGCGCCGGGAACCGATCTGCTCGAATGGCTTGGGTTTGTAGACCGGGTATTTCTTGACGGCAGCGAGGAGCTCCTCTTCGTTGTGATAGTTTCCATCCTTATCCCTGTCATCCTTCTTCTTCTTTCTCTTTGGCCCGTTTTCATCATCCGAGTCAGAGCCCTCCTGTTCCTGTCCCTTGTACGATACTCGCTTTCGTTTGCGCTGGGGTTGTACACGGTCGTGGGAGACTAGCGGTGTGGGTGGTTTGAAAGGCTTGTTGATTCGGGTGCTCTCCTGGAGTCTGTCAACGACCTTTCCGTCGCTTGTTGTCGGTGCACGTCGTAGCATTGGACAAGGGACACGGTCACGGGATCGCGACGTGAGCGAACAAATATCTATAAACAATTCAACATCCGAGTCATTTTCAAGTATTTATTATACAGTCTATACAAGCATCCCAAAAATAATGCGGTCATTTCTGAGACGATTAGACATGAGCGACAATTGGATACCACTCCGGGTTTTTGACCGGGACACCTCTCGAGCGATGTGACTGTGCATATCGTACCCATTCATCTCATCGACTAGGGAGCCGTTATTAAACTGTATGTATCGAAAATTCCGATAGAAGGACACCTACTCAATTTCCCCTCGGCAGCCGCCAAATCAGCGTCAGGTGCGTCCATGGCAGGGAATCCGATTTGTTCGTTCAGTTTTTCCGTGGTCAGTGACTGTTTCCTGATAACCTGGTACAATTCCAGACCGGCCGTTACATTCCTGATGAAGGCGTATTTGTCAGAGAAGATAATCCCAAGCGCTGCAGCGTCTTCAAGTGCTTGCCGGGCACCTTGGGACTGATGCGGCATCATGGGGCCGAGGATGCAGAGTTTACATTGGAGCCAGCGCTGAAGTGAACAATGAGGGCAATCCGAAGACAGAGAAATAAGCGGCTCACCTTCCACGGCTGCGCTGATCTGATGTCTGGGATTATACCTAGTGGACCTCGGACAACGGACTGAAAGGTTTGAATGCGAGTTAGAAACGTAAATTGTTCTCAGACGCACCATAGTAGCGTCCGTGCCAATTATCAGGTCTGCGGTAACTGTTACACCATTCCTGAAGGTCACTGTTCCCGCAGCGGCATCGACGCTGTCGCAACTGTAAGAACGCGTTAGGAACAGGCTAACACGAGCTCTAGAAAACCAAATGAACATATGATCGAGGAGGACTTTACAGGCTGTGCCCTTTCCCTCAGTTGCTGTAGCCGTCTTGAGAAGCGTCGTGTGAATATCTCGACGATGAAATATGTTGTAGACGTTTTCCCTTTCCTCATCGCGTTTTTCCAATTTGTAATCGTTCCGAACTTCCCATTCGCGCATAACGAGATTCATCTGGATCATGGTTAGTTTAAATAGCCACAAACCGACGGGAAGGGATACCAGGATGGGCTTCACGTCAGGAGTATTGACATCCGATTCGGGAATGAATGCATCGACTTCCACATTAAACTCGCGAGGCTCATAAATCTCGACTAGGTGGTATACTTCAAGGCGGAGCGCAGGGATACGAAAATGAACTGACCCAGATGACCGGAGCATCTCAGAGCAACCGCAGCCGCGAGCTCAGCCAAGCCCCCTCCAACGACGGCGACTCGCAGTTGCTTGAAGTTGTGGAACGCTAAGTATGCTGCCATTATTAGAGCGAGGGAATTGTAGGTATCGTCATTCCATCCCTGTTCCCATTTATAGTAAGCCCTCACAGTATCTGGAGTAGTTACTTAGCCAATTTCTGAACGGCCGTCCGCGGTCGGCCGTGACCGTGGCGACAGCCATCGGACTCCAGTGGACAGGCCTAGCGGAGATTCATATCGTTGAAGTGGTATAAGGATCCGTTGCAGACGGGTAAAATCAACTCGGTACGACTGTCGAACTTACATGGCGGAGGCATCCTTGAAGATAGGGGCGTTGGCCGTCCCGCCGGGCCGGATGCGCAAAAGTTCCCGTGTTTTTCTGCAAACAGAGCGTATTACAACATCATAGCATAACCACCCCAACACCCTGCCCAGCTTTCACGCCCCCTTCATCCGCAAGCCCTGCCAGCTTTGCTGTTCTCCAGTTATACAAATAGAAGTTCAGGTACCCGTCCCCAACACCGAACTGTAGCTGTGTGAGCTCCGAAGCAGTAGTGACATTTCTGCAACACACCTTCAAATCCTTTAGTATGGACACGTTGTCCATCAGGGTCAAGGCGTTGAATACGTCCAGCTTTGCCTGGTTAGCAATGACCAGCGCGTCTCCGATTAGGGTCTGCAACCGGCTCTTGAGCCGCCCATCCTCTTCAGCACGATCCTCAAACGCCACGTCAGTAGCGTAGTAGTACAGATACCCCGCTTCCAGCGTTTCATGCTTATGGATGATGGTCGAGGGAAGATAGTAAATGGAAAAGAAGTCGGTTATTTTATGGGTTTCTGGATTCTGAAAGCGAGTGAGTTTAATAATTGGCTAAGCAAATCACACTAACCTCCACCACGTATGTCCATGTTACCTGCCCCACCCTCCTCCCCTCTCCCCCGTCTCCAATCTTGCCCGTGCCCTGGCCACTCAAGAATTGATGTCGCACGTCGTCAAGACTCATTACAGGCACCATATCGAACCGTCGCATGTATCTCGCGAAGAGATCTGCTACTGGTACTACATCCTTCTCCTCTATTGGCCGTACGTTGAGTGTCGGAGTGTCAGGAACCTTGTTTATCCGAATCATCCTAGCAGCTGTCATATTCCGGGGCACAAACGTAAACCCGACGTCGAGAAGTTTGGAGACATTGAGAGCACGGTGATAATACCTGCAAGTTCTTCGTCAGACAGACCAAGTTGGACAAGCGAAGAGCGTTCCTCACCGGCATACTGAGATTGGTGTAGGGATGACTACTCCTGCCGTGTATATGGCTTGGAATACTCCCTGTAGGTGAACTTGGCGCGTCACTTCCTTGATCAAAACAGGTGCCAGGCGTTTGGACCGAAGCTTCTTGTGGATGCAGAGGTAGTTGATCTCGCTGGCGGTAAACACCCTTGAGGGTACGGTATATCAACACAGAGGGAAAGAGCACATACATTACCGGACTTACTTGCCACGCACTCTCAGCGTTATTGGTACTCCAGAAATGAAGGCCACAAGCTTCTTATTAGAAGAGACTCGCACACCGACGTGCCATTCCTTGAAATATCCTGGAGGTTTCAGAGCCCTGACGAAAGATCTATCCTGCGCTGCAGATGATGATGCGTGAAAGCTGCTCACCATTGTAGAAATTCGGCGCTGTACTGGAACCGGAACGAAGCATCCTCATCTTCCACATAGTTCAGGGACAAGAGGTCATAAACTTCTTTATTCTGAATTAAATGAGATGACTTCCTCAGTCGGAAGCAGATGACTTTACCTGCTTCGGATCGTTGATATCCAGTGTACTCCACTCAAAGTCTTTCGGTAACGGATATGGCTCCTGGCGAACTTCCTCGCGCGGTTTCGAGGGCTCGATATACCCATCATCGAGCGGGGGTCCTTCGCCTACATATATATTTTGTAAGTAAAATGTCGGAGAACCACTTGTAATCTTAGATTTAGCTTCACCTAACTGTGGGACAGGTTGTGTCGCCCAAAACTGCAGAAAATTAGGACGAAACGGAAACACCATGAGTATCGCGGACCTTGTGCGCGCCCATGTCCTTTTTGTTATAACCACCGATTCCCGCCTTCCCTTTAGCAACATCCATGATCTTCATTTGCTCCAAAGCCTGGCGGACATTCTCCTCATTCGCTTCCTCACTCCCGACCGCGCCGTCGGCCTTGACCTTGTCTAGAACATGATCCACCAGCTCCTGGGGTATCTCGGACCTGCCGCGAATGGCAGCGAGCGCTCTTGCGGCTTTTGATTTCTTCTTCTTTTTCTTCTTCTGCGACGTGGAAGGAGTCGCGATCTCCTGCGTGTCCTCGATCTCAGAGTCGGAGTCGGATGGGTTTTCTTGGGTCGTATCGATTATTTCCTCGATTTTGGATGACTGCGACGCCATCTGAGGCTGGCGGCTGAGGTGCCGTGTAAAGCCCGGCCACGTGATGCGTCCGTCAGCTGCTGGGAAGAAGGCGGCCAAAATTACGCCTCGCGACGGTATCATTCTCCACTCGACGATCGCCGATTCACTATCTAGCACTATGCAACGAATATATATAGCCGCTCTGAGATGGCGTCCCGCCGCGATCTGCCATCTCCCGGCCGCTGTCCTTTTTCTCTCCCTTTCTCCTCAAGTTATCGCTCTGGAGCGTTCGGGCAGGCACTCGCATGTCGCAGAACGTCACCTACGACGATCGCGACCCTATCCTTGACTATTCTCCCGGCTGGTTTCGTACAGGTTCGTTTCTTATAAACACGCTACAACAATTCTCACTCGTACCTCGCGCAGGTACTTACAATGCCACATCCGTTGGTCAGACTGGCACCCTGGTGAGTTGCACGGACAATATTGCGGGACCGGACCTCATTGCCTGCAGGCTTCCTCGAAGATAACCAACGTCAATGTCACTTTTGTGTTCCCAAGTATTTCGATTTCGTCCTCATTCCACCGATACATCGATGACCTGGCGCCTGCGTAGCTCCCGCGACCGAATTTTTCTACTTTGGCATTAAGCGCTGCTGTGGAGGCTCCTACCTCATTTGCATCGACTGCGACCCCAATCACCGCCAATTCGTGCCAATCAACGCCGTAGACACCAGCGACAACGGCCAGAATCCTCCCGTGAGTCCTCTTGGAGTATATGTATCTGCCACCGGCTGATATTCCTCGCTCCCTTAGGTCGTTCTGTACAGCCAAAAATTCTCCGTGGCTGGCATACACGAGGTTATCTTGATGAACAATCTGGACCCGGCCTTTGGCGGGAACTCGGAGATCACCCTCGACCGGTTTGAGTTGACGGTGCCGGATCCTGGTTCGCTCGCGTCTATCATCTCAGAATACCGTGGATCCTCATAATTCTATAGCAGCCGTCCCATCGGCTTCCGCATCGCCAACCTCATCTCTCAATCTTTTTTCTACCCCAACTGCATCGTCGGCGCTGGCGGAATCCCCCTCATCATCATCGTCATCCAGATATCTTGCCCCTGTTCTGGGCGGTGTCCTGGGCGGCCTGGCGATACTGTTGATCATAGTGGGGATCTGGCTTCTCGTACGACGAAGATCCCGCCGCCCCGTTTACAATGAGGAGAAGGCGTCGACTGGTTATCAGTCGCAGAGCCTCTGGCAGAACAACTCCACATTCACGGCAAGTTGCTCTTTCTTTAATAGCCAATCAATCATTCATCTGCTAATGATGCACGCTCCAGTCTGTTCCAGCCACCATCTCTACTGCACCATCGCGCCGCGAACTAGATGCTGGTCGCATTGATCCTGAAAGTTATCTGTCACCCGAGGATACGCTACCGCCTGAATATGGCCAAGTATTCAACCCTGCCGGACGACTACCAGAGTCCTCACTATCATCTGGATCGTCTTTTCCTGAACAGCCTCGTGCAGTGCCTAAATCAGGGCGATGACCTGCTGCTAATACATACCATGGTTATTCTTGATTTTACTTTTTGGTTTTTGTTTGTCCCTCTTTCATTTCCATGTACCTGTCTTGTGTAGCGCTACCATAGAGGATTAATTGTACGGCCCGGCGGACCCTGTATCTGTTATTCTTGCGTGTTGCGTTGTCAAACTTATGAGCCCAGGCTGCCCAGAGGACATCGCCCACTAGTGCGATGGCAACGAGTCATCTAAACATACTTTTAGCCTCTTCTCCGTCCCACGAGGGCACCAATTCAACATTCCATCATGGGGCGCGCGGTTGACAGACGGAAATTGTTCGAACTTTCAATTCAATCCTCATCAATTTTTTCGAATCTCGAATCTGAAACTGGCGCTCATAGTGCGTTATGAAGGTATATATGTATAGCAAGACCGGTCAAAGCGGCCGATATCGTCCAAATACGGAAATTCACGTGCCACGTGGATCATATCATTCTTCCTCATCGAGCCGGCGTCGCCGTTTCACTCTCTCAGCGAGAGTTGAAGACGTCAAAGGACCCGGATCGGAATGTGCTTTCTTCGCAGTGGGGCGCTTTCGTTTCAGGGGAGAGGGTGTCGGTGGAGGCGTCGGAAGAGGAGTGGTTTCTCCAGATTTGGGGGTTCCATGCGAAGCGAACGCTTTCAAATCGGAAGTGAACAATACCTAGTCATCAAATCAGTGAATGAGGCTCTTTCAGGACCAAAGAAAACGTACCGAGTGGGCCCACCCTGCGTAGTCGCCCCATACACCAACTAGTCTGGTGTTGATTTCCTCGTATAGTTTTGGGGTCATGGTTGCTTTCGAAGTCAGAGAGCCTTTCAACCCGTAGTGTTTGATGGCGATTTGGTGGACATGTGTATCCACAGGCACCACCTCTTTCTGCGTCGCGCCTTTCAAAAAAAAAAACATACGCAGGCCTACAGGAGACGAACCTTGTCTAGACTCATGAGCAAGACGCAGTCTGCCACCTTGCGTCCCACGCCGACAAATTTGAGGAGCTCTTCCCGGGCATTTTCGGTACTGGCACTTCTTAAACTGGCCAAGAACTGCTCGGCCGAGTCCCCAGTCCCGTGTGTTTCGACCAGCATCTTAGCAGTTCTTTGGATAAAGTCCGCGCGATATCCAAAGCCAAGGCCGCGCAGAGTGGCTCCGACATCTGGTGCAGCAAGAAGAGCCGGTTTTGGAAAAGGATGGTATTGTACCTGAACCAGTGGATCTGACGGGTCCGCCAAGGAAAGCAGGGGTGCAGAGTAATGTCGGCAAAGGCCTTGCACCATTTTTGTGATACGCCCAATATTGTTATTGGAAGAACAAATGAACCTGGGATCCGTTCAGATAGTAAATAAGATGCTTGTCATAGGAAACGCACGAGATTAAATTCTCCCATGGGTCCTGTCTCAACATTCGGATGCCTACGTGCGTGTCTAAGCAGAATTCACCGAGAGATGGGCCATGGTACCTGAAAAGCGCGCCTCGATGGACGAGAAGACCTTGTCGCGAGTGGCCCACTCTGCATAGAGGTTTTGCAAGTCGACATCGAGTTGGAAATAGGAGTTGAGCCACACGAGGGTTTCCGCTTGGCGCAAAGACAGTTGGAGATCCGAAAGCTGTGGGTCTGGCAGAACCGCGCGATAGAAGAGCGTTGTAGGATTTTGTTTGAGACAAACGACGCGGTCGGAGAGACAGAGGCGGTATTCAAGATTTGGGGGTGAGCCAGCGGATATCCAGCGGAAAGACTGGCCGCACTTGAGAACGGCAGAGAGACAGAGCTGGGACTCTGGCAGTGCAATGGTTTGCCACATGTGGAGGGATGAATGAGGCCCACAAATGCGGTCCGACAATCACGCTCCCATGTTTTGTCGCGATAGCCGAGAAGCGCTCCAAAGCCTTGCACTATTTTCTGCCTTGTTTCTATTTCTCCCTCAGCAGTCGGTACTATGAGCATCGCCACCCTATCTCCGTTCACTCGACACCCGTCGTACCCTACGACCTCCGTCCTCAATATAGCGAGCTCTATCCGCTCATCATGATTAATTTATAAATGGACAGCCTCACAACAGCTGTGAAACCGAATCTGGCACTTGGCAGGTTCCGTACACCGCTTGCCAATCCCATAAAGAGTCGCGTCCAATTTTGCGTGCCTAGCCCAACCAAACCTTAGCCAGTCACTAGTCATGCCAGCTTCATCCACCGACAACAAAACCACCCTCGCATACACGCCCCCTGCGAGCGCCCCGGGCCCACCGGTATACACACCGCCTGCTGCCTCGCCCGCGAACTACCAGCACGTCCCTCCACAAGGCTACGCGCCCCAGCCGCAACAGGGCTACGCCCCGCAACCCCAGCCGCAAACGCACCCCAGCCAGCGCAGCGCTGCCCAAGTCGGCGAGGATTACCGGGCACAACGTGCGTCTCTTCACCCGTCTTGTCTCACCGTTCTCGTCTAACCTAACGTTGTGCCAGTGTTCGCCCAGTGCGCTCAAGGCATCCACCAACCGACCACGAAATACGGTACGCGCCAAGCGCCATACGCATCGTTTTTTTAGCTTACAGCATCCCCAGGCATCTGCGGTATCATAACGGCAGTTGTGTGTTTCCCCATCGGTCTCATCTGTCTCTTGTGAGTTTTTTTTTCCTAGAGCAACGCCCGTCCCACCGTACTGATCGTAACCCCAGCACCGATACGGAGCAAAAGTGCGACCGTTGCGGTATAAAATTGTCGTAGAGGCTTGCAGCCACACACGTTCCTTTCTTGATCTCTCAGAAACGATACCAGTACATATATTCCGTTTATTTATCGTGCTCCATGTAGTAATAAACATTCATTCTGAGTCATTGTGAATAAGGAGCTATATTCGGCAAGTATAACGAGATACAAGATAGCATTAAATAAGGTCGAGTAGCAATAGCAAGAAGTACAATATATGATACACGAATGAACAAGCGTCCAAGAAGGGTTCGGCTCGTATTTGTGTCAAAACTAGTCCGCGTCGAGATATTCTTCAGTTCACGCAATGGACGAAAGGCGGCCGCTGATGAGCGCCTCTTTAACCCACTCCCACGAGACGACCGTGTACCCGCGCAACGTTGAAACACGCTCACTGTTGTCCTTGTTAACGATGTAGTCAAAGTGCGCCAAATCATGCGATGCGTGCTTGATCTCGCGAACAGTCTCGACACATTCAGCCCCCATAGCAAGCATAATGCGTGGGATCGACATTGGCGTCTGGAAGAAAGAAATTGAATATGAACAGCCATTCCAACAACGGAGCGGTGTCGAACGAACGAACCTTCTTTGTCAGCACCTCGGGGCTAACACACATGATCTTCTTGCCCTTGAACACCTTGTATGCTACAGAATTGTTCATGAGGTCCTTGAGGTCGTCGACACCGTCGCCCCAATCTACATTGACGAATTGGGATACCCTGCAGTTGAGGATCTCGGAGAACCCAGTCGGAAGGAGGTACATCATCCAGTCCAAGTCACCCTGCAGCCAAGATCAGTCAGAACGCGAGTCTTGTATCTGGAATGAATGACACCCACCGTCTGAATAACGTGGTTTATAAAATCGAGTCGGAGGCACGGAATCCCGAGAGCTAGAGCGAGCAGATACTTTGGCGTTTGACTTGCCTCGTCTGACAACAAGAAGACTCGTTGCACGCTGCCAAACGCAGGCTTGGCGTCTTTCTGTACAAGTGTCCACCGATTGCTGGTAAGCTTGCCCTTCATCGGGATCACGTCTTCCCAATCATCGATGACTGTCCCCCCGTTATTCCGAATGCGCGTAGCGAGGACCTCCTTGTCCTCTGGCGGCTCGAGCGCATGCGTGATACAGAACCCGATCTTCGAAAAAGGTTTTCGAGACGACGACGACGTGCTGGCAATGGACATCCGGGACGGTGTCGGACTGGTGAGCGACTTGGAGGGTTTAACCGCGCACACAATGGACTGCGCAGTCAGCATGCGATCCGCCCAGCGCGATTTGGGTTCGCCCGATCCGATTGTCTTGGACGGGATCCTGAGCTCCGACACATGGATATCCTTCGAAAAGGTGTCCGCCCTCACGGAAACCATCCCATCTTCAAGATTCAAAACCTTCACAATCTCCACATTAAAATGGAGCGCTGCGATGAACGCAGTGTCTCCGACTCGCGGAGTACAGAGACGCATCTGGTCGAGCTTGACGTCGGCGGAGGTCCCGTCGTCGAAATTCACCCTGTACCGACCCGGTCCGGATGCCTGCGAGTGGACGACGCCAGAGTAGTAGTTTCCGTCCGTCCGCCACAGTGCGAATACACGTGTAGGTTCCACGGCATTGTAGGTGTTGTGGGTGCTGCCGGAAGCTCCTCGTACTCGTTTGGCGGGCCTAGCGGAAGTCGAGGGCTTGGCAGCCGCCCTGCGGGCCTTAGGTGGATACTGAACACTTGGGCTTTCAACCTTGATTCCGCGTTTGCGTTTACGCGTGGATGGGCCCGCGATGTACTCGTCATCGGAAGCAGACTCCGTTCTGACTTCCTCCTCCCCCTCCGAGTTGGGCAATTCGTCATCCGAGCTCTCCTCTTCGTCAGTCTCGTCCCGCACAACACGTTTAATCGATCCGCCGACTCTCTTGCGAACTCGCGGAGCAGTAGCAGATTTAGTCCTGGCCGCCATCTTATGTTTCGCTTTCACAACCTGGGTGAGGTCCTGATTGGGAACGGATGACGGAACCTCGGGCGACTCGTTTCGGGTCCTGCGCTTCTTAGGAGGATCGGGTTTCTTTGCTGATGCAGGCTCTCCCATTGTGCGAGCCCTGGTAGCCTAAGAGCGCGATCAGTTTGCATCGATCCGCTAACCAGCACATTTTTTAAAAAGTACCTTGGGTTTAATGGGAGGCGGACCCATCTCAACGGCTTTACCCTTGCCTTTCGGATCCGCGCGTTTGCCTCCCTTGCCCCCTTTTCGTTTCAAACTCGTGGTAGACAGCGGAATCTCTTCCTCCTCCTCTTCCTCCTCCTCCTGCCTCATGCTGAGGACTTCATTTCGATTCTCTCCGTCAACATCAACGTCCATAGAGTCGGGGACAACCTCCGCATCCGTCTCCGTATCAGGGCTGGCGGGGCGGTGAAGGCCGGTGGGTAGTTTCGCGGGCGGAACCGGTGAAAGAGACCCCTCTCGTGGAGGCTCGGAATCAGGAATAACCTCCGTCCGCTCGTCGACGAGCGCCTGACGAAGACGGGATGCAGTAACACCGCTCTGCTTAAGGTCTGCAGGAGGCAGAGTCGCAAGTACTGGTGCTGGTGTATCGTCCGGCTCAAAAGCGGGCTGTGTTTCCTGCCAGGCCAAAGGCACCGCAGGGACAGCGCTGTTGGAGTAGCTGGTGGTAGTAGCAGGATTGTGATCGATACGAGAGATGTGGGCGGCATATCGGTTCCGTTTACGCTCGTCAAGCGAATCCAGGAGCGTCCTGGCGTGCGTGGTGCTCGTCACGTTGGAAAACGTTTCGTCGCCGTGCTTCTTTTCGGCGTTGGAGCTGATAACTGATTCGGTATGGGAATGATCAACGAGCTGAGTGGGCTCGATGATCTGCGTCGGTTCGTCGACTAGCTGGGTGAGGATTTGTGTTGGCTCGGGCGCCGGCGAGAAATTTGCATACATGTTCCTGTAGCTGGAGCTGGGTTCGCTGCTCTCGTACTGGGTGGAGTTTTGACTACCCGACGCGTCAGCAGGAGGGCCGTCGACGATATAGTCTTCCGGTTGGTGCGCATCCATAATGTACTCATCATCGGGCTGCTCTTGCCCATATCCCTGCGATTGGGACTGCGACTGCGACGGCTGCGACGGTTGCGACGGCTGCGATTGCGAACCAGAAGGAGTGGAATCGACGAGAACTTTGCCTTGGTTGTCGTTGGTTATGGCTTGTAGCGTCTCCTTCACAGAGGGAGCGGCGCGTCCGGATTCCGGCAAGGGCATGTCATCGGCGTACATGGTCTTTCGTGCCACATGAGAAGATCCCCTCTGTGGAGAGGCGACGACCAACTCGGCGAAGGGGATAGCAAATTGCTTTGAAGACGCTATAAGCCTTTCAGCCGGATCTTCAAAGTCTCCTGCGAAGGAGTCCTGAGAGGGGTCGCGCTTGCGAGCGGCGGTGGCACGTCGAAGGGAGCGACCAGTCGAACGTGCTTCAGGAAGCTTAACTGGTGCCTCTGCAGCCTTCGGAGGCTCAAAAGTGACTTTTGTGTTGTTTGTCGACTGGAGAAGAGTCAAACATCAATCACCAAAGAATGAACACAATGGAGCTTACCTTTGTGGGTGAGCGGCGTGTCTTGTCGACCAATGGAGCTTTCTCAGGAGACCCGCAAGACTGTACGCGTGCAACACCTTGTACTTGGTTGCCCGACGAGGACAAGGCCTCTCGGCTAGAGCCCGCATTCTCCTTCTGCGAGCCTTCGTCATTGGGGTTGCTTTCGTCGTCGCACTGCTGCGATTGGGTTTGGGTCGAGGCTAAACCATGATAATGGTATTGAGGAGCGGAGTGCGAATTGACCGAGTCGGCAGATGAGTCTTTGTAGTAGTCGTATTCATCTACTGGAATGGTGTTGTTTCGCGAAGAGATGTCCTCCTCGGGTTCAGGTTCCAATACATTTTTCAAGAGCTGGGACGGTTGGGATTCACCGGCCACGCCACTGTTCAAGGATTAATTTATTATTAGAATCTCAGCGCGAAGGGGGGACTTGCCTGTCGTATTCGTCGATATCCATGGCGTCTTCCGGCTGCTAGTCGCGTCTTGCGGGTCCCTTTCCACGTTCCCGAGGTCTGTGGGACGGAATCTGCTGTGGATGAAATGCTGTACAAAAGTGTGGATAACGAGAGAATAGACCTGAATGGGAAGAGCCCTGCAGTGGCCTTGCAGCAAAATTGAGGGGGAAAAGAGATGGCGAGTCTTCCCAGACGCGAGACGGCGTGTCGGCGGTGGAGTCGAGAGCAAAGGGCGACGCCAATGTTCTCTTCAGGGTCGAGACTCGAGCCCCCAAGACAAGAGTCACGTGACATACGCGTTCCAATTCAGTGGCAAGTTTGACTCTCCCGCCCAGCGCTACAATGGCGCCCTCTGGAAAATACACTCGTATCCCCCACAACTTTGCCCGCGCAGCCCCTGCTCTGCGTCGCCCCACCCCAACAATGCCCCTTCATCCTACTCGGCTAGTCCGCAAATATAGAAAGGCTACTCCGACACCCACCCCATTGACCCGTGAACAGATCGAATATCTCGTCGCTAAAGCCAGTTCGAAGACCCAACAAAAGGAGGACCCGCAACCGTTGACCGCCGTTCCAAATCCCGTTCCCGACACTGGTATTCACCCCGCAAGTGCGCACGGCGTTAAAGATTCGACTACTGCTATCTCTATCCAAACCATTTCCCCGCCTCATGAAACTTTGGTTTCCGGTCCTCTCACGCCTTCTTCCATCCTCCCGCTATTGCCGACTCTCCCTTATATCAAACCCGTTACCCAATCGACAACTGCCTTCCTGGCGCCAACTACCACTGCACAAATTAACGTGCCCAAACCACCCGCGCCACATCGATTTCCAATTGGTGCCACCTCTCTTATAGCTGTTACTGGCGCGTGCCTTGTGCTGGTGTTGTTCCTAGTCATCAAGATGTGTGCACGTCCCGCTCGCCGCCCTCACCCCGTACCTTCGCGCCCCATACTCGACGATCCTTTCTCCGAGGACGATGGGTTCGAAACTAAACTAGAAGACTCCCCTGTTTTTGGTGGCAAAGAAAGACTCTCAGAGCGTCCTGGAAATAGCGGTTTATGGAATTGGACACAATACCCTACCCCTGCAACTACGACAGCTGCACCCTCTAGCAGCTTTGGTAACTCTACTGTCCAATTGTCTCGTTCAGGTACCCACAGAAAGGTGTCTTACGCCGGCAGGAGCGACAAGAGCCATTACCGCTTCACGGATACAACTCATTCCCTCGGCGTCCCCCCCACACAAACGCCTGCGAATTCCCCGTATCCCGCACCGATGCAGCAAGTCCACAGCGCCCTTACTCGGGCTGCGAGCCGACTATCAATGGCTTCCGCGTCGATGTATCCCGCCTCACCATCGAGCAATCAGAACTACGGGCTGGTCACGTCCTTCACGGCTGATGGGCACCCTGTCATGGAGCGCGTCAATCCCAGGATTCTCCAGAGAAGCAGAAGCAGCACAGTCGGCGAAAGAAACAGTAGGGAGCGTCCCCAATCTAGAACAACACGCTACTCCTATGGGTTCGCGTACGACGGCGCCGAGGTCATGTCCCCTCAGCTGACCGCACGCAGCCCCCAAATCCCCATTGCCCCTGCGCTGCCCATGCCAAGTCGAACTCGGATCAAGTCTGCGTATTATGCACACCCACGCACCTCTGCCATGCCCCCTAGCCAGTCCACAAAAGTCAATGTCCGCGATGAGAACCCCTCTGTCTGCACCTCACTTGACCACAAGTCCGAAACCCGCACGGAGAGAGATACCAAGGTTCTGGCATCTGCGTTGGGCTTTGGCTCGCCCGCGACCGTCTATCCATCTTCACCACAACCCACGCTGTATCCCGACGATTCGCTGAGCGTCGTAGAGGCAAAGCGGCCATCCAAGCGTATTCACAAGAAACCCGCTCCGAGCAACCGTGCAAGCCGTGTTTTTGGGAATGACGAGCACGGGTTACTCGCTGTGTCTCCTACGCTGGATGCAACTGCTGCATTGGGGAATCTGATGTTGATGGATTTCGGTGGCGCGGGACAGAGCCCTGTGCACCTCGAACTGACGTCCGCGTCGTCAACGACTCTGGTGCCCAAGAGAACGGTGTCGAGGAGTGACGATAAGCCTCCCCGTGTCCCTTCCCCTCCGCCGTTGCCGTCTCTCACGCAAATGGGCCTCGAACATGCCAATCCGGAAGCATATGCAGCGTATCGCAGCCCAACGTACAGTATTTACGGCCTGTACGAGGGGGATCGAAAGAGTCGGGTTGGAAGCTTGTACGGATGAGATAGGACATAGGATAGATTGCATTAGATTTGTACTCATTAGATTTATTCTTATACATTCCTATTCCGACGGTTGCTGTTTTGCAGATCAGCTGATGGCAGTGATCGAATGCAATACAGCCGACAACCCAGTCGACTGCGCCTTCCTCTGTTTTCGACATGTACGCAGTGAATCCTCGTCCTCCAGCAATCCATCTCAATATACTCGACCCTAATGACCGACACGACGACGAGGACGAGGACCTCGGCCTAGCAAACGACTCCGCGCTCTCCAGTGTTCCTTCGCTATGGGGAATACCCCTCAAATATCTCTCGTACGTCCTGTGTTCCAGTGGTTCTCTCTATCTATCTAACGGCCTCTAGCCTAGTCACCCTGGCCGTCCAAAATTCGCTGCTCACCCTCATAATGCACTATTCGCGAGTGTCTACGCCACCGTCGCGTGCCTACTCTCCTGCCACGGCAGTCCTCATGAACGAAATATTGAAGGGCTCCATATCCCTTGTCATCGCCTTTTCACATATAGATGCTCCGTCCCTCGACCTCGCTGGACAGACAACCGGGAGACTCAGCTATCTCGCTCGCATAAAAAGACTGGCTGGAGATGTGTTCAGCCCAGATTGCTGGAAACTGTCAATACCCGCGATTCTTTATGGTCAGCAGCACCTCTTTTTACCGCGTTAAATACCAAACCAACCAGCGCCCGCCAGTCATCCAAAACAACCTGCAATTCGTCGCGGTATCCAATCTCGAAGCAGCAACGTTCCAGGTTATTTCATCGCGTCATATGGCGGAACTAAAGCTGACTATTTGACAGGTTAGCTACCAGATGAAGATCCTCACCACTGCAGGCTTTTCTGTTCTCCTGCTGCGGAAGAAATTGACGTCCCCACAATGGGTCGCCCTCTTATTTTTGGCCATCGGCGTTGCTGTCGTCCAAATTCAGGCGGGGGCGGTCCGGATAGTCGAGGACGGTGTGCCGCAGGACGACACACACACCATGAATGCGATGAAAGGCTTCATCGCGGTTGCGACGGCGTGCATAACCTCCGGCCTCGCGGGCGTCTATTTCGAGATGGTGTTGAAAAACTCCCAAACCGACCTGTGGGTTCGCAACGTGCAGCTCTCGCTGTTCTCCCTCCTCCCCGCCCTTGCACCTGTTTTCTACTTGTATGCGTCTGATCCGCAAGAAGGATGGGTGTCCGCGCTGTTCCACGATTTTGGAGGGTGGGCATGGGGGACCGTGTCGGTGCAAGTATTCGGCGGCCTCCTCACCGCTCTCGTCATCAAATATTCGGACAATATCCTTAAAGGATTCGCAACCAGTTTGAGCATCGTCATCTCCTTCCTGGCCTCCGTCGCCCTCTTCGACTTCCACATCACCTTCACATTCGTCCTCGGCTCTATCATCGTGCTGGTTGCAACGTGGCTCTACAACCACCAACCAACGCGTTCTGAATCGATCGTGTGGGCGTTGGGCTGGCCAGAGAAGTGGAGATCTGCGAGCTCAATACGTTCGCCGGCGGTTGGGCCCTACAACACGTTGTCCACAATGTTATCTTCCACTTCAAGCTCTCGATCATCGTCAGCCCTGTCCTTGAACTCCCTTCCCAAACCGCCAGCGGACGATAGCAAGGAGTCGCTGTTATTTGCACGATAGTAATATATTCGTAGATGGGACCTCGTATACTACGTCTAACAACTAACGAATCGTAATGTAGAATTCATACCCTTCAGTGACTTTTACGATGGTCGAGGTGCAGGACCTGGCTTCAAGCTTCAAGCTTTGACTTTGAAGTGACTTTCCATTGGATTATGGGCACACGTGACATTATCGACGCGCCAAGATGATATAAATACATACAAATCCTCGTCTTGTACATATGAATCATTTACCCTCCAACCCCCGTTTGATAGCTGGAGATCCACTGTCAGAGGTATCCAACAAAGAGATCAAGGTGTCTGACCATCACACGAGTCCTTGGCATCTCCAAACAACATCTTCGTGTTGGGCATGAAGAACATGGGATTTGGTACATCGGCTTTATTTCCCGCCGTACGTCAGTATGTGCTTTTTTGTCGAATGTAAACTTACCGTATCCGCTCGACATTCCTCGCTTCATAACGATCACTTGCTTACTCTTCCACGCGTGCAGTACTGGCATTCCCTGAGCACTGATATTAGACGCGCGTTCCCAAATGAAATAATAGAAGAGTACGAACTGCTATGGCTGACCCCTTTTCAAGCGAGATGGGGTTTACCGTATCATTTGCCCCGATAATGACCTGCGAGCATCAGAAAGCAATCGCAGCGATGGTAGGCGCACGCACCGTGAGGTCGGTTTCTTTGAAGTCGTCGTTGATTTCATCCATTTCCCTGAAAGTCAATGGTAAGAAATTACATGACCCCGCAGAATAGCGCTGGATGCTCACAGAACGATATCATACGGCACGGAAGCCTCCGCAAGAAGCACGTTGCACTAGGATTGATTTTCCATCATCGCACAAATGAACAACGATAAAAATAATATACCTGGCCTTTGAACAAGAGGGACTTTTGAGTCAATAGCTAGCGGAATAATTCTCGAAATTTACCTGGCATACGCTGAAAATTTAACTTAAATCATGGGAAGATCGCCTACAGAAAAAGATGACTTACTCCTGCGACGGGATGGATTGCAAAGCGAACGGTAATGCCTTTCGCCCGGAGCATTGCACAAATATCCGAAATAGCGTATTGCGCCTTTGCGACGGCCATGCCATAACCTACTACCAATATTACGCTGTCTGAATTCAGCAATGCTTCCACCGTATCGTCCACGGTGGTCTTAGTTATGGTTCCCTCCATTTCCCGAGTCTCTTGGGCAACCGCGGTGGCCCCGCCGAACAGAACGTTGGGAAGTGACCGGTTCATAGCGACACACTGTTCGCAATGTTAGCAGTGTAGATACTTCAGGAGTGCTTTCACTCACCATTATATATGACAAGATACTTCCGCTTACACCGATGAGTGAACCAACAGTTGTTAAAAGAGCATTGTCAAGCATGAAGCCTATAAATCACGGTTCAATGGAATACCCTCCAGTCGTCCCCGCAACGCACCTTCAGCCACAAGCGCGAATCCACTGTAAGCGTTCAGAACGGTTATTACGACAGCTATGCTGGCGCTGTGAGTTGAGATAATTTCACTCCACGGGAATACTTACGCATGTCTGCGCCTCCGATTGCCGCCGTTGTTGTGAAACCCTTAATGAAGCTTAGAAGAGCGCTGGTAGAAAGAAACGCTGCCGCTATCAGAGGAGCAGACGGAGCCATGGACAAAAATCCAGCCTACCCAATGTCAGCACATCACATAGCCAGAATATGAAGCGCAAATACCATCGTGAGTCCATTAAGCCCTAGCAATGTGCTGTTGACTAGATGTTTCCCGGGAAGAGCAAGCGGTTTGGACGACATCCGTCCAGCCAGTTTCAGGAACGCGACAATAGAACCTTAGCGGGCACACAATTAGCCTTCGACCGTAACCAAAGCGATCGCCAGTTACCGGTGAATGTTATTCCTCCGATAACGACGCCCAACTAGAATGAACAAGCGTGAGCGTACCACAAGGCTTTCTGAATTTGTATTCGCACATAACCAGTGACAAGATGCAATGTGGAAGCGTGAGATGGATCAGCGAGGATGCTGCCGATCGAGGTCATAACAGCGGCAAGACCAACTACACTATGAAGCATAGCGACCTAGAGCATGGTTAGTGTGTAGCATTCAATCCGAATCAAGGCTCATACCATTTGCGGTAGTTCTGTGGCTGTCACTCGTCTTGAGCAGAGTTAGGGTAAGCGTTCAACACAGTATGAAAGACTAACCGGCCAACAATGGTACCTATTAATCCTCCAATACCAGCCACACCGGCAAACTGCGCAAGAACAGCTGGCGGGAATCCAACGGCAGCCAATGAAGCCAATATACCGGATCCAACTCCGAGCATCCCGAGCGAATTCCCTGTTCAAGTTGAAAAAACGCATTTTTTTCAACGACTTTATTTACCTTGGCGCGCAGTTGTCTGGGAAGCCAATCCAGAGAGGGAACCTGAAGACGGGATCCTGTCAAATCGATTTTCCGACCTTCAAAGTAGAACACCTACCAATGCACAACACACTGCTGGCAAGGTATCCCGCCTGAACGAGACCAGCCATGCCTTTGAAGGACGTCAATTTGATATCGATTTGGTGGACGGATTGAATCACCTGTGCTGGCCGCAGCCAAAAATCCACCAGCAAAGACCTAGAAATAGGTGAGAGTCTTTTCAAGGAGATAGAGACAATACAAACTATAGCGGGAACGCCATAGAGCCATGAGTACTCGGGCGGATCCGTATTGCGCTTGAACATATCAAGCATTCGCTGGGATCGCAATAAATATCAAGGCAATAGTATTTGGCAAGACGTTACTTTTGTGATGATAAAGCCTGGGGAAACAGTCAGTATGGTGGAAGCCTTTGGGAAATTCACATTACCTCCAGCGACGTTGACACTGGCCAACAACACAGACAGTGCACCCAGCGCTTGAGGAATGGTACCAGGAAGATATCCACCTCCCATCACGAATAACCCACCCACACCGACCATACCCGAGATCGCTTGTATTTACATTGGGTTTTTTCTCTTTTCAGAAAATAATCGCACGCACCATTAGTTACGCTCTGTCGGGGAAATATTAGTTTGGAGAAGCAGCTCAGAAAAGGATAAATCTGACCATCAACGGTGAATGCAGTGCAGGGGCGACCTGCCAGACCACCCTGTAAGCCCGAGATCAGTTTTTTTCGAGTCGAAATATGAGGGGAAACCGGCTTGCCTGTAGCCTACAAGTGCTGCTAATCCAAAAGTAAAGAAATTGTCCATGAATGCCGTTCCAGTGGCCTTTCCGAGGGCGAGCACTCCTCCCATTCCAGCGGTGACAGTTATTACCTCTCGAGAAACCTTTTTCCACGGGGTGACGGCAACGGCCTCTGCCGCCTCTTCCTTGGTGGGAGTCGCGGGAATGGCGGGAGGTACAACGGGAGGAGGAACCACCCGCGGGAGAATATTGCCTTCGTGGACCACTATCGATCCCCGCACAACCTCATCCTCTAGATCGATGGCAAATTTTCCGTCTCCGATCGACAAAAGGAACTTGGTGACGTTATTGGAATACAGGGTAGAGGACTGGGTGGGCAGACGAGAGGGCAGGTCAGTATAACCGATGATCGTGACGCCATCCTGGACATAGAGCTCTCCCGGTTTGGTAGCTTCGCAGTTGCCGCCCGCCTCCGCAGCAAGGTCTACAATCACAGATCCTTGCTTCATCGCAGCTACCATTTTGTTAGTTATCAATTTGGGCGCGGGTTTCCCGGGGATGAGAGCCTGGATGCGTCGCATTAATTGCCGCATTTTGGAATCCAAAGAATAGACTCACCGTGGTGATAATGATGTCGACCTCCATAGCTTGCTTCATGAACAGTTCCTAGTGAGATGGACATTAGGTCAGTTCCTCGGGATGGACTCGGAACTGGGAAGCACCATTTCCGCAGCAATGAACTCTTTGGACATAACCTTGAATGAGTTAATGGTCAGCCTGCCACCCAAAGGAAAGAAATGCGAGAGGTACCTTGGCATATCCGCCGCCGCCACCACCTTCTTCCTGGATATCAACTTCAATGAATTCGGCGCCCAGTGACTGCACTTGTTCGCGGGCTGCGGAGCGGGTGTCGAAACCTCGAACAATAGCTCCTAGCCGCCTGGCCTGAAACGAGAGACTAAGCACGACAATCGGGTGATGGCGGTCAGACATACAGTTACAATGGCGCTCAACCCGGCCACGCCCGCACCAATGACAAGAACTTTTGCGGGTGGGATCTATTCCGAAGGGCATTGACTCAATGAATACCATTTGGTCGATGGAAACGTGCCCACCTTTCCCGCAGCAGTTGTCTGACCCGTGAAAAAACGTCCAAAGTTGCTAGATGCCTCTAAAACAGCCTTGTATCCGGCTATATTGGCCATAGAGCTGAATTACAGTGTTAAAGGCAATAGATGCAGGAAGGCTATTGTATACCTTAAAGCATCAAAGACTTGGGCACGCGAGATTCGTGGAATCAAGTCCATGGCAAACGCGTTTACTTTGCGCGACGCAAGGGCATCGACGATCCCCTTGTTTTGGACTGGGTACAAAAACGATATGACGGTGCTTCCTTCCTTGATTTGCTGTGATTCCTGTCCCTCCAGGGGCGGACGAACTTTCAGAAGGATATCTGCTGCTTTAAATACTTCTTCTCGAGAGACGATGGTGGCCCCAGCCTCCGTGTATTGCTGGAGACCAAGGTTAGACACGATTTAGAGTAGTAGGTCATCGTTGATACCTCGTCGAGGAATTGGGCATGTACGCCTGCAGGCACGTGTCAGATCTTATCAGGATTTGGGGAGAGATACAAAGACGCACCAGCATTCTTCTCTACCAGGACTTTCGCGAAACCCTTCTTTCGCAGAAGGGCAGCATTCTGTGGGGTGAGGGCGACGCGCCTTCATCGAACGAGTTAGATGAAGCGCATGTCAACAACACTACGACGCGCCTCTCATTTGGGTAAATCTCGCGGGGTGCGCCAACTGTGAGAGATGAGTATGGGGTGCCCGCAGAGGTGCTCGAGGCGCGATACTCTAACAAAGGAAAGGATCAATGACGAAGTACTCGGATGGTACACGGGAAAGCGGTAGTACCTCGCCTTGACCTTCGCAAAGCGAGAGAAATGACAGAGCGAGAGTGTCTGAGTGCTGGCCCGCAAGCCATGGATGCGGGACGTACTGGGTTGTGTAGCTGGCAGGATCAACTTCGGTCGACGGTTGACTTCATTTGCACAAGGTTCCCGGTGCTCCGGTCCGACGCCAATCACCCCCGTGGGGAATCAACCGGAACGAATGTGGGGTCCGGGATACCAAAATAAACAGAACAGATAACGAAGTCTAACGAAGTATCACAGGGATCTACAAAACCTGGGCGAGGACTATTATCGTTCCTTGCGCACCTTGTAGGTGACAACCGGTCGCAGTACAACAACTCCTTTGCATATCCCCTTCTCCTCCATGTCTTCAACCACGCACTCGACATCTTTATATGCTTCAGGCTGCTCTTCGATCAGCAGGTCGGGATCCTCGCAGATGACAACCGAGCCCATTGCCGTATTCGTCAAGTTTGCCTTGTTGATCTTCGTGTCTGTGTGCAAGGCGTTTCGGCCGTAACGACGACCAGCACCGTGCGCTAGGGAGTACGCTACAGCACGTCAGACGCATCCCCGGCTACTAAAAGAAGAAGAGACAAACCATTATGCTGGCCGTCGCCTGTCGGCTGAAGCAACCAAGAAAAATCACCGCGGCTACCAGGACAAGGCGCTACACCTTGATCAGCTGGCGCAGCGCCTTTCCTGTGTACCCATAGCTCGCGGGTAGTGTCCCCAACGGCCAACGTCTGCTTCGTGACGGAGTTGTGCGTCACGTCGACTATTTTTTTGAGGTCCAGTTGCGCACTGCCCACCGCGTGTTCAGGATCGTCCGCTAACGAGGGCATGATACATTGCTTGATTCTATGAGCGACGAGATCCCGGTTTGCCACAGCCCAGCGGACAGCGTAATCGTGCTCGATTAGATACTCTTGCAGGTGGGCCGAGTCTGGTGGGATATATGGATTCGATTCGTTTGCTGTCTCGGCAGACAAAATAGAACCACCCAAACCGCGGGATCCCGTGTGGACTGGGTTATGTTAGACAAGCTTAAGTAGCTGAACAACCTTACCCAGCAGATAGAGGCCAGCAGCCAGCACACCCAACTGCGCAGCGGCCGGTTCGTCAACAATTCGCTCTACAGAACAAAGCTCTGCAAAATGATTTCCAGCACCTTAAAAGAGGTTGGGGAATTAGAAAGTCCAAAAAGTAAGCCCGCCATTAGGACGCACCTACAGTACCGAGCGCGGAATCGAACGCCGAAGTGCGGGTAACGCCATAGTTTGAAAGCCACGCAGATGCAGACCCTGTCCACGGTTCATCTAAGCCCCGCAGCGCAGAGGCAAGTTTGGTCGGGTTTACAGATTTCGGACGGGCAGACAATTCATACAGAGCAATCCCGCAACCGACCTAAGGGCTTATGAGTGGGCCATACAATGCTTCAAACCGAAGGGCGACAAACATCGGACCCGATGAGGGCAGGGTATATACCCTCCGCAGCGATGGCACAACCTAAGTTGAGGGGTCAGGCCAACACGCAGCAATACACGAAATAAACGGACCTATGGGGAAGCGGGAGCCTGGATGAAGGTCCGGCAGTCCAACCGTTAGTGCTACACCTAGCAGTCGATGTTAGACCTCGAAGAATCTGGCGCCACTGGCAGTTTAGATATTTGTACCTGGAAGTCGGCCCACTAATTTCAACTGCTCGATGGCCTTGTCATCGATGTAACTCTTGCCGCTGGCAGGCACTCATTATTATTATTTAGTACTTCCGAAATGACCGGTATACTCACCTAATGAGATGTAGCTCCGCATCGAAGGCTGCAGTGGATGCAAGGGCTGGTGGGCCACAGTACGGCTCTCCCTTCAAGAACGTCAGACGAGGAAGCGTCGGTCAAGAGAGGCCGAATACTACCTTACCGACCCATACTTGCGACACCAACTCGGGAAGATTCTCGCCCTCCGCGAGTATTACACCCCCGGACAAAAAGATAGCGGAAACCTTTGCTCGGAATTTATTTCGCGCTTCGCGAAGGATCGCTTCCCGGTGATTCAATTCGGAGGGCGATAACAGCAACGCAAAACGCTTGCTGTGATTGTAGTTGAGTGTAACTGTCACGACCCGCGAAGGCATGTTAGTAGATCACGGTACGGTGCTCGGATTAATGTTGTCAAAGGCTTATGGGAGGGGAGAATATATACCGTGAATGTCGGTAGCGACTCGGGCGAGTCACACTGAGCTACTAATTTATCCTGAGTCTTACCCTGTGCATGAACCTAATTAGGCTACTTGCTACGCTCGGGACCGCACAACCTATTTCTTCGACCCTATTTACATGCAATTTGACAGGTTTATTTACGGTACAGGACCTCTATCTACTTGGTTTTCCCGCTCAACTGGCGTTCGAGCGCGACAAGGGCTTGTGTGTGAGGATGCTCCCACAAAGCCTGTGCGGCAGCGGGAGTGATGGCAGGGAGGGGCCTTCGCGTTGTCCCACCATATCCATAGAGCTTCTCCAGGAGGTACTTGGTACCAACAATAGAGGTCTTAGCAATAGTGTAGTCCGCTCGCGCAATGATGCCCTGGAGGCGTTGAGCTTCGGGAAGGATCGAGAGGTCCGTTCGTGCTGCCTCGGACAATTCGAAAAGCTTCCGGATGGCATACTGCGAAGAAGGGATCAGAACTGGAGCAATTAAAGAATGAAGGTACGTGCTGGCGATACATTCCCGAGACCAGTAATGGCTCCGTGGCCGTTGGCAAATGCCGATGGAGTGAGGAAGTCAATAAAGCCACCTAAAACCAAGAAGGGGGCTATCGGGTTCTTGCGAGGATACGTCGACGAAAAGGCGGGGCCCGATACTGCGTCAGCGATCCTGGTGAGCTTTCCGACGTTCCCACAACTGTAAACGAGATGGATAATAAGCAAACAGTAGTCGGGGAGACAAATGGGACATGCGTTAGCTTCACACCACATATGTTGGGACATTCCATGGCCAGCTCGGTGATCAAATCCGAGTCCAAATCGATTCCGCCGCTTGCACCAGGATCTTGGATTGGTCAGACAAGTGCGGGGAAGAGAGACGGAGAACCACGTACAATTGTATATTATGGCGGGAATGGGACTCTTCTCTGCAACCTCGGTCCAGAACGCCTTGAGGGCTGCATGATTGCCAGCCAGGGCACCCGCGAAATACCCGCTGGCTATTACAATGGCATAGTCTGCGCCAGCCTTGGCGGCCGCGGCAGTGAGCTCGACAGTTTCCCTGGTGCTGGAAGGGTGTGTGAGGGATAGCAGGAACAGCGTGATGTATTATTCCGACCTTGCCGCGCCTGTGCCGACAATTAAGGGGACATCAAGGAACCCTGCTGCGTCAAGAGCCTTGCGAGCTGAGCGGATGAGCACGAGGCGCTCTGCGTGAGACAGATGGATTGCCTCTCCCATGGAGCCAGCGATGAGGGGGCCGACACCAGCGGAGGCGATCCGGACGACATGGGCCTCGAAGGAGGGTATGTCCAGATCCTCGGAGTCGGGCAAGAAAAAGGTAGGGATGGGGGCAAAGACACCAGCCTTGAGGGGGCGGGAGACGCTGGGATGTACACCGTTTACGCTGGCAGCCATTGTGGACAAGGAAGAGCAGCAGAGAGCGGGGCCATTTATGCTGGGTGGAGGACCGTTCCGGGCCGCCGTGATATGTTTGGCCTGTTTCGGCAGATCGACGTCCACCCGGCGCGCCGGCCCGGCGGTCCACGGCCCTTACGATCACGCATCTGGGCAACATCTGGGTACCGCTCCGGCGGCCAAAATCTTTAAATAAATATATCGATAGGAAAAGAGAAGCCCACCCATTGCTCACTCGACCACTTCCAGCCGTGCCAGCACCTCTCGTTCCCAGGCATGCCAGCCGTCCTCGTCGATCTCGCCCTCGTCGGCAGCCGCCTTTTCAAACACCTCCCATGGCACGCACTCGTGGTCATCGGGCTCACTCGTCTCCAGCGCAAATCGTCCCTGACGTGAGCGGCACAGTGTCACCACCAAACCGGCGGAGCCCAGTTCATGTGCCAGGTCGTGCACAATCGACCGCACGTATGTTCCGCTAGACACCCGCATCTGCAACACAAAGGCCGTGGGCGCTTCATCATCCGCCGGCATTTCCGGTGCATCCTCCAGCACGACCGTCTCTCCGGCGCCCCGCAGTGCCGACCCCATCGCTTCCTTGTCCTCTTCCGAAAACGTCTGTGCTGGCCATCGGAAATCGTGCGTGTCCTTCCACTCGATCAGCTCGAGAGAATGCACCGTCACTTTGCGTGCCTCAATCGGGCGGGGCAAAGGGATGCCTTTCCGTGCGTACTCGTACAGCGGCCTACCGTCCATTTTTAATGCAGAAAATCTGCAACGAGGATGTATAAATGCGCGAGGAGACATGTAAGCTCAGGCCACCATACATGGGAGGGGTCTGCTGGATCTCTCCCCGAAATTTCGCAAGCGCAGTTTCCACTTTCTCCCGCGTTACGTGTCGCCACGGTGCAAGCCGGACTCTTTTCCCATCGCTGTCGTAGGAATCGGTTTCGCATCCAAGCAGACAGGTCGTGCGGTATTCCTAGCGGAACTAGCATTAGTATGTGTTATTGAACCCAAAAATAGAATTACCTTGGCGCAGTCCAGAAATTGGGACAGTTTTTTTGTGGCCTTGCCCACACCGACCACTGCACTTGGGGGTTAACGTAAGTATGCTAGGCTGGCGCATGGGTTGATCACCTAGAACACCATCGGCCAGTGGATCGAGAGTCCCGCCCTGTCCGATCTTGATGTCGCTCTTGCCTCGCCAGGATTTTTTGGTCGCCTTGCCAGTAACGATTTTGTCCTCCGCCATGAACAGTTTAGAGCGCGTCACGAGTAGTTTCACGTCGTTGATGATGGCCATCGAGGTGGGTCCTACAAGCCATGGAAATGAGCGAGCTTTCTTACTCGGCAGTACGACGGACCAGATGGCTTCGCTACCCCGAAGAAAGCAGACATCGGGAGGTTGGGCAGTGTCGTCTTGGGCATGGTGGAGTTTGAGTTGAAGCAAGCGAACGCGTCGCACGTCGATTGAAGTCACCACTTGAGTGCCGTCGGTAGAAACGAGCAAAAGTAGCTGTCAACGCTGATAGCCGATGTGACATGTGACCATTGTGACATCGCGCGTCTGACTCGCCTCGACATTCCAACGCGATAGCTGCTGGAATCTCGCGTTTTCCGCTCCCCTGCCCGCCATCCAGTGTGTGGGATAGTTCGTATTTGCACCATTTCGGAATTTGGACTCACCCGAGCCATCTCATTGCGCTCATCGGCACTCCGTTCAAGCTGACTCCATTTGCCTCCCGAGTCTCACCACCATGATCAGTGGGAGATTTTGACTGCATCCGAGACAGCTTGACGAACCGCGAAGCCGAACCTTTTGGTTCTTTCCCCACCACAAATTTAGAAATTCAACATTGTGTTGAATTTGGGTTTTCCACCTCCAGAATTCGAAAAAGCTTTTCGCTTATCCGATGTGAGGGATATGAAGATTCGTCTCGAACGAATTCACAAACCGTAGTTATCGCTTCGTCCTTCCTTTTGGGCCAAAGAATACGCGAGCACGTGGGTAACGATGCGGGCCGGCTTCCGCGCAACCGCCATCAGTCAGCGTCTAATGCTTTTTCCTCACCTGGGCGCTGCTTGGCCGACGCTGATGAGTATCACTTGCCTTCCCTAGCTTTACCTTCTAAGTTCTACTAACCTCCCCTTACCGTCGACATGGCGTTTTGGTCGCGCATAGGCTCAGCGGATCGGCGCGTCTATACGCGTGCTCTGGGTCTGAACGAGCTCGGCTTTTACTACGATGGTCACATAAATGGTACAGCGGACACCCTCATGCACACCGTCATCCACGTCTCGCCCGACGCCCCGAGCTTCATCGCCCCAGACAATATCGCGCGCGCCTGGGTATCTCTAAAGGCTCAGTTTCCCCTCCTTGGCGCAACCGTCCAACTGCACAATTCCGTCCCCCAACTCATCGTAGCAGAAGACCGTTTGAAGGGCTGCGTCCCGGGAGAAATAATATTCTCCTCCGTCTCTTCCGCAGAGGAGGGCGAGGCAGCCGCTGTGACCATAATCAACGGCGAACGCAAACTCTCCGACGAGTTGCTTTCCCGCATTCTCGTTCTGTCCCGGACCGACGACGCCTCGACATACCATGTATTGATCAACATTGCCCACTTGATCACCGATGGGATTGGCAATATTAGCCTTTTGAAAGAGTTTCTTACTGTTCTTGCAACTCCTTACCCGGACGGACATGCAGTGCCGGACATAGAGGCACGACTGTCGTTGGCGGTTGCTGCCGAGTCCCTGGTGCCCACGTTGAAAATGAGTATCGCCAGACAAAGGTGGCGGCGCGCGGCGGGCCATATTATATCACGACTGCAAGACGCCAAGAGAACGGTACTGCTCATTCCTTCTACTGGCATGGTACACCGCAATCTAAATATGCAATCTCCCAGGGCGGCCATACGCTACCTGAAAGATCCTATGGGCCGATCGCAACTCGACTGCCCGCACGATCAGGTGTGTTCGACCTTATGTCCAGTTCAAGTCCGCTGACAGACTTGACCGCAGGTTTCTTAAGAACCCATTTCTCCCCGGCCGACACGTCGATTTTTCTGAAAAAATGCCGCCAACATGGTTTCACCGTGGGCAACGCCCTCCCGGTCCTTGGGCAAATTGCCCTTTCCCGGATGTTATGTCGGCGGTACATCCGCGGTGATATCAGTCCGGAAGAATGGGAATTCAGGAAGAAACAACCCTATCACACCGCGGGACCCTTGAATCTACGACCTTTCCTCGACAAGACCTGGTATCAGGCCGGCGGACAAAACAATGTTTCCCTCTCCGTTGGCTTTTTTTATTTCACGCTTCCCTTCACACCGCTGGGCCCCCCAAATCTCGCGCCCGGTGACGCCCTCCCGGAGCTCAGCCAACTCATGTCTCCTCAGCGCTTTTTGTTGCGATGCAACATAATGAAAAGGTCGGCATCCCGCTATATAAACCACCCGTTATTCTTCGAGATCGGCGCTGCACGCTTGTCTGCGAAGATTCCGAGGCAAAAAGATGTAGCAGCGAAATGGGAGGCGGAGTATGTCAGTCAGAGTGAGATCGAGAAACACAATGTGTCTCCAATGGAGCAAGCTAAATATGGCACCGTCATGAGCCATGGATGGTCCACTTTCGGAAATGTAATGCGCCTCATCACCCACCCTCTACCAAAGAAATTGCTCACATTTCGGTTGTAGATGGAAAACAACACGCTTCCGCAGGAATATCCCAGTCACAGGGGAGCACCATCTACTCCGCCTTTACTCCGTCTCGCACAATTCCAAACATTTCTCCATTGTCGAACCGGAGAGTTATATTTGGGATCGGGCACTTCACGGGGGCAGATGTTCATCTCAGTCTTTTTCGACCGCAACGTCTCTCCAGACGACCTGATTCAAGAGTGGGTTAACGAAATTCGACACGCTTTGTATCTCTACTTAGGGGACGCAAAAGCAATAGGGTCCAAGTTGTAGTAGCCATTTTACTGTTCATTCATTTATTCAATTCTATTGCTGTTTACGAGGCGCCAAAATCCAGGCGCCGGCGCAGATGCAGCGTTTAGCCCACATTCTCTCCCAAGCGCGCCAGCTGGAAGAGCTGTGACCTGTCACGCCGATGCTGCCTCCGACCTCGGATATACCTCCACAGCGGAGACAAATTACTCCTTGTGCCCGCCCGCTCAGTGGCCCCTTTGATATAACATCTTTAACTCTATCCTTTCGCCCGTCAAATACTTGTGGGACGCCATCCATGAGCTCCGAAGGCTTTATGAACAGCCGAGGCTTATCGACGACGGGCGCAAAGGCCACTTTATCGATGGCATTTCTTATGTGTGCACGCATTAGGCTGGTAGGCTCACACATCGCCAGGCTTCTTCGCGTCTCCTCCACTTTTGAACAGATGAGATTTTTTTAAATAAAAGCTATGCAGACGGAAGCGCTTACCGCTGAACTTCTTGGCTTCGACTAACAGCTCTGAAAGTAGGGGCTCCAGTGCAGCGAGGTCGACGCCAGAGCAATCAACGAGATCGACAAGCACATCCTTCGCAATTTGAGAGTTTTCTTCGCTCGCGGACAAGGACGCGATTTTATTTTTGAATCGCGTGACGTTGCTCAATGCCGCATGGAGACTCCTTAATGCGTATGGGTGAGCAAGGTGCAATAATGTCGATGACAGGTGCATCTCAAACACTGGAGAGGCCGGAATGAGATTCGGTTTAAGGCTGACAGGTGACTGATACGCACAAGGCTCAGAGCTGAAGGGATCGTCCCGGTCGTCTTGCGATCCTGGACCGGTCAGATTAGACGCCAGAACACACTCCTTGAGGAGTTTTTCGACAAAGGCCACGATCCACGTCGAAAGTCCGACGAGCTGCCAAACAGCATCTACGAAGATAGTCAAGAATCCAGGCCGACTGTAAAGAAGAAAAATGCGAACCAAGGTCAAACGTGTCGCCATCCTTGCAATCCTCAAAGGCAGCGTTGCATGATGCAAGTGAACACATGTCAAGAGCAGTTTGCCATCGAGCCTCCAATATCTCCCGCTCCACCCCAGAGTCCACTTTGAGCGCTCTCGTTCTGCTGGCCATGAGCGATCATGAAATGACGACGGGGAACAAATTTACCTGTAAGTTTCAAGAACGAGACCCAGGGCGCGCCATGTCAAAGTGCCCTTATCTTGACCGTTCTCCGCCAGGATCAAGGCATGGAATAGGGTTTCGCCCACTTCATCCAAAGAGGTAGATGGAAGCGCGAGGCTGTGGCTGAGATCTGTAGTTGAGGTCCCAGACAGAAGACTGGTAGCGAGTCTAAGAGCCAGAGGCGGCATGGAAGTGGAAGGCAGGTCTACAGCGGATGATCATTAACGGATAGCGGGCAGGAGAGGACGAGGAGGCAGACCTGATGAGGAGGGTGTTTTCCTGACCAGTTGAGGCAATAGGTGCAGGGAAATTCGAGACGGCCCGAGAGAGGATAACGTGGTGCAAAGCAGCATGCTATTGTTGAACGATAACGCCGCATTGAGAGGCACTGCATCCAAACTGAAAATGACTGGAAACTGATAATTCCGAACAACTTACAATCTCGTCCAGCACTCTCGATCGGTGACATTATATGTGCAGGTTCCCAGCGTTCATGATCGCTCAAATCAGGTCTAATCAAGTCAATGAATAACAATGGAAGATCGTCTAAGGAAAACGGACAGCTTAAGAACTCTGGTGACGCCAATAGCGATTTCCTTGACTCGAGTTTTCTCCCGTGGCAGAGGTCCGGACGAGTTCAGAATCCCAGCGAATAAACCAAATGTGCTTGGAGTTTGACCAGATGCACTGGATGCCATGAAAGTTAACACCGACCCTGTAAACGACCGACTGGCCTCCTGACGACATGTCTAGAGAACTAGTAAGTATCGGGCTAGAGCAAAGAATAAGAGGAAAAGTACCCAAAGACGAGTTTCTGTACCGGGGCTGGCAGCTGCACGGGTGATAGAATGCAGAACTAATTCCGACTTCGGGGTGGATGTATCTTTGTCGGATCCATGAACATGCATATGTGACACGAGAAGATACTTACAATCACCAAAGTCAAGATAACTAGCAGCGAGATACAGGCTTCCCTGTGCCACTTCGGGGACGTCCGGAGAAGTAGGTGGCGGAGAAACGAACGTAAGATTTGTTAAACCCAGTCCCGAACCATAGAGGGGAGCCAATGGCAGTGCGGACATAACTAGTCTAGTGTTGTAGAGGATCTCATCGAGGAAGTACGACACTCACCCATCAAATTTCCATCAAAATCGAGCCGAACTTCACAAAGCTCAATGGAAGAATCCTCACCCCAAGTTTCCCACTCGATAGCTAGGTCGGGCTCTGATGAGGGTATTTCTAGATCAAGTGGCAGAGTCAGATTCATGGAGCTCAAAGAGCTGTCTCGGGACGAGGGAAGTATGCGGGAACGAGTGGCGATCATGATCGCAGGCTCTGAGGATGGCATGAACACAGTCGTCTTTGAATATAGGAATTAGATGCTACAGACCGTTGTATGCAAGGCCTATTGCGGCACGAGTACATATTTTGACACTTCCAGGTCGACTGTATCCTTGTTCATTTGGATTGGGATGCATTTCTTTGACAAAGCCAGGTTCAGTGAGTGGACAACTGATCATCTTGAGAGACGGGAGAAATTGGCGTAGATAGCAAACAGTGACCCAGCGAGTCTCTGTTACCAGAATGAGAGTTGGGTTAGAAACTGGTGTCTTTGGACCGCGGGGTGGAAGACGGGTCGGCGAGCCTGCTTCGTCTACGGTCCACTAAGCAGGTCATGAGCATATGCCATTGAGAATGAAGCTGGCTCTACCTCTCGCGGACCCCCCAGCCAGTCTGCCGTCACGATACCAGCTCCGCGGTTCAAAGTCCACCATTCCTTGATGCCCCAGACATCAATAGGTGCGCCTCGTTGCCACAGGCAGCCTACGCCATCCATCTCGGCGCTCGGGAAATACGCAAAGAGCCATTCCCCGCTCGGTGATACAGAAATCACGGTTGGGGGCTCATACGAGCCTGGAGAAGAGAGAATCGGTCCGGGGGATTGGAGGACGAACTGCTTTGAGGAGGAGAAATGACGAGCTGTTACTAAGGGTTGCGTTGGGTGGGCTGAAAGAATTGTGGAGGTTGACGACCACACGACGGGTCTGGAGGAACAGGGTGAGCTACCTACGCCATACCGGGAATTACGGCGCGTACCGTTGAGTTTGGTCTAGCAAGGCGTGATACTCCCACCAGCCCGAAGACCACTGTGTGTCTTCTTTCGCTTTGCCTTTGGACGGGGAATTCATAATTTTATATGGCTGTCTGAAAGAAAAAAGCACGCAGGAGTTAGGCGCCCAAAGTTGTGTCACGCTCATCAAGCTCTCGACTACCTTTACCAGGCCATCTGCCTTCCCACTGCGATGACTCGCCAAATTTCTCGAGAATTGGAAGGTAATACCACTGAAATAGTGGTTCAAACCTTCGCGGATCGCATCCTTGTGCTCGTCACCCAACTCGGGAAAGTCGGAAACTTGGTGGGAGGGTCAGTGTATCTCCCTTCTGTGTTTAACTCGAATAGATACAAGCTACAATACCCGACACGACTCCCTTATTCCCTGCAGTCCAAGATCCTGCGCATCCAAATGTCCAAACGCTTCCTGAGCCCCCAGCCTCCATCCAATTGACGCCTTTGCTTGGAAATGCACCATCACAGCATGTTCAGACTCTGCACTCGCTTTATGCAGCTCAAATCGCTACAATACTATGGACGGTGGGCTCAAGCAATCCATTAGAGGTGTCTCGGAAAAGCGTCGTAGTTGGGATTGCTCTGCGCAGGTCCGATGAAAATGAGGATGGTGGTTTGACTGAAAACGAGAGGATTGTCTTTGCTGGGGTGATGTCCATGATCCTCGAATTGGTCGCCGGGGCCCCCAAATGAGGTCTGCACTTGTGTCTGCGGACAAAAAGAAGTGCTGATTCTCAGAAAGCCCGTTGAAGGGATGGCTCGATAATGGAAATGTAACGAATGTAATCATACACCAACGAATCTCTTGCTACTGGTCGTCCAAAATCGTGAATCGCAGCTTCATATCCTGCCTTTGCCCAATATGAACAACCTTACATTCCACCCGCGACATATCTTCGACAATATAATGTGCGCCACAGTGCTGGATTTGGGCCCGCTCATGACTAGTGCACACGGCGATGACAGTGGCTCCGGATGCAACACCCGCGCGGATGCCACTGGGCGAGTCCTCGAAGACAACGCAGTTGGTGGCCGAAAACCCCAGACATTTCGCAGCCAAAAGGAAGGGATCGGGAGCGGGCTTTCCGGCTTCGAGGCGTTTATCGTCGGCGGTTATTGTAACTCGCGGCGGATGAATTCCAACCCTCTCCATGCATCCGTAAGCTGACTTGAGAGTCAATAATCGAATACTACGGTATAGTCCTCAAGCTTACCGTAGGTTCTGGCGCCGGATGTAGCAACTGCGAATCGGTCCTTCGGGATCGAGGAAAGCATCCGCCTGACGCCGGGAAGAATTTTGACGCTGCGGTTGACAGTTGCGGCCTCGAGTTCCCATGCCTGCGGTTCGTCGTTGAATGGAATCTTGCTCTCTTCTTTGTCTTCCTTGATCAGAGCGCGCAAAGCTTCCTCCTCAAGTTCGAGGGCAGTGGCGATGAGCATTTGACTGAGACGGGATACAAAAGAAGGGCGGATGGGATCCATTTGACCGGTTGAGGAGGGCTGACGAGACAGAGGAGCGGACGAAGCTGCCGACGATCTCGAATCGGACAGGAGAGCCGGGGTTGGAGCTCCAGAGGAAGGAATTGACTCTTGCCCAGTCAAACGGGAGCCAGGCCCGTACTTGTGAAACGCGTCGGCATAAAAGAGTATACTGTCTTCGAAAGCTGCAACCGCTGCGTCCATCTCGTGCTCTTCGATGTCGGGTTTGAGCATCGCCAGGTTGTCTACTGCTCGCTTTCCGTGCGTCAAAGCAATAACTTCTTGGACATCCTGTCCTATTTCTTGGGCAACCTTGGCCCAGGCGGCTTCAACTGCTGCAATGGAGTCCGTAAGAGTACCATCCTGGGGCTGAATGTCAGCCACACGGGGCAGGAAGCAGGAAAGGGCGAGGGAGCCAACATACCATGTCAAATAGAACAGCGTCGGCATAGAGCGAGGTAGTAGGCATTGCTATAGAGAAAGGATAAAGGAAAGGTTGAAGCCGTGTTCATGTTCAGGGGTGGCTGACAGCAAAAAAGGAGGCATGTTTTCAAGAAAAGTGTGCTGAAATTCAGAAGAGAAAACACAAGAGCTACGACGGAGCTGGCCCCTGCTGACTCCAATACTTTGCCCATTTCCATCTGAGCAACTCAACAAGTCGATGATCATGGGCAATATTTGTCCGCGGATGGGTTTCATGCAAGTAGTATGCACCAATCCCGGTTCTGAACGTTGCGGGGTCAGTGGGAGAGCTTTGGAAGATGGATGGGATTTACAGTACACCCAAACCTGCATCTAGAGCGCTGTAATGGAATGAGGGGGGCAAGAGGAACGAATAAAAGAATTCGCACCGGGACAACAAAACGGGTGCCATCGGAGTGATCGACGTTAACCAGACTAAGAGAGCGATGAGAAGACGACCGTGGGATGATGCTGAGTTTAAAATTCAGAAACTCGGTCCAAGTACACCACGAATACGCGGATCTGACATCTGAAAATTGGGATACTTTCGTCGACAAGCTTGCAAGAACACCTCTGACAATTATCGAAATATTTGGATCCTTCTTTGAAGCAGCAGGAAAGCGAAAATAGTGGTGGCCATCATCAGGATTCTCGCTGGTCGCATCACCCTCAACATCATCCCACGGTCGAGTCTCAGACCCCGATCGAACGTTCGGACGGATCGGGCAAGCGAAAAAGTCGACACAGTCCAAGTCGCGTACCATGGAAAGGCAAATCCGCCCTATATATGGTTAGCTTTCCTTCATCCTTCTCTCCACCCTCTGTTCACCGCCGCCGCAGAGGCCCTGGACACTGGCTCGAACAAGTCCGCCATTGTGGCCTGCAACAAGCTCCTCAAGAAACATCCAAAAAATGAATTAATCAAGGTCGGCAATCCACCCGAGTGTCTGCATTCATGCTTCCTCTACACAGGCTTTGAAAGCTCTGGCCCTGGTTCGCTCCCAAAAAGTCGAGGAATCCTTGATCCTGTGTGATGAAGTTCTCGCCGCAAAACCCACAAACGATGCTGTACTGACCGCGATGATGCATGTACTGCGCGGTCTGGGTCGACGTACGTGGAATTCGCCATGCTTGGAGCAAGGATACTGAGAGTTCTTGACAGACAACGACATGGTGACCATGTTTGAAGAGGCGTACAAGCAGCAGCCCACCAACGAGGAACTCGCGGCGCAAACGTTCTTCGCCAATGTTCGCATTCTAAACTGGAAGGCGGCTCAGCAGGTGGGTAAACCCTCTCCTTTCCAGCTGGGCCATTGCCGACCCAGACATTTATCAGATCGCGACACGAATGCACAAGCAATTCCAGGAGGATCGGTATATATATTGGAGTGTTATTAGTGCTATTCTTCAGGTTCGTCTACTTCGCGTTTCCCCGCCAATCTGTTGATCCGCCAACAAGGCAAATGATCCCATGACCGCGCCGAATATGCGAACACTGCTCTATAAGCTCGCGCACCGGCTAGTAACGTCTTCCCCGACGCCCTCATACATCAATGCCGACCGTTTTCATCTTCACCTCTCTATCCTGCGCGAACTGGAACTTTTCGATGAAGCTCGGACGTTGCTTGAGAGCGATATCGGCAAGAGCATATGCTCCGCAAGCTTGTCTTGCAACGAGATTCGACGTGATATCTGGCGTCTTCAGGGCCTTCTGAAGGACGAAGGAGTGAAAGCGGAAGTGCGGATAACGGAACAAAAGTGAGTATTTTTTCACTCATTTCCTGGTGCCGCCGTCAACATCTTCCAGTGATCGCAACTGGCTTGAATTTCTCTCGGTGCTCGACGCCACATTCTCATCCATAATAGCGAGCAAGGATGGTCAAGAGCCGGACGAGTCAGCAAAATCGGAATGCTCCTCGCATCTCACCAAAACGCAAGAACTACTCACCAGATTGGCGGTACAAGATGGTAATAAGGATCGCTCTGCTCTTCTGGCTCTTTTGGAACTAGAAAAAAGGGCTCGCCTCCACGGAATATCCAGCGGTCAGTATTATTTAACCTCATTTTTGAACCGGATTCTCACATCATCATCTCAGATACTAATCGGATGGTGGATCTAATGAAACAATATTTTGAAGAAATTGGCGATAAAGCATGTTGTTTTGAGGACCTGAAACCATACCTGGCGTTAGAGGCCGATGATTCCGACAGATGGATGTCTTTCCTGCAATCGCTAACCCCGTCCTTCGCAAGTCTGCTTGATTGTCAACCTCTTCCTCGCTTACTTGATTGATCTAGACGAGTACTAATGACCTCCGACGACTGATAAATTGTCACAAATTGATGCGGCAGAGCCTTTCCGTTGACGAGCTCAACATAAGCGCAGAATCTGATCGGGCCACCCTCTACACACGACAATATCTAGAGGGTTTGAAGCTTGGCACCACTCTCCCAACTACAGAATTGCAACCTGCCGATGATCTCGCTATTCTTGCGGGAAATGTCTTTGTTAGCCTCTGGAGCATGAGCAGTGACGAAAAATATCTGTACAATGCTGTCGCTCTGCTCGAGTTTGCATTATCGAAGAGCAAGCAATCATTCCAGACCCGGTTGATGCTCATCCGAATATATCGTTTGTTGGGTGAGACACACCACTACGTTAATCCGCTCATCTCTTATTGAGGCCCGCTTCACAGGCGCACCTTCTATGGCGTTGGAACACTACCGTATCATGCAGATCAAACAAGTCCAACTTGACACGTTGTCTCACTTTATCCTCTCCCGGTCCTCGGCGTTTTCTCTTGCTGCGTCTGGAGACCTGACGTTTGCCACCGAATGCCTCGAATCTGCTCAGATATATATTAGTAATACCCAAGATGTATGCCTCTTTTCACTCTTTGGGTCGTTCTCATGAGTTTCCAGACGGGTGACTATATCGTCCGGGCATTTACCGGGGAAAAGTACTCTCAGGTATGCGTTTCTAGTACGCTTATACGCCCTTTGACCTCAGGCCTCTTTAGATTCCTGAATTTATAATCTTTGAAGATAGACTTGACAACTCCCTTCAACGGGACATTGTCAAAATAGAACACCTCCGTATGCGACTCACTCATGAAGCCATTTCCTCCGATATAATCGATATGGAGCTCATTGAATTGAAGTTCATATTTGATCGGAGTGCGTCACTAAACAATTCATTCTTCTCGAGCTTCATGGGATTGTTACAGTTCACCACGATAACCGGGACTTCGAAATCCTAGCGGATTATCAGCCGCGCAACGGCCAAAAGTTCAATGAGCAGACACTACTTTTTGGAAAGTCGGAAGGGGTGCGCTGAGAGCCGTATCTGGTCATCATTGCCAACTGACTAGGTTCTTAGTCAGGCTGGCTTTCTGCATTCCTCAAAGTATACATCAGAGCATTCCAACAAGGCAGTGACCTCGACGATACGGTAGAAGAGAAGTTGCTCATCGGCGATCGCCCGAAACAAACGTCGCCTCAACATAAACTGGCCTTGAAGGACCGTTTACGCGAGCGCAAAGACCAGGAGTTGACCGAGGTGATTTTCAAGTGCAGCCCAAGAGCGTCCTTTTGACGAGAATTATTTGTCAGTTGACCCCTGATGAGCTTGCATTCGTGAATTACGCCAATGCGCTCGCCGACTGGCTGGAACCCTACCACGACCATGCACGACCCCCTCCGGCGGTCGTCTTGGCGGAAGCCGCTAAACTGGCAGAGCTGAAGACAGGGCACCCCTTGAAAGGGGTGGAAATTCCGCCCAAAAACGGAAACGGAAGCGCAAACAGTCCGGCGAAAAAGGACGAAGAGGTCCCCCCTGTGACAGATGCTCCAGAGATTGTCGTGCGATACTGGGATGGTGCGGCAGTCACTAAATTTCCTATTCATCTTACGAGCGTCCTCCAGACATGAAGACCCGGTTTGAAGAGGTTAAGAATGCTTCATCGCCGTCATTGGCCCTCCACGTGGCAACTTTAATGCAGGAGGTGAATGCAATGCCTCAGTGGACCGTGCGGTGTTTCTCAATTATTCAACAGGCTTTCCTTGTGTTTGTTGTCGAAACCTTGCGTTTCAAAACCCCGTCCGTAGTCAAGGTCCACAAGCTCGGTGCTGTAAGAATCTGTGTCGTCGACGCCATGTCGGGCCACTAATGCTTGTTGCAGCTGGTTCAACAATTCAAGCCGATACGCACAAATGCCCTTGCTGCCCTTCGTGAGGTATCATCAGGCTTGATAAAACGAAGTGAGCAAGACGCCACAGCCGAGCAACGGAAGGCCTTTGTGGATGCATGTTCCATAATCACGGCTTTGGACGTGAGTAGCAAGCTACTGCAAGCATGTTTAGCAGGCGCTCATCCATGCTACACAGATTGACCATGATTTTGTTTTGGGTGTCGCCAAGAAGATGACGGATTCCCGCAAAAAAGTTACCGAAGGAGTCGGAAAAGGAATGGTTCGGTTATGCACAACGTATCATTAGTCTGCCTGTAAATATCGCAGGCCCAGGCGGTTACTGTGCGAGGTCAATATTATAGATTACCGCGCGTGAGACGCAGGCAAAAGAGACAATATAGCAACGCTGTGGGAGCACGAGGACAAAGCGCGTGACATAACGGCACGTGCCATAGTGTCACTTACCGTCCGTGACATTCTCCCTCTTCCTCTTCCTACCTTCACGCACCAAATGAGTCAAGGTAAGATAGACCTCTCTCTAGCTTCAGATCACTCAATGCGTGATTCAGGCTATAACAACAGCCCCAGTTTTGGTGGTGGCGGATTCCTCCAACAAAGTGGCTCACCGGGCGGGAGCCAGGGCAGTCCTGGAGCCGTGAGCTTTTCCCATCGAACTAGCTGTCCATTGCTCATCCACTTCGTCTCAGAAAACTCCAGCATCCCAGTCTTTACGTCCCGTCACCATTGCGCAGATACGCAAAGCAAAGCAAATGCATTCTGACGCGGATTGGACGATGGATGAAACCCCGATTGGTCAGGCAAGTCATCTTTTCTTCTAGTATTTCGTCGTCTGAATGTGTTGTTCAGATTACCGTCGTTGGAGAATTGTACGAGCATAAAGTATTCACTACGAATCGAACTTTCGGGATCGACGATGGGACTGGGAGGATGGAGGCAAAGATGTGGACGGAGACGCCAGAGGATCAAAAAGAGAATACGTCTTGGCGTGGAATTCCCTTCAAGTGCGCGTCTTCCTCTGCGGGGTCGGTTCCCAACTCAGGAGTGTGTTAACAGAGGGGATCCCGTGTACGTCCGCGTCACGGGCAGCATCAAGACCCACAATGCCAAACGATACATCCACGCGAACAACATCCGTCTCGTTAAAGACCCGAATGAAGTGTATTTCCATATTTTGGAAGTCATCTCTGTCCATGTCATTCTGCAAAAAGGACTGGTGCGTTTCACAAACTCTGTGATTCTAATCTGCACTCTAATTGCCTCCAGCCTCCACGTCCAGGGCAGGAACCACAAGCGGCGCCCGTTCAAGGACAATCTGCATATGCTATACAGTCCCGTCCAGCCCATATCCCCGCAATGTTTTCTCCAATGGCCGACAACGTTGTGCGCTACTTGTCGTCGCTACCGCCGAACCCCGAGGGCACTCACGTCGGCGACATTGCCAAAGCTTTGAATTATCCCGCCATGGAACTGAGGTAAACCGATCGTTTCTTCGAGTCGTTCGGATCGCTGAGGGGCTGCGTTATAGCGACACTGTGGACCGATTGATTGACGAGGGACATATTTTCACTACGGTTGATGACTCGCATATCCAACTTGCAACTTGATTCGATGCTCTGCTTGCTTAAAATCCTGCTCTCTTGCTTGTACTTGCTTCCTTGTAATCTCAAACGAATGCTACTACGTCATGCTGTATCGTACACATCAGATTAGTTGTAGATCTACGGCCACCCCGATCCTCCTCCGTGCTGAATTAACGCCGCACGCGCAGGATTCATTCCAGCTGGCAATGGTTGACCGGGCGGCGGAAACGGTGGTCTGTGCGAAGGGGTCTGGTATCCATAAGGTGGCTGAGGGGGACCAACACCATAGGCAGCTTGAGGAACACCAGGTGGAAAGGGGGCCGGCGTGGCGCCGCCATATCGTGCGGGTGTAGTACCACCGCCATATGGGTTGGGAGTACGCGCTGGCTGTCGAACTGACATATGACCTGGTGTCGCGTTTCCAGGTCGAGCTGGAGTTCTGGTGCCGGCGCCGAATGGGGTCTTACCACCCGCTGCGGAAGCCTGGTTTTGAGATTCGTGCAGATGCCTGACAAATGGAACGCTCAGACACATCACTAAAAACATGTTTTAGTTCAACTTACCTGACTTTGAAAGCGTCACACAATTCTGGTACACCCACAGCCGCAGCATCGAACAGATAATAGGCATCCGGCGTCACACGCACAGGCTGGTATTGAATTAGTAAAAATAAGGAGGTTGAAGTTCCAGGGCGTACCCAAGTTTGAACCACCGAATTCTTGTTGGCGAGGAAGCAGAGGCTGAAGTGCCCAGGCCGTTTACGGTTCAAGGTGAAACCATACATGCTCTTGCCGGGATTCGCTGCGAGGGAGTTTTTCAAGGAGAGATCTGCGGAGACACGCTCAAAAATAGAAATAAAACGGCTGAAAATTGCTGGGCTTACGTAAATCATCCTCCGTCCCATGTTTGAACCGATCATGAGCCATCAGCTCCTCGACCTTTCTAGCCATTGCTTGTACGTGGTTGACGATGAGTTCATCCAGATCGGCATAACGATGGGTAGAGTCTACGATGAGCTGGGACCCAACCGTTTGTCCAGTCGGGTCAGCATTCGGTTCCGTAACATCTGGAAATTATCAAAATCGAGCAAATGCGACCGACAGTAACAAGCTCACCGATGTGCTGATACAGCTGCTCATCCACTTTCCAGGTAACAGCAAGATGGTCGGTCCCTTTGGACGAGGGTCTGATGACGACGTCACCTCGTTGCTGTTTCTCCAAATAGGCCTCCGCCTGGGCCGTATTGAAATTGTGGAAATTGGGATGCTTGATGACTCGGCGAGATCTGTCAACCTCTGCTCGCTTTTTCCTTGCCAGTATTTCCTGGTCCTTCTCGCAGCGGGGCTTGTCCCAATAGTTGTCATGCATCGTGTCCCTGTACATGTTGTCCCCAGCAGCGATATCCGCAGTGCGAGCAGACATCTCAACATAGAAACTATCTTGTTCAAGAAGAATTTTGACATCGATCACAACGCCAGAAAGTGTCTGCCCCTTCGTTATGTCTTTTGAGAGATCAGATACGTTGTCCGGAAGATACGGAGCGTTGATAACTCCTTCAACGCCAGAATGGAGCTTGACGTTGATGAACTGGTTTTTCACCCGCAGGACAGCGACGGTGATGATGAAACCAACACCCAGGCTCTTCTGAGTCTCACCGCTGAGCATTGTCAAAACCTCCCACCCATCTAACATGGGATATGGATCGCGCTGCTCGGAAAAGGGGTGCGAGAGTTCGTCCCGGATGACGTTCAGAGTGTGGCGTTTAAGATCGTCGTTCGCTTCATAAAGGCTGACAGCGAATTCGTCCAAGTTGAGCTCGGATAGCTTTTTACCGTTATCAGGATCCTCCATAATCTGTTCAACGACCCAAGACGGATGTTTTTCGTGCACGTCTTCCTCATCGTACTCCAGTGCATCCATCGCCATCTTCCGCGCCAACTCGTAGTCCTCTGGGTGGATGCGAGTGTTATCCAAAGGATCAGGCGCGTGGTCGTCATCCGCCCGAAGTTTGGTCGGTTTCAGATCTTCCTGCTGCGAAATGCGAAGGAAACCGGCAGCGTTGATAAAAAGGGTCTTAGTCAGAAGGCCGGCTTTGATGAACTGTTCGCGATTGCCGACGTTCTCTCCCTGCAACAAGGTGTAAACAGCGAAAGAGAAATGAGCGCCGAATTGCTTACCTGACTCTCGATTGCCTTGACAAGCTGCTGTGCTTTGCGTGGTCCAAGCCCGCAAATGTACGGCAGAAGCGCCTGGTAGTACGTGTCCCCGACTGCTCGGTTGATGTCCACTCCAACCTTGTTCACCACGTCGATGATGGTGCGTTCGCAAGCAGATAAGATTTTTTCCTTAGGAACCTGTGGAAAATTTAAAATCGAAGATAAATCATGGGATATTGCACTCACCAGAAGCTGATCTATGTCTTCTAACATGATAGCCGAGATGTCGGAGCCCAAGGCAGCATACTCGTTCAACGGGCTCTGCACATATCGAGCGAGACCCACACAGTACTTGGTTATCAACGAGTAACTGCTGAACTCCTCGTTGGCGCGCTGACTATGCTGGAATAGCCGAGCAGTATCGTCGCGAATGTAAATCACGGGCGTATTGTCGGTTGGCTCGGTATCCGCATTGTCGGCTTGAAGGCCTCCAATGATCTCTTTCACCCGCGCCGACAGCTTGGTCGTCGTCATGTTGAACCCCCCAACACCGATGACATCGGGCTTTCGCCGCCGAACGAGATCGATGAACTCGTCTCGCATCTCAACATCAACAAGATTGTCGAGTTTGGTTTGCTCGCGCATTCGGCCTCGGGAATCGAGGAAGACCAGCGTGATAGCGTCCTTCTGAGGGTCGCCCTTCCCCCACGAGACTGCAAGAACAGAGGGCCTGTCTTCTTTCATCCCCCGAACAGCAAAAGGCGCTACATCGATACGCTAGAGTGGGACGTTGTGAGCGAAGTTCGGACGGGGCACCCAACATTATGCTTACCCTCCGAAGTGTTGTTCCAACGCGGCCGGCCAAAACATCTTCTACCTCTTCTCGAATGTATTCGCGAGCCCACTTGGCCCCCAAGGGTAGGAGGTGCTGATCCAAGACTTCTTGTACAACAAGTGAACCCTGTTCATTCCATGACTTTGCTGCCTCGCTGAAGCTGTCCGATGCTAGTGCATCATTTAAACGTCGCTCAAACATCGCTTTGGAGTCTGCAGGAAGGGATATGGAGATGTTGATCAGATTTTTTGCCTCTGCAGCCAGCATGTGTAGGAACTGGGGCCCATCCAACATTTCCTTCAGAGGCTTCTGATGCAGGTACTTGAAAGCCTAGCGGAACCAAAACGGTGAAGGTTGGATCTGAGATGAGGAGAACTATACGCACATAGTACCTGTCCTTTTCATGAATTTTCGAGATGCCGTGTTCAGTTGGTTCGGCAGAAACCCTAGCTTCCTCTCTGAACAGCTTGCGCATATGGTCCCGCAGCAAAGGATCTTTGCCAAGCTCAGTGGCCATAATCATTCGTGCTCGACGAAGAAGATCCTCTGGCGGCAGAGCCTTCATAGGGTCAGGACTTGCGAACTGTTCGGCGTACACCATTGGGTTGAGCTCCTGATCTTCGACAAAGTGCACGCGTTCATTCGCTAGGAAGTTGAGCACAACTTCATGCGCTTGAATACCAAAACCCTGATTGCGGTCAGCAAGGCGAATGCTGAATTCAATCGAAGATGTACCTGTGCAAGTTTGGAAATGACACTTTTCTTGGCTATTTCGTAGGCAGATATACGACTGGGCATCTTGCGTTTTACGGTAGCTTCCTGTGGTTCCTCATCGTCGTGGAAATGGAATTGGGACTCTTGTTTCTTGTCCTTGTACTTCATCATGAGCCACTCAGAAGTGTCCGCTACAACGTCGACACTCTCGATTCGGGGGACTATCTCCTCCTCGTAGTAGGAATCCGTGAAGTTGAGGCGGGTGTACGATTCGGTTAAGGCACGTCGCCGTTCTAACAGAGAACGATACTTTTGGCCAAGAGTATAGATCCGCCACAGTTCGGACAGGTTGAGTAACTCGCTGCGCGCCCGCACCTTGCTGGCATCAAAGTGAGAGATATGGTCTCGCCTGTGGGTCCAGATATATGGCACTTCTACGTTCTCGATAAATAGCTGTCGAAGGACGAAGGATACAGCGGTAACCAGATGAGTTCGGAGGGCCTGGTGGATCCCGTTTGGACTGAAAAACTCGATGTTCTTGCGCGCCGACAACCGGGGTGTGATCCACATCGCTGCATCGTCGATATCTTCTGGTCCGAATGGAATTATGGGGGCGAGAACGGTGGAAGTGGAGAGTGTCGACGAGGAAAGCTGCATGCGCTCCGGGATATCTTGCGCGCGGATTAGTTCGTCGTCATCGGTAAGGAATAGAGCTCGGATTTGAGATGGTTCAAAGACCTAGTTGTCTATGAGAAATGGAATGCCGAGGAAAATAAACACACATACGTCAACGAACTTAGTGTCGGGTTTCCCTTCGTATTCATATGTGACTTCGTCGTCCTCGACCAACGCCCAGTCATAGTCGTGACCATCTCCGAAAACATCATGGATTTCCTCCCAGGCTCTGGAAACTTGTGAGAAGGAAGGAACAGGTTGACGCAGATCGAAGCACTTACAATGCGTCAATGCCAACTAGCTCGGGTCGAGCGCGAGCTTGCTTCCGTCGGTCTTGCTCCAGACGGCGCTGACGCCGTCGCGCATCCCGCTCTTGCTCGTCCATCGCGGCCGCATCTGGGTCATCGGAGTAGTCAATGAATCCGTCGTCATCGTCGTCGTCGTCTTCCTTGTCCCAGATACGATGCACGTCTTGGACTTGAGGCAGTGGCTCATTGTCGAGGTCGTCCTCTGAAGAATCCACGACGGTTCGCCGTCTAGACGATGAAGCTACGGGTGGAGACTCCGAGTCACGCCCACGGCGAAGACGAGTAAGGCGGCGGTTCTTTTTGAAGGAGCCACCGGTGTTTTCCTCCAGCAAGGCTAGGTCGTCGTCTTCTAATGCCTCCTCCTCTTCCTCTACAGCGAGAAGTCAGCAGACGGAAACGCGCGAAAAAAAAATGGCGCCAACGATTGCGGTGGTGTCTCTTCGCCCGCTTGCGTCGCTTCTTGTGGCCATCATCCTCATCCTCATCCTCATCCTCCTCTTCCTCGTCGACGATGAAGCCTTCTCGAATGCGGCGAGCCTCGTCCTCGTCTTCTTCCTCATCCTCCTCCGAGCTGTCGTCGACACCAGGCATTATAACATCACCCTCTCCCTCCTCGTCTTCCCCGCCAGATGCAGCCATCGGGTCGTCGACGTCGGGCACGGGGCCCGCCAGGGCGTCTTCAGAGGCCATCGGTGCTGGTTAAGATCGGAGATGATTTGTAAGCAACTAGGCCTGATGTCACACAACCTCGACGCTATGCGCCGGGCCCTCGCGGAGGCACACAACTGCGAGCCTACGCCCACTGCCTTCTGCGTTGGCTGTGTCCTCGCCGTTTCCTGGCCCAGCGAACATTCCAACCCCACAATCGTCTCCACCGGCTACTCCAGGGAACTGCCAGGAAACACCCATGCAGAAGCCAATGCCCTCGCGAAACTTGTTTCCCTCACTGCTGCACAAATTCAAGCTCTCTTTCCTGGCTCTAGCCCTCCAGATATCCACGACATTTTACCCCGCCTCGATGTCTACACGACTATGGAACCCTGTTCGGTGCGCACATCGGGCCTTTCCCCGTGTGTAGATGCCCTCATCGCTGCGGGAGTCCGGCGGTGTCTCATTGGTGTGGCGGAACCCCCTGTATTTGTCAAGTGTGAGGGTGCGCAAAAGTTGAAAGATGCAGGGATAGACGTGGTCTGGATGTCCGGATTTGAAGAGGAATGCCTCAAGGTTGCCCGACGGGGCCATGATTAATGTAGTTTTGGAGTGTAGGGGATGTAGCGTGATGTATGGGACGTGGCTTTGGGGATGAATGACTGGATTCCAGTGAACTTACCAAACTCCTCCTCCAGCGCGATTTCGGATATTCCAAGCGCGATTGATACGCGATATTTGACTCCGGAGTCTCTGCCAAACAACGACTAGTTTTTTTGACTTGCAACGATGCGTATTGAAAAGTGCTACTTTTGCTCGACTAGCGTGTATCCTGGCCACGGTTAGCAGTTCAAACACTCCATTTCACTGTTTGACCCTCCTTAGGCTCCGCTTTCGTACGGAATGACGCCAAGGTCTTCCGCTTTTGCACCTCCAAGTTTGTCTCACTTATCCTGTACAATACAATCGACTTATAACTATGTTCCTAGATGCCACAAAAATTTCAAGTGAGCGAGCCTCCGTCCAGTCTTGTTCGGTTCTCATCTTTCTTCAGGATGAAGCGGAATCCACGCAAAGTTCGGTGGACGAAGGCGTTCCGTAAAGCAGCGGGTAAAGAAATGACTATTGTGAGTGGTCCATTTGCCCGCAGCGGAACACACCATAATTTCGACTAGGATTCAACTATCGATTTCGAAAAGCGGAGGAACATTCCTGTTCGCTACGATCGCGAGCTGGTGCAGACAACGCTCAAGGTCATGAAACGGGTGGGAGAGATAAAAAAGCGGAGAGAGCTGGCGTTCTGGAAAAACAGGTGTGTCCTTTTTCCCTTCCTTCTGCCATCCGTCTAAACATGATTCTAGGATGGCTCTAAGTCGCGACAAACACCGTGCACATCGCAAGAAGGTCTTGGAAGCGGCCAAGTCTTCAGCAGTTGTCAAGCTCTTAAAACCCATGGCCGACAGCCCCGAATCCTCCAAAACTCGGGAAAAAGTCAAAGTGTCCTCCAAATCACGGAGCGCGCTTGTGCAAGGGGAGGGGCGATCCATGGGCATGGACATGGACTGAGTGACGACTTTTTGCAACCTTGTATACAATCCACACTAATAGTACAGGCTAGTCTATGTATATCTGACCTTTACACCGCTCTTAGCGTTGTTTGTATTTCGCCTCATTCTCATGCCGCACGTTTGGATCCAGAGTATTGTGGAGCCCGAGCAAAGTCTTGCTCACAGCTTCGCTCGCCCCGATCATCGGTTTGAGAACAGCGATTGGAACAGCTCTGATGACCGACCGAACAGGTCCCTGCGCCATGACGTTGATTAAGCAGGACATTGAAAAGGTAGAGCGACCCATACCTCATTACCGGACCTCTCGTAAACCTCCATTGGGACTGCAAGAATGGTCTGCGCCGCAGAATTAAAGTTCCGCTGCAAACTCTTGTATGCAGACTGAACCCCTTCCTTCAGGTCCACCGGCTGCTCAGCATACTTGCTGATCAGATCCCCGGGCTCGTCATCGTCATCACTTGCACTCTGTTCATAGCGCGCATACTCGCCACCAGCTAAGGGTTGCACAGTCTCTGCAGTGACCGGGTTTTTGAACTGGCCGCCGAGAACGTCTTCCGCCTGTTCCAGGATAACCTGTGTGCCAGTAGCCAAACGAGCACCCAATTTGATGGCCTCTACTGCAGTCGACTTGAAGAAGGCGGTTGTTCCCTTCTGCACGCCTCGCACAATCCTTCCGTCCTTCTTGTATTGTGCGATGGGAAGGAGAACCAGATCGGCTACCCCCGAACCGACGTTGACGACCGAACGTATGGGCGCAACGCCCGAGATAACGTCCACGAGTTGGGTTGCCTTCACGTCTGGGGTCCATAAATCGTTCAACATGTCAAACATTCGAGGCCACCCGGTAATCTGTGTACCCAACATCAATGCCAACTGGCAAAACAGAAAGAAGGGGATACTCACGCCTGCTAAAGTTATGTGCCGCAGTGTCATCTCTGCGCCATCGAAGTGGAAAAAATTCATTAGCTCAATCGTCTTTCCTTCTCGTAGTGCTCTGTAGTCGACGCGGCGAGGTTTGTAATCCAGCTTTAAATCGACCGGGAAGATTTCGGCGAGCTCTACGAGATGATGAACAAATATTCTTTGAAAAGGTAAAAGAGATTCTTACGGAAGTAAATGTCACCACCAGGGTCGGACTCGGTCGGAGGAGCAGACTGTGAATCCTTGAAACTGAAAAACTTCTTAAGGAAGTCGAGAGCATCTTGATCAACGTAAAGCCGAAGAGGGAGAATTTTGGCCTGTACGAGGTAAACGGAGAGCCTCTACTCATGCATGCGCTACATACCCGCAATCTCGCTTCTTCGGAAGGATGTCCAGGGACAGGCCGTACACTCCGGAGTTCAACCCTGACCATGTTAGAATCTGTTTCTCGGACGTTACCCCGCGAGTCCGACCGTAATTCCGTCAAAAACTTCTTCCACGTCGAGGTCTTGATATGATCCAGAATTTCCAGGTCCTTTACTGTGACGAATGTTCTTGACACTATGGGCTCGTCGGCATGATATTGGTCTACTTCGGCCTCCACGCCCATGAGCTGAAATTCAATGCTTGGAGTCTTGGATCGAATCAAACGCTTGCCATGAACCTTCGCCGATCGCGGGCGAGGTGTGGTCCCGGAAGGTCTCAGCGATTGCCAGGAGCTTTGACTCGTAGTATCAAAGTCATCTTTGAGTTCCTCGTCGATTGCGGCAATGAGTGCGGCAGGCTCGAGCTCATCGACGTCCTGTTCCAAGCCAATGTAGACGGAGTTGAACAGGACTGTGCTTGTCTCTTCGAAACTCGAGTCCTGTGTTTGCCCTCCAGCGACAAGTTGCCTGATCTTTGCCAACCGCCTCCGCATTTCCTTGACCTCCTCCTCGATTGTCTTGCGCGTCTTCGCCCAGTCGTAACCATCATACAGAAAAAGATTTACATCGGCTTTGTGGACCCTGATCCGAACAGTTGTTGCCCCCAACCTGCTAAGATTTCAATCTCAGAAGGTCCGAAGAAAGGATTAAATTTACTTGGAGGATCCGTCCGATGCATCAGGGGGCAAATTGTCAAAGTAATGCTCGACGATATGGAGACCTTCTGGTCGGAGTATCTTGACGGTTTCCCCTCCAACTTTAGATACAATTTCCGGTGCGCCAGGAGTTGGTGAGCCTCTGTCTAAGTCGTCATCGACGTCGAAATCATCGAGGTCCTCATCCCGAAGCTCTCGCAAGCCAGCTGCAGCACCGAAAGATTCATCGAGGTAGTCCATATTTGTAGGAAGATCATCGTTGATCATGTCTGGAGGGGGACCCACTTCCGGGACCCGCTTGAACGCCAGGTCATCCACTGAGGCTGGAAAATGGGATCAATTTCCTTAACCCAATGTTTAGTATTTTGTCTACCCATTAAACCCTCGTGGGGAGTTGGCTGCGAAACTACACTAGGCGTCGGTCGGGGCTTCGGGATGCTAATGAGTTCGTCAGAAATAGAAACGAAAGTAATCGAGAAATCCGCATACAGTTCCTCGTCGTTCAGGGGCTTGAAAGAGGAGATCAGATCTTTGGCAAACTCAGCGACCGCGGTCAAAGAGTCTGCACAGATATGTATGCGAAGCCCGACGCGTTCGATGAGCACCTGCCGTCAGAATCAACAATACCGTATCATAAAGCTGGACTGGATAGCATACCGATGTGTCCGGCAACGGCGAGGCACGCCTGCTCTTGAAAGTGAGATCCAAATCTGAGATCTCCGTAAGTAGAGCAAAGCCGGACTTCTGTTGAGCAACGCCCCGTTCAGTGACATCGAAACAAATATCAAATGACATACCCTCCAAAGTCGGACTCCAGAGTCAATGTGTGCACCAACGTCGATAGCGTCCGCCAGATCATCTATCATGAGGACAGCAAGTGCCGGAACAGACAAATGCAATGATGTGTCAGGGGAATTGCCAACAACGGTCGAAAAATCCAAAGCGCCAGCATGGATTACCAAGGCACCCGGATGGTTGGAAGCCAAGACCCGAACGGAACCATCCACAACTTTGAGTGAAATGTGAGTGCGCTCTGTAGGGATGACAGCTTCGAAGGCCTAATAAAAATAATGAGCAACGAGTGAACAAGGCAGTAGAATGAAGTACCCCGGGTGGAGGTTTGATGAACAAACCCAGGTCGATAGCCCATTGAATATCTGGAGACAGGCTGCATGTAAACCCCCACAGAGCAACTTTCACTCTCGATTCTTTCGCAGTGGTTTCTGGTACGACCAGAGAAGTGAAAGTAAGCTTCACTATAGGCTTGGAGGCAGACGTCTAAGATAGGAATCAGTGGCCGCCACCAAATATAGAATGCCAATGAAAGTACGAACTAAACCACGAGGAGTTGTAAGGGATAATATTGACTCTGTGGTTCCGACCGAAGTAGCGTTCGTCACGTCTAAGCCCATTACAACCAAAGTTATAACCGTTTCGTCCTGTAAATTACAACTCAGAAGAGATGACGAAGCGTCAAGACGTCAACACTCTACCTTCCCTTCTGGTTTCAATTCGATCAACACGTCAAGGTCCGAAGCGGTGATGTCAAACGGACGGATTGAAGCAGATTCTCTTGGCAACATTATCCTGAGGGATGCTATCCAATATTTTAGTGCACATTGGCGGGTTAAAGTAGTGTTGTAAATTTTACCTTCCGTTATTTCCACTTTGATGACAGACTCGCTCGTGGGTTTGCTACGAGTGGCACCCAAGCCGCTACCGCTGCCGCTACCACTCCGGGATTTCGCAAAAAAGCGGCTCCCGATCAGACTTGTATCCCTACTTTCTGCCTTGTGAATATCACCATTGTCGCTTCCGAACACCCTCTCAATGAGCTGTGCAGTATCATCAGCGAAATACTGCAGACTGTCAAGCAGCGGCTTCGATATCTGTATATGGACAGAGGGGACCTGGACGATGAGTGCCACAGTAATCGAGTGCCGTCCAGTTGAATCTTGAGATGGGATTGATTTCGACAGTGTTATTCGAGGAAGGAGTAGAGGGAGTTGAGAATCCCCAGCGCTTTCAGATGCAAGTGGGCCAACTGACAGGATAGCCGAAGCCTTGCTTTCCCCAACGGAGGAGCAAGCAACTACTATCCGCCTACAGCCCACGGATAATATGGTGTCCGCGTCAAGGGGAACTGCATCGCCGGATGCGAACCTGGTAGTATTTTTCCTTTCCACAGGCCCAGTAGAAACATGTACATCGTGGATGTCGAGCACCAGCGCCCCGGACCGGACCGCGCGGCCCGGCGGAGGTGGACACCGAATTTGGACTCGCAACATTTGGCATTTGATTACCACAGTGTCCGGGTGGCCAGTCTTGCCTTTCTCCCTACGCTTTACAGGTGGGAAAATCAGTTCTTCAAAAATACAAAACATTATAGGAGTTCTGAGAAGAACGTACCTTGAATGTCTTTGGTGAGGCGTTTCTGCCCGATACATCTGGTCGATAATCCAGATCCAAATCCAAATCTTGGAGGACCAGCTTCTCCAGCCTTCGGCGCTCCCGCTCTTTCTCTTTCGCTCCATACGTTTTCCTGTAGTGAGGACTGGCAGGTGGTGTTACATCGTCTGAATCTTCGCTCGGAGAGTGATCAAAGATAGGGTCAGAATCGATCGACTGTTCCCCTGCAATTTCGTCCAGGAAAGCCAGGAAGCCAGTGTTGCTTGTTGCGATATCGAGATCTACAAAAACATGCAATGGTTCGATAACAACTTCCACGGCATTCGAGGGCAAACTATGCTTCGAAACCGATCTCTTGACGGTTAATGATATTGCAGGCGGGAACGCGGATTGAGCAGTATCGGTTGTCACAGGATCCGACGTTGGGGATCCGACCTCGATTTGACTGCCTCTCCGAATTGATTTCCCATATTTGGATTTCAGCTTGGTCCTCCAATGGGAGACCTTCATCCCAACCGACTTGTGTTTTGCATCCGTCCAATCGCTGACTTCGAAAGTGGGCAATGACTCATGGTCATGTTGGGCAGCAAGATCCGGATGACGATGCGATGGAGAGTATTGAGCGGATAGGTGGTGATCAGTAATGAGGAGGGGGGAGGCGGAAAACACCGTGTCCTGGTCGGTAGGTTGAGAGCAATGGAATACGAAAGCCGATATTTCGCTTAATGAGAAGGTAAAAGCGTCCGTGTTCGAAGATATTGATCGAGAGGACATCGAAGCAGACATATTTTCCAAGTGGATTCGCAAGTATGACTGCGGAGATTTAGGAGGAATAAGTGGCCGACTGAAGAAATCAGTCATTGGATGTGGTTCGGCCCCAGGAAGAGTAGCCGGAAGGAAGAGGATGACCACGCCGCGCAACCCTGCCTCCACACTCAACCCTACCCCTTGCGACGTTAGTGCGTGCGTCGACGGCGGAGTAGGGTTTGAAGAGGCTTGAAGAGATTTTGTCACGACATCCAGTAAATCCATCACACCCTTTACATGCCACGCGCGAACTGCACAGGCGATTATCCCGACTTCCAAAGACAACCTTATAACTTCCGCCGCAACGCTGCTGTCTTTTCCTGAAAGAGGTGGTTCAAGCCTTTGCGGTACCAGTGTCTTCATTCGAACCACGAGGGGTTCTGGACCAAATGAAAGTATAACCTCCGGTCTCGATATGCGCTCTTGAGGCTCAGGGTTGGAGGGGGGCGGTAGAGGAGCATGCGTCTGAATAACCGGAGAAGGCGTACTGGGGCCGGAAGCTGCTTCATCGTCGGAAAAATGAGGTGCGTGTGATATAGCGCTCTGGTACATGCTACTGGCCACAGAGCTTGCCGGGGAGGCCGTCCGGGGAGGCAAAAACGCGAGAGATTGCGACATGGCATACTGGGTCTCGTCGTCCAAAGACGACGACGACGAGGCTGGGGAGGCGGACCCTGAGTTAGGCTCCGGCGAGGCGGTGCGGTGTGAGGGAGGAGGAAACGCTGCCGAAGTCAATGATGATGATGCTTCAGATACAACAGAGGATGGGGTATATGAGATATCGACGGGAGGATGGAGGTTATTGGCAGTCACCGAAAGGCCCGAGACGGTTATCATCCGCGTCTGCCCAAGAGCAGATTGGTCCTCGCGTGATGCTCCGGTTTCATCATGCCTCTCTTCAGTGCAATAAACGATCTCCGGAATGCAGACGGAGAAGCTTGTATGATCGCGGTGAACAAGTGTTATATTGGTGTTAACAGCATCAAATTCAAATCTCGCGAGGAGGCGCTCAATGAGGGTAGCAAAGATAGAGATACCAGCGGGATCAGCGTCGGCGCGAAACTCTTCTTCCTCGGGTGCAGAAATGAAGGGATCAAGCCCTCCAGGAACGTTATGCTCGTCTGCAGAATGCATGGACGATGCAAGATCAGGGTGGAAGGATTCGCGGAGAGTGGCTTCTTCTCTCGGCGAAAGCTCGTCGTGAATGAAAGAATCGGCTACAGAAGCAACCGATTCAGCCAGATTCGGGGTCGTTAGAGGTGCATTATTCTTCGACGGCACCACATGGAAGGTAAGGTGGAGAGAGTCGAGGGATAAGCCCACGGTGGACGTGAGGGGGTTAGGCCAAGGAATGCGCGCTGTAACGCATGCAATAGAGCCTTCGTATAACTCGATAGGGAGACCGACTAGAGCGCTATTGATTGCCTGTTGGGAGTCAGAGAGCCAGTGGAACCACCTCACGGATCACACGAACCTGGCTATCCAACTGAAGATCGTTTACTTGGACGTATCCGCTCCCAATTTGAGAGTCGATTTGATTGATATCGAGTTGACCAGGCTTCAGCAAATGGCCGAGGGATTTCTTGAGCACGAAGGAAATGAATCTGCGCTGGATGCTAGCCGGCACGAAGCTGATTGACGGGAGTCCCGGAAGCCAGCTGGAATACCAGGAAGACATGATATGAAAAGGCCTGAACTAGAGAGCACGATGTGCGAGCATCGAACTTATGGGCGCTTCAGCAGCGTTGAAGCACGCTTCAAGCAGGACGCGGTATTGCACGTGCCAAGCTTAGGCTCGACTTCGTTCAAAGTTGAAATTCAAAACAGTCTATAGTTACTACTTTCTACTTCCTACGTCTATATTCACTCAAGGGAGCGCGCTTTAGCCTACGCATCAAGGCAATGGACCGCCCCATTTCTTCAAAAAGTACTGGAAACCGGAATGAGTACATCATTTTTGAATTCTCGATTACACGGCGGAATCAGTCGTACCTCTGCCAGCCTCTGGATGCCATAAGTGAATGGCCAATAGAAAGTGAAAGTAGTGTAAAGGAACAATCGGCTGCTATATTTCAGCATTGTTGCCTCGTTGTTCTCTGTGTTGGCAATGTCTGTGAGAACGAAGTTGAACGCCAACCATGGGGGAACATTTACTTTCTAAAGCAGAGCGCAATTCCAACCATCGACTAGGCACGTCCGTTATGATTGCATCGACGTCCCACCGAACCATCTGGCGGAAGGTTTCAGATGGAAGATTGTCTCCGCTGCTTCACTAGTACTTGCCTCAACGAGGTGTTCAGGTTCGTTGACCGTAAAAACCATGAGTCTCTTCCCGGCCTTCCTCACGTCGTCGCGGAATCTAACCCTAAATCAAAAAAAAAAAAACAGAAAGACGCGCCTATTCTTACCTTTGACCCTCAGAGCTCATGAGCGCTTTGTACCATATACTCACACAGTCGACATCATTCCATAGATATGTTTTGGCCAACCAAAGACTGAAGCTAATGCAGCTTCTCCGGCAATAAGGCAATATGTCTTTGGCGGGTTGGAAAAAACGGGGATGCCAAATACCCAAAAGTATCCTTGGCGCGAGCTATAGCAAGACTTAGTTTGCAAGTAGAAGATGTATATTCAATTTCCACCTGCTTTTCCCACTGAGGATGAGCTGAAATGACAGCGTGCATCAAAGTAAATAATTTCAGTGGATCATTCATCTAGTCAAACGATTGAACAGAGTTTTTTTTTGGAGGGGAAAAACAACAGCATTACCGCTTTGATATCAACATTCAAATGAATATGGAGATTTTCCGGCTAAGGATGCCAAGGTTAAAAGAGTTGGGACACAGGGCACGTCGTGAAACACCTTCATAAGGAGGGTTACTGTTTCTGCGAATGTCGGAATGGATTGTTTAGGTTCCTTCTTCGTACGTGCGTGCTCCATTCCGTCCGGTCCATACCAGTTGCAGTCCTTGATGGCGCCTAAGTTCATGCATGCTTTAGACAGCGAATCAACACTATAAAATCGAGAAAACGCACCTGTGAAATCAGTCGTTCTCGCCAAGGCTGAAGTTGCTGGCCTGTTAATTGTGTGATTATAGGAAAAACAGTTACTTGCTTGGGTCGTGGAACATGATGACTATCCCATCCTTTGAAACGTGCACATCGCTCTCGATTCCGTCCACCCCATCCCTAATCGCGGCCTCGAACGATGCCATAGTATTCTCAGGAAAACGAGAAGATGCCTAGTATCGCGGTCGGAATCAGGGAATTCAAAACGACAAGAAGGGATTTATACACCACGATGCCCCCAGCATTCTAGTATAATTCAGACTTGTACTAAAGAGTATCATTCGTGGCACGCACCGGGCAGCTTTCGTTCAACTCGTTCGGCCATTGCTCAAAAGATAAAGCGCTCAGAGAAAGCGGCGGCTTATCTGAGTTGTAGATGCGGAAATAGACGAAAGATAAAGCGCTCAGAGAAAGTGGTGGCTTATCTGAGTTGTAGATGCGGAAATGGACGACAGTTGAGAAAAGCTTACCTGGCCTCTTGCCGTCGCGGCAGCAGATCAAAATATTTTGATGCGAGATGGTTTCGATATATTTGGCACGTGCGTCCTTCTGAGGCAACCATTGGGCAGCCCTCCGTCCAATTTTATTGCAGGTCATTCAATACGCAGTGTGAATTTACTATGGGTCGATATATAAATCCACCGTCGATCAGAGAAGCAAGAGTGTCTCTGAAGTGCGACGGGTGAGTGTTCCACTTGCTCATTCTCTGTTGTTTTAAAGCTTACTGAAAGGCTGTTTCCGTAACATTTGGTGTTCGTTTACCGACGAGGTCCAAGACAGCATCTATGGGGATGCCGTCATGCGTTGTGAAACGACCATCATCAGTCAAATCCTTTAGAGCCCGTATGGTTTCCATCTCCAGATGGCTTAGACCGAGGTATGGATTGGGGCGGCGTAACGAGTTGGTCAAATTAAAAGGAAAGGAGGGAAAGGCTTGGAATGAAGCTCCAGGGCTTGGTGTTTCTTCAGCACCAGGGGACCCAAAGCTTTCCAAGCTCATGGAGCGAATTGGTCCACACATGTCTGTAAACGGGTCATCGCGAGTGGTTTGTATCGCCGCAGCAGGCTGCATCGAAGATCCAGACAGCTCATCTGGGGATTCAGAGAGGTATATGGAAGATGAGTGCTGAGAACCATCAGTGTCCATTTTGGACATATGTTGTTGCGAGGTCTGGGCCGCATATTGCGAAGGCTGGGGCAATCAGAACGGCTAGGGTTGGCTGAAGAACGTACGCACAGGCGGCCCTTGCTCATATGCGACGGTCTCTTGTATCGTCTTTAGGATGTGTTCGAATACTTCGTACGGATCAGGCGCAGCAAAGACGTTGTGTGCGCGGAGAATTTTCGCGCCCAGATAAGTTCGAAGTTCCCCCACGACGCGTACGTAGGGACAATCCCTGTGAATTTCAAGTATGAGGTCGACCAGACAAAATAAAGCGCTTCAGCTTGCAATAATTGTGCTATTTTTGGACCACGCTCCGTCCATAGTTGAATTCGGAGTCGACCAGTACCATCGTCGAGGGAAAAGGCGACTTTCGTTTGTTCGATGGATACATCGTACGCATTCCCCAAGAGCATAGCCTGTTGGAGGTCTGCGGTCAAACTCGGTCGGGGAGAGTCGGATAGGACATACCAGCTTCAAGGCTCGCCCGTCGATCCGAAAGGGGGCGGAGCTGCGGGATTACGACCTGCAAATATAGACATTCACGCCATGGCACTCACTTGTGGATTTGTGTTGCTTTTAACAACTGGCGCACGGTGACGTGCCTTATGGTCGTCTATCAAGTTCAGGCGAGGGAAATGCAAGCCATCGTTAGAGGAATACCTTTGAATAATCTGGAGTGGCCATATCGCAGAAGATCGACGCAAGAGTCTGCAGGTTCCAAGTTGGGAAGCGATTCGTGATGGCATGCCGCATACGTCATTCACCTCTTGCCTCCATCCACCATGACAGACATCGAATTGGAGGACCTCTCTCAACGCGCCAGTTCTGGAGCCCCTAGTGCAACTCCAACTACCAACGACGCTGTCCCGGACGGCGTCAGCACCTTTTGGGCGTGGACCACTGCTTCCTTGTCTGTGTTTTGATCTCAACATCCCGGCGGGCATTCATGGCGAACTAATTAGATTGATACTCTTCTCCCTCGTTCTCTCTGTTTCTCCTCGGCTCCTTTTGTTCCTTTCCGAGACCACAAATGCTCTCGAAAAAAGGACGAGCTTGACGCATCTGGAATCTTTCCTCGCTCTGCATGCCAGCATATGGCTATCCGCAGTCGCCATTAGCCTCGTTCTAAACGTGAGGGTCGATTTGAGCCTTTCCGTACACTTTACACACATTAGCATCTAGATTCCTTCGGTACCACCGGTCGATGTCCTGCCGCGCCACCAGCAGATCGTACCTAATCATCCGCTCCTCGTTCCTCTCTCTGCTGCTGGAAGTCTGTCCGCATTTTTGGCATACAACACTCGCAGTGTCGGAACTTTGGCTTCGATTGTTTGCGTAGGATCCAGCGTCATTGGTTTGTGGGGTACATGGGCTGTACGTACTAGTCGGTTTCGTGGTTTCACATTTGACAGTCGTCCAGGCCGTTTTTGGAGGCTCTTCTCGGGTGTCAAAGAAAACGGGCGCTGATTTGCATACATCCTCGTTCATTTTTGGCAACAAGTCTGCTGCCTCGGTTCAAAAAAAGGAATGGCTCAAAAAGCGCAGAGCCTAGGAAATTAACCCACCCACAGCATTATTCTCCAACTAGTGTACATCTTGTATATATAAACTCAGAGTTGCGTCCTTATCCTCCCATGCCCATCATTTTCATCATGTCTGCCATGCCGGGCATGCCCGCACCGAGCCCTCCGAGCCCTCCAAGCCCTCCAAGCCCGTTTCCCATAGAAGACATCATCCCTAAAGCAATCAGTTAGGCGAAATAGAGGACGACGGGGCTGGAAACTCACGTTGCATCTCTTCCATGTCCATCTGGTCTCCTCCCTGCCCCTGCATCATGGCCTTCATCATCTCCTGCATACCTCCGCCGCTGCGCATCTGCCTCTGCATCTGCTGCAACATCCCAGGGGGCATCGATCGCTGTTGCTGGTTAGAAACGCCTTCAAGAACGATCGTTCCCAGTCTGCTCACCTGCATGGCCTGTATTTGGGCTGGTGTAGGCATACCGTTGGCACCGCGGCCCTTTCCACCAGTCGCAGCTTGCATCTTTTGCATCGTCGAAAGCCTGGAAATATATATTCAAGTCGAACTCTTAAGTTGAGAAATATGTGCACTGACCATCCATTCTTACCGCCCGCCTGCTTTGCCATATTCGCCATCATGCGATACTGGCATAGCAGTTCTTCAACCTCGCGAACATTTGTGCCACTGCCTCGGGCGACCCGAGTGACTCGCCATGTTAACCCGGTCGGTTTTCCGTCCTTGCCCATCTCCATAAACGGAGTACCATCCGAGTCCAGCTCCATTGCAGTCATGCTATCGGTGATATATATCATGCGCTTCATCCTAAGCGAGCCTTCCTCGTCTGATCCTTGGAGTAGGTCCTGAGGAAGACCAGGGATCATGGACGCAATTTTGCTTATCGGACCCCTATACATAAAAGATGTGAATATTGTAGATGCGCCAAAAAAAAAACGCGTTACATGTTCATAACATTCGATATTTGTTCACGCCAGTCGCGGATACTCAGTTTACCCTCTTCGAGTTTCTTGGCCATCTCCTGTTGCTTGTCAGGATTTTGCGTCGCCAGGTCTTGCATGTGCTCCATTAACCCTTGCATATCGCCCAAGCCCAGTAGTTTGGAAATAAAGGGTTGTGGGGAGAATCGGTCAAGGTCATGGAGATGTTCTCCAACGCCGAGGAATATTATTGGTGTCTTCGTCGCAGCAACACTATCGACCATGAGCAAATAAATGTTATGAAGAGCTCGTTCCAACTTACGCAGAAATTGCACCTCCGCCCTTAGCATGGCCATCCATTTTGGTGACAATGATAGCCCCAAAGTCAGCGCTATCTTTAAAAGCGCGGCTTTGAGCTTCAGCAGCCTGGCCTACGAAATAAATTCAGCCGGGAATCGACAGCATCAAGAAGAGTCGCACCAATGCTAGCGTCCAGGATGAGAATCGTCATATTTGGGTTGACTGCTTCTCCGATTTGAACCATCTCCTCGAAAAGCTCCGATTCTTGCTTGTGCCGCCCAGAGGTGTCGACAATAATGACCTCAAAACGCTCCTTCTTGAACTTTGCTACACCTTGTGCAGCGATTGTGACGGGGTCGGTCTCTGTATACGAGCCAAAGTAGGCAACCTTGGCTTTTGTAGCGGATTGCCTAGTCTGATCGAATGCACCTGCGCGGAAGGTGTCGGCACAGACGATGGCAGACTTGAAACCTCGTTTTTGGTAGTGAACCGCGAGCTTCGTGCAGGTCGTCGTTTTGCCGTTTCCCTGGCTCATCGACGTCAGACGACCAAGACGAGACTTGCAAGTGCACGTACCTGTAAACCTACGGCCATAAGGACGTTGGCTTGACCCTTCTTCGGCTTATATGGTTCCACCCCGGGGTCAACCAGATGTACGAGCTCATCGAACACCGCCTGAGAAAAGCCGATTGAGTACTTCGTGCATGTGTAGCGACTGCTAGTTTACCTTCTGGATGAGGTTCTTTCGATTGGTCTCCTTGGATTTGTCGGCAGCACTGGCCTCCAGGGACGCCTTGACCTTTGCCTTGACCTTTTGTCGAAGGGACTGGACTAACTTGACATTGACATCGGATTCCAAGAGTGCCGAGGTAATTTCCTTTAGCGTAGCGTCGAGAACCTTGAATCTGGTCAGCACAGAAGTGACAGGAGCCTCTGCGAGCGCACTTTCTCGTCGACTACGGGCGCCCGGTTGAGAGAAGAAAGCGCGGCATTGAGCTTTCTGCCCAGGTCCGCGAGAACCATCGTGTCGCTGACGTGACACGCGTGACCGCCTAAGCGCTCGATTTATTTTGTCGACCAGTGTCGACCTCTCTAAACGGCGCAAATCCTCCTCTCTCTGTATTCGACGTCTTCTACTCAATCCTAGTCAACGTTACTACAGACCATGCTAAAGCTTTAAATGTTTGCAAGGTAAGTACCAGTAGGAGGGACCGACGCGGTCCCATTAAGCAACCGGGCGCAGCACGACATTGCAATTATTACGTCCGAATCCTTTGGCCAAAGAATACGAGTCAAGCTTCGGGTTTTCCCCTCACAAAATTTAAACTGTGGCTGCCTTTCCGACTTTGTTGTAGGACACGTTTGGTAGTACACCCGTCGCCACAATAAAATATACCTTAACGTCTTCCGAATCCTTGAGTAGCTGGGAGGTTGCTAAGTACTTGCAGTCGAGCTGCGCATTGGCAGTGCGCAAGCGATGCTGCGGATGGTGGGTTGAGTTTATGGGGTTAGCATGTGCCGAAATTGGTGCGTAAGCGGTACCGAAGAAATAGACTCGACTCTCTACACCTTCCGAAATGTCCTCTGAAGTATCCCCAGCATCAGACCTCAGTGAACCCAAATCCAAGAAACGTAGAACTCCAGGTGCTTGTGATGTCTGCAAGAAACGCAAAATCCGCTGTACGAGTCGACTGTTTGGTCTTTGAATAGCACCTAACGCGTTTAAATCTCCCCCCGCCCCGTCTCCCCCTCCCAAAATTTACTCGCATCGCACGCCTTCCGCATCCGCCTTCTAGGTGACTCCGGGCAAATGCCAGGGAACCGCTGCACGAATTGTTTGAATTCTGGGCTGGAGTGCACACATGCAGAGATCATGAGGGTGAGACTAAACCATATCCCGCATCCTAATAAGTGTATCCTTATTTATTTATCGAAGACCTTGGGATCGGCCAAAGGGTACGTCGTGCTCATGGTTCTATTTTGGATCTTATTTTCAAAATCTCAGATATGTCGAGAGTTTGGGTACGCGGAGAACTTGCCAACGTTTTTCGCCTCTCATTGAATTCTAGAAACCCGGCTCGAAAAGATGGAAAGGCTGCTAAACAAGCTCTTGCCGGGAATTGATTTCACAGAACAGCTCGACAACGAAGAAGACGAGCCAAATCTCTATGAGAATGTGGACAACCTGCCGCGCAACGACGCTGATCACCTTTCGGGGGCTATCAAGAAACTCACATTGAACCCCGAAGAGCACCGGTTCTTTGGCAAGTCCAGGTGAGCAGCGTTTTGTCCATCTCAGGATGATACGCTCATCCGACTGCAAGTGGCGTCCAATTTGTGCAAACCGCTCTGAATTTCAAGAGTCATTTCACTGGACCCCCTAGCATAGTATATCCTGTTTCGGAAAAAAGGAACAGGTACTGGAAACCAGCCCAGGTAAATTAATCGTCCACCCCGCAACCAAACTCTGACGTATCTTATTATAGTGGTTACTTCCCCCTTCCGACGAAGACGACAACCCTCAGTATACGTTCCCCGACCCTGACCTGCTTTTGAGCCTTGTGGAGCTGTATTTTGCGAACACCAATTGTTACTACCCGGTTCTGCATCGCCCAACCTTTGAGCGTAAGCTCAAAGAACAACTGCACCTTCGCGATCATAGGTTTGCGGCGACGCTGCTTATGGTCTGTAGTCTGGGCGCCCGCGAGTCAGACGATCCCCGAGTATTCCTAGAGGGTTTAAGTAATCACACAGCCGGCTGGAAATGGCACCAACAGGTACGTGCTATAAAATAATACGACTACACCAGGTATATTCTGACGAGCATACTCAGGTGCGTGTCATTCCAAGACACCTGATTTATAAACCCAATCTCTACGAATTGCAAACCATCGCTCTTTCCTCTATCTTCCTCCTGGCCGTCTCACCAGTAGGCTGGAGTCAAATTGGATTCGGTTTGCGGAGAGCCCAGGATGTAGGCGCGCATCGACGTATGAAGTTATCACATCCCACAGCTGAGAATGAACAGTGGAAGCGAGTATTCTGGTGCGTTATTAGATATCAAAAACCTCAGCGCGCTCTGAACACACTATCCGACAGGACCCTATTTTGTTTAGATGTCATGGTAGGGACAGCGATGGGTCGGCCGATGGCCATGCACGACCAAGACTACGATCAGGATCCTCCCGTCGATTGCGATGATGAATATTGGGATCTTCCCGAGCCCTTAAATTTCAGGCAACCAAAGGACAAACCTTCAGATCTTTCCTATTTCATCTATTACGCGAAACTTCTCGAAATTCAGGCGTCTGTCACAAGTACCATAGTGAATATTTTATGCGACTCGTTCTATCAATTGTTCTGACTGTCCGTAGTATTCTCCCAGGAAACCGCGAGATATCGCTGGCCGCTCGTTTCAATCTTCAGATGCTCAGAATATCATCGCATTTGATTCAGCTCTGAACTCATGGCTACTGGAAATTCCTGACCACTGCGAGTGATGGTATTTCTCAGCTCTGTACAAACCATATTCATTCATATTTATTAGTACGTTGGGACCCCGAACGCAAGAATATACTGCATTTCAATCAATCGGCGTTACTCTACGCAGGTATTTGAGCTTTTAAAGTCTCCTCGCGATGCCTTTGACCCCGTTTGTTCAAGGATACTATCATGTGCAAATAATGGTGCACAGACCATATATTCCAGCTCCTCTCGAAACCTCCCGACCAGGTATATCAGATCCTACTCCACTCTGAGCACATTCCCAGACCTTATAATAATAGGCGCACTTCCTTCGCTCGCCATCTGTACGAATGCGGCACGCTCATGTGCCCGGATTATCCATGCCCAAGACAGACTCGGCATAGAACCGAATCAGAATATGTTGGTCAGTGCAACCAGTGCTAAATTTCTTGTGTTGGTAACTCAATGATTCTTTACAGGCAGTTGCATTTACATCCGCGATCGTGCTTCTCCTCAACACATGGAGCGGGAAACGATCTGGTTTCGCGTATAATCCAAGCAAGGAAATGGATGACGTTCACAGATGCATCAAGCTGCTCAGCATAGCCGAGAAACGGTAAAAGGATCAGCACCTTTGCGGTACGCAGATGGCTTACACGTACCATATAGGTATCTAGCCGCTGGTCGTTTCAAGTATATCTTCTTGTTTATCTGTGTGCTGCATAGTCTGATTCCGCTCTGTTAAGCGACATCTTGTCTCGTTTACTATCCGTGGGTGACGACGCTCCTGCTTTTGGTATGAAAATCGTGGAGGAGACGGCGCCCCCCTCGGCTCAGGCGGGCTACGAGCCATCTATGTTTGCGTCGGAGCCTCGGCCTTCCCAGGGCGATGTAAGTGTAGCCGCGTTCGACTGTCGTGCGGTAGTGCTAAGATCCCGAAAGCCTGCAGCATCAAAGTGGCCGCCGTCGCTGACACAGGAATATGTCGAAGATTTTACGTCCGCCAATGACCACATCGACGATACATTTCGTTCCAGGTTACGCAGCGCCGTTGCGCCCGAGTTCCATTTCCCCGAGAATGGCTCAATCTTCTCCGGCTTTAACGCAAAAGAAGGTGGCCAGACGTACGGCGCAACACCGGACATTGAACAACTCATGCGCATGGAACCCCAGCAATTTCCTTCAGACATGTTCGTTGACACGGATGTGATGTCTATGTGGTCTGCAGCCCCTTCCGGCTTCCAGTGCGTCGTCTCCGCTTTTACTTGATGTATCTGAAACCCATTTATATGACAGAATCGCCGACTGGGAGTCTTATATCATGCATCCTCCCCTAAACGACGCGCACTCTGTATCCTCCAACCATTATTCTGAATCGCCTAGTCCTGGCCAGCCGTATCTGTAAGGACTCGCACCCAAATGATGTAAATCCTCTTACTAAAACCTCACTAGATACAATGTGTCCGCAGACGACCAATCCACCCAGGCTAGTTGGATTGGGCAGTAGATCATATGTGCAGGCCGAACAATGCTGGAGATCGCAATGCAATGTAGTATAGCAAGGGGTGTATAATCAAAAGAAAACAACTTTCTTAGGTTTGACAGAATTTATCCCGAACGCCTTCACAATCCCGGAATGTGCACCAGTTTGGACATCTACCAAGCGTTTGAGCTTCTCTTCCTGTTTTTCATCGCGGTCCACTTCCGTTTTCCGTCGTTTGAAGGCGTGGAAGTCGTCCTCGTCTGCTCCGGCTTCCCGCCCTACGCCGAAGACGACTGAATCCTCGGTAGAATCTGGGGGCCAGAGTTAGAGTGTAATTGGCAGCTTTAATTGGCTGGTTAAACCTCGTTTCCGAAGGCCACAGTCTTTGGCGAGATGGGACGTGTCTCCGCACAGTTTACAGCACCCGCCATTCGGATACACGCCCTTGGCCTTATTTTGAGGGCAGGCCGATGCAAGGTGTCCCTTGCCCGTGCACACGAAGCAGGAGGCAAAGGGAAACGGATTCACAGGGTCAGCCGGTTTTTTACAACGCGCGAGAGTATGTTTCGTTGAGCCGCATCTGCACATATGTGTTGTTGAGCAGCAAAGTGTAAAGGAAAATTGCACTGACCTGTAACAGATGCCTATAGCACCTTTTGAGTTTCCGTCGGACGGGCAGTCGCGTGCACTGTGCCCCTTCGACCGGCATGCAAAGCAAGTGGTGGCTGCGTCCCGCTCCTCTATCCGCTTCTGGCGTCGAATCTCAGACGGAGACACGTAGGCGGGTTTCGCTGTTCAATAATAATGTTATTTCACAAAAACCGCAAGAGACTTTGCCGCACATTTTTTTGGTTTCGACTTCTTCGTTGAAGGCGCGGGTTTGGGCGCCGGAGCGGCTGGAGTCGTGGTTTCTGTATTTGGCTCTGCACCACCTTCCTGCAGTGCTGCGTTTTTTGCCTTGTTTCCATCCCGCTGCGACATTTTCGTGCGCTTGCGTTTCTTTTTCGGAGGAGGTACTGGTTGGGCTTCGGAAGCAGGTTCAGACGCAACGGGCTCTTCCACGGCAGCAGCGTCGGCGAATCCTGCCTGGACATAGGTGCGCTTTATGCCAAAATTTGTGATTCGGGTCATGGTAACCGAAGGAAGAATTTACCGAGCACGGCTTTGGCAAACAAGCTTGCTGACAACACCCGCCTTCATCCCGCTTTCTGGTCACTTCATCCCGGTGTCGCCCGACAATGGTGCAAAGTCAGGACGGACGCAGGCTCTTGATCAAGGCGTTCAAGACAATCATGAAATCGTACAGAGTGCGAATACCGAAATATGAACACCTCCCCATCCGTCTGAGGCCTTGGTTCCTCATCTTTACATGCTTCGTCATGATCACCCTGGCCTTCCTCGGCTTCACAAACTTTTCTAGATCTCTCCCGCTGAACGATAAGGCACTACACTTTCTTTGCTTCGGTGTCGCCACGGGGGTGTTCTACTTCATATTCGATGTGGAGGAGTAGGCTTTAACCTTCTCCAGCGGAAACGTTATGTCTAACCTTGGCTCTTAGGGACGCTCGGCGCATCTGGTTTTGGCGGCACTCTGCGCTAATATTTACGGGCTTCGTCTGCTTTTTCTGCGGCGGGATTCTCAGCGAATTCGTGCAGTCCATGTTACCGGTCCGTCACCCCCTCGCGCGTCTACCATAATCACCTGCTGACTGTCCGTTGCAGTATAAAGAGGTGCGGATGTTCGCGAATACAGAAACGCCCATACTCACAATCCCATCCAGTTTCAGTTCGGGGACGTAGTGGTTCGCACGTGTCTGTAGTCTACCTTTTCTCCCTTCTCACCCCATCCGCAGGCGAACCTCCTCGGCTCTTCCATTGGGCTCTTAGCATCGTACCACATGGAACGATACTACCGCAAAAGACGCGAGGTCCGTCGGCCGCAGCGATAAATAATTAAGCGCAGTCTCAATACTCATCCTCTCCTAGATTGCCCGGCTCTACCAGCCGCTCGACTCGGGTTCCATGTCGGATTTGGAAGACGACGACGACCCTTTGGCTGGGACGCAGTTGCTCCCCACGCATCACTCTTCCACGCCGGCGCCAAAGGGCGGCCAGAAGGCGGCGCGGCTTACGGACGTCTGGGACGAGCGGGAAGAATTGTTCGGCATCGGTGGAGACAGCGACGACGAGGATACCCCTACTCCTCGTGGGCGAGGGGCCGGACCCCCGCCGCAGCCGACTACGCCCAACGGCCAGCCAGTTCCCAAAATCTTCATAACGGCGGAGACCTAACCACGCCGCGGAAATGTAATGTAGCATACGTGTATCCGGAACAAATGGACCTATATTTAAATCTAGCACATCCCTCGTTTAATTTTGTGGCAGAAAGACAACAGTTTATTATTCACTTTCGTTGCTCGACGTGTTCTGCGGCAGTCGATAGAGTATCTAATTGCTCTTGGAGGCGATCTAGCTCGGTCTTCCTCTGTCCCAGCTTCTTGGACAGCTCTGAACACCCGGTCCGCGCCACGAGCAGTACCTGATTCTCCATTGTTTCGTCGAGGGCCTTGGAAAGATCCTGCTTCATCCCACCGCCTACCCGCTCGACGTCCTCCGCCCAGTGCTTCCGGCCGTTGTTCCACCGCCGCGAGGCCCAGTGCACGCCGGAGAGCGCCACCAGAATGCCCGTCGCCATCGCCGAACCAGGCTCGAGGATCCAGGACCCCAGGATGCCGTCCGCATTCATGAGGAAGCCGACCCACCCCGACCAGCTGATGAGCGCCCCCGCGCCCGTGGCGCCGCCCATGCCGAGCAGCGCGCGCTGGGCGGTGACGTGCAGACGCGCCGTGGGGACCTCGATGATCTGCGTGGCGCCCGCCGCAAGCGGGGCGGCGAGTGAGGACGGCGCGACGGAAAAGGCCGGCGTGGCGGTCAGCTGGTGGAGCGCGTTGTAGAGCACGGGCGAGTGGAGGCTGCGCGTGTTGGCGGGCGCCACAAGCGCAAACGCGCGCTCGTTCAGCGAGCGCTGCATGCGCTCCAACCGACCCGCGTGGAAAGTCAGCTACGCGGGGTGAGTGAGTGAGTGCAAGCGGGAGGAAACCGGGGGAGTACCTCTTTTTCTAGGCCCGTGCACCACACGCGCTGCACGGTCTGCGTAAGGTAGGTGGTGAGCTCGTCGGTCGTCCACATCGCCCGCCACCACTTCATGTACCCGATCTTCATACGCAGCAGGGACGTGGCGGCCTCGACCGCGCGGTCGATGGCGCTGTCCTCGGTAGGGCCAAAGATCTCGCGGTGTACTTTTACGCGCTCCTCCTCGAGGAGGGCCTCTAGGTCGCTGACGCTGTCCGCAACGCGGTCCAGCTCTGCCCTGGCGTCGTCGATGGCGGCGCGACATGCTACGAGCGCGCTCCGGATCTGGGAGAGCGCTGTCCGATTGCGGAGCATGGACGCGTTCTCGAGAGACGCCAAGATGGCGTGGAGCGACTGGGTGAGGGTGGGGACGCGGGACGCGAGGAAGGCGGTCTGGTACCGCTGGACGGCCTCTGGAGACGCGGGGGACTCTTTGAGAGCCTTGAGGGCACTCAGAGCCTGGGAGGGACTAACAAAGAGATACCTAGCCGGCGGCGGAGCCGAGCGAGAGGTGGATGCGCGGGGCTGGGTCTCTGCGGCGTCGATATTGAGGACCACAAGCGAGTCGAGTCGCGTTATGTTGAGGGCATAGAGCTCGTCCAAGCGCGCGACAAACACCGCGACGTCGGCGGTGTGGAGCGCCGCGGGGTCAGCTGCTTCGACAACTTGGAGAGGGAGCGGAAACTGGTCGAGGTATGCGAGCGGGAGACGCAAGGAGCCTTCGGCGGGGGTGTTTCCGTACCTGTATCAACTACCGATGAGACGCAGCGAAAGCACATTCAGGACCGTCTGACTCAATGGTGAGGCTTGTCTGCTCGGGGGGTGCGGTGGCCCACCGCTGGCGCAGGCGGGGAGCCTGTTGTGGATCGGATGTGAAGGGCTCCTCGAGGAGGACGGTGACCAGGTCCCGGGCTGCAGCAGTGTCTGTCCCGCCAACTGTGCGCGAATGTGACCATCTGTAAATGCACAAGACAGCAGCACGCACCTACAAGACGCGCGGGGCGGGGCTGGGCCGCGCGGATGTCTGCGATGGCACCGGAGAGAATTGTATTCCAGAAGCTGAGCTGGCGAGGGTCGTCTGCAAGGGCCTGGGGCACAAACGCGGCGGTGGCCTCGAGCAGCGGCAGGGCATCGTTTGCGGGGACTGCCTTGAGCTTGGGCAGCGCAGAGAAGGAGCGGGCAGCCCGCGACCTGCGAGCCAAGGCGCGCGCACGAGCGAGAGACATGCAGAAATAAATGTAAAATATGTTATCTTATCTATTCGACTTATCATCAAGGATAAGTCCAAATTGGGACATAACTGCTCCCTTCCCTCTTTCCCTGTCCTCGCCCTTTGCTCGCTGCATCCTCGTGCCTCACGCTGCGTCCGACTGCAAGACTCGACACGCGAATATTCACGCTTTTTATCGCGTGAAAAGTGATTTTGCAAGTAGCAATAAAAATTTGCATGTCCTCCCTCAACCCAGATGTCGACGACGGGCTCGAGTACTGGAACACGCAGCCACCGAGCCTCGACGGTGTGCTCGGTGGATTTGGCTCTGGGGTGCTTCCTGCTGCCTCTCTCCGCCGCCAATCCGTCTAATCCGTGTCTAGTCTCTCCCCCGCGTCGACTCACTCGGTTCCCGCCTATTTCTCCTCAACCTCCTCCCAGAACTCAGCACAGTCCCCTCGGCCTTCCGCCCGCTCGCAGCCCCCTCCCCCCGCCGCACGCGCGCGCTCGACGTCGGTGCAGGCATCGGGCGCGTCACGGCAGACGTGCTCCTCCACCTCGTCGCGGACGTCGTGCTGCTCGAGCCCGTCGACAACTTCATCCAGGAGGCCCTCGCGCGCGGCCGCGCCAGCGCCAGTGCGTCGCCCGCGGCCTCGGGGCAGCACCCGTGGAAGGGCATCGCGGACCAGACGACGAGCGTCACCTTCCTGCGCGGCACGCTGCAGGACTTTGACCCCGCGCGGCCGCACCACGCGGACACGCTCGACCGCGTCGGGTACGCGCCGCCCGCGACGGACGCCGTGTCGGGCTTCGACGTCGTGTGGTGCCAGTGGTGCCTCGGCCACCTCAGCGACCCCGACCTCGCCGCGTTCCTGCGCCGCAGCCGCGCCGCGCTGCGCGACGCCGCCCGCAGCGTCATTGTGGTCAAGGAGAATCTGTGCGCGGACGAGCTCGATGGGTCCGCGTGCGTTGTGTTTGACGAGCAGGACTCGAGTCTGACGAGGTGCGTCTGCGTCGCTCGCTTGCCGTGGTTGGCCTGCTGACGGAATGCAGGTCGGACGCGGCGTGGAAACGCGTATTTGCGCAGGCGGACCTGACGCTCGTCCGCGAGCAGGTCCAGGAGGGCCTCCCGGACGGTTTGTATGTGGTAAAAATGTATGTCTCGGCTTTTCCGCCTATGCCCCCCTAATGCCGTCTTCAGGTACGCGCTTCGATGAGGCGGGAGTAAACAGTGTATGCTGTCAACTCGACGCGGCGTTAGTCTCCCTAGTCAGACCACGTATCAAAGATATATATTTTTATAATTTTGGGAGAGGAAAAAATAACCTGATACGCGCCGTAGAATTTTCCACTTTATGGGCGTCTAGTAGGCAGTTAATACAAGGCATTTTGTACAAAGTCAACGAAGTAGTTTGACTCTTTGCCCAAAATCAAAAGTACCCGTCGCGCCGAACAAGGTACATTACTCACGCGGTCACCTCTGCGCTGTGTTCCCAAAGGTCCGTACGTGGGCGTGATTTCCTCGCTGCCATTGGCATGTAATAAAGAGGCAATGACGCCCACGTACGTCCGTTTTCAGTTTGCATCGACACTCGCGCGCTTTTTGTGCAGAAAGTTTATTTATTATATTGTATTCTCGACGAAAGGGAAACAGTATATGCAAGTAACAATACAATGGCGCACAGGCGACGGAAAACAAACAAAACAGCACTGAATGAATATCATGACAGGTCTGAGGAAAGCACCGCATCGCTGAGGCTGTGGCGGCGGCGCGTCTCGAGCGTCGCGGCCGTCTCCTTGAGCGCGGGGAAGGCGCCCCGCACGAGCGCGTCGAGCTGCGGCCAGATCTCGTCGGACGTCGTGCCCGCAAGGGTCTTGGCCAGCAGCGTGTGCGCGGGCGGGAACGCGAGCTGGTGCGGGTGCTGGTGGCGGTGCGGCGCGCGCGGGAGGCGCGTCGGCTTCTGCGCCGCGTTCGCGTAGTACGCGATCAGCGGCGACGTCGACGCGTAGAACTGCGCCAGCCGGCGCGCGAATACTTCCTGTCGGGACGGTTTATAACGAGCGGGTGGGAGACGGGGGGCACGGGGCGACGCACGGGATTATCGTCTGGGCGCTTGGTCAGCGGCTCGCCGGTCTCGTCGTCGAAGCCGTCGACCTTGGGCGGGTTGTAGGAGAGGTTGTAGACGCGGCCCGAGGGGAGGTGGACCCAGCGGTCGGAGATGCGGCTGAGGATGACCTCGTCCGGGACGTCGAGATTGACGACGAGACTCAGGGGCGTGCCCTGTTTCCTAAGCGCGCGGGTGAGCAGGGTCGCACGACAGTGAGAACGGGTGCGCACTTGAGATGGGCGTCGAGCAGCTCGCCCTGGCCGACGGTTCGCGGGAAGCCGTCGAGGACCCAGTGCTGTCGGGGGTGTGATAAATCATTAGCAAGCAAAGGGTAGCGGGCGCAACGGACCTTGTTGCGGATGTGATCGAGCTTGCTCGCGACGATTTTGAGCATTACATCGTCGGGCAGCAGCTTTCCCTGCGCAACGATGTCCTCTGCCTCCCGTCCGATTTCGGTGCTGCAGCCGTGAAGTGACGGGGTGAGACAAGTAGGAATGGAGACCTACCGCTCCGCGATATGTTGGCGCAGCAGGTCGCCTGTAGACAGTGAGAGGATGTCGTATTTCTTGACGAGCCTGGCGGAGAGGGTGCCCTTGCCCGCACCAGGCTTGCCGAAGATGACTAGGCGGAGAATTTTGCCCTGGTCGGTGCGGTCGTCCTTGGCGGGGCGGAATGTGTTGAGAAAAAAGGGAAGGGCCCTGCGCAAGGGGGCGGAGGAGGACAGGCAGCGGCTATGCGTCGCTCGCTGCCTAACAGCTTGCATTAGATCGTGGCCGGACGAGAAAAAGTGTAACCCCACAATTTAATCCAGAGCGGGCTCCCCCATAAACGCGTGTTTCGGCCGGCGGGCCGCGGCTGTGGAACATTGTAACGGTCACGGTCTGGACCAGACCACATTCGGCCGACGCGTCCGACCGCGCTATCACCGCTCACCGCTCACCGTAGCGGTTGTACCGGAGCAGCCCAACTCAATTTTCTACCGGCCGCAAACCCAACATGTATGCTTTGAACTTGGCAATTTTTGCGAATTTCTGCTACAGGTTCGTATATATACATTTTCCTCATTTGTTTTCAATGTCTTTTCAGTGGGTTGGAGAAAAAAGGGAACCCAACATGTTGGGGTTCACGAAAGTGCGGCGAAAGCGACAAAAAGTGAACCCCAGCATGGTGGGGTTCACAAAAGTGCGGTGACAAAAGTCGGGCAGAACAAGACGTACTAGCAGACCGCGCTCAAGGACGTCAGCATATCGTCCTGCTCTCGCAGCGTGCATCTGCTCGGGGGGCGGCGGCTGGTCGGCGTTGTGGAGGGCCGCAGCCTCAATCGCGTCGAGCAGGAACTCGCGGGGACCCGTGAAGTGCTTCGCCGAGTCCCAAAGTGGTTGCGTCTTTTCGTGAACCCCAACATGTTCATTTTTTCCAGCGAGGAACCTTCCCACTGTGGAATGTAATATTCTGGTTGTTCTTCTCTTTGCACTGTATTGAGAACGTAAACGCGCGAAATTGAACACGGTGATGTCTAGACCAGACGAGACTCGGCCGACTGCGCCTCATTCTCCCCCCACCCAATGGCTTCCCGCATCTCCTTCACCCCCAGCACCCCCGAGATTCCCCCGTTCACACATGCCTGTACGGCAGCCGCACCGACATGGTCGACATGCATCGGCGGCGTGGTGAACGCGTTAGCGACGGACACAATAGGCGACGGCGTGTGTTGTGAAACAGGCGGCAGCCTCGCGAGGGCCGCGCGCAGCGGCGTGCGCACCGCGTTAGGCAGCCGCGCGTGCAGCGCTGCCGTTAGATCGATAAGAGCTGCCGCAGGCGTGGCCAGCGGCCGTTGGTGCGCGTGGTAGACGAGTCCTGCTGCCGTTTAGATATATACATACCGAAATGAGCGAGAATAGACGCACCCGGGCGTAGATATGCTCCCCGAAAGCGCCTCGCGTCCGCGGCGAGGAGTGCAGCGATCCCGCGCTCGGCCTCGCGCTTCGTCTCGATGTACCGCGCGGGGATCCAGGGACGGAACACGTCTGCGGCGGAGATGAACACGAACGGCCGCACGTCTAGCCTAGAACCCTCTGCGGGCGGCGCAGACGCTAGAAAGGCCTCGCACACACGCAGGGCTGCCCAGTAGCTATTAGTGAGAGTGCGCGAATGAGAATGAGCGCAGAAGCACACCCACCCGAATCGCGGTTCATGGTCTCGTACGTCGACGCGGCGGAGAGCGGGTTGCGCCCCCCAATGAGCGCGCGGAGGAGGGCGGGTGCGTCGCTGTTGCGCACAGCCCGCTTGTAGTCTGCGTCCTCGAGCAGGACGCCTAGCGTGTGTACGACCCCGCCCGCGCCATCGAGGTGCCGCGCAAACGTCTCGGGTCGCAGCGCGTCGCCCGTCTGCCAGTCGACCTTGGCTGTCCAGGCGGGTGTGTGCCCCTTTGGCGTCTGGTACGGCCGGCCAGAAGAACTGATTCCGTGAGCTGCGTGTTTGCTGGCCGGTGCACAACCCACCTAATGCTCGTCACCTGCAGCCCCTGCGCGAGCGCGCTTCTGCATATCGCGGATCCTATGAACCCGTTCCCGCCGAGGACGACGAGTTTTGACATGGGTGCAGACATTTAAACTCAATCATTTCTCATTAGACTGTATTGATTGTAAGGCCAAAAATATTTCGCCGGCGACAAGTTACGTAGCTAGATACCACTGGAGACAAGACTATGTAACGGAAAAGGGGAGGGTGGTAGCATGAAACAACGAGCGGGCTGCCTGAGTATAGGAGCTCTACCGCCGACCAGGGTCGTTAGGTCTCGTAAAATCGTTGCCGTTCATCGCATGCGGGGAACCCGGCTGGCCCGAGACGGAAGACAACTAGTGCCCACCGCCAGAAAGTGCAAAAGTAAAACCCGATAGCAAGAAATAAAGGAAAAGATAAAGAGGAAGAGAGTCCATTTATTTAGTCTTGGAACTGCCATTTAACTGATGGTAACACTGTTAGACAGGCAGCGCGGACAGATCGAAACACGTACTGTTCATCTCGCCGACTGACAGGGCAGCGAGCGACTCGAACATCGCCACGGACATGTCGACCGAGTTGGTGTTGAGGCAGGTCGGGCATTCATCGGCGACAACGGCCGTGGAAGACTATATCGGAAAACGATGAGCTCCGAAGACGGGACAATGCAATCAACCCACTTTGCCGCTGGAAGTCTCGATGATCTGGATCTTCCGCCCGCAGTTGGCGCCGTTGGCGTACATCGATGTCTGTAGGGCAACGACAAAGTCGGTGTCCTTGTGTACGGTTCCGCACGCTCCCGCAACACCGTTCTGGGTGAACCAAGTGCCAAAACCGCCAGTGATGAAGCTGCCCGAAGACGAAGACGTCGTCTTGGTCGACGAATCAGCGGTCGAGGTAGTAGTCGCTTCGTCGGTGGTGCTGGTTGTCTTGGGGGTGGTGTGGGTCGTTGTGGGAGTGGCAGTAGTTTGGGCGGGAGTGGTGTGTTCGGCGGGCGGAGCGGCGGCTTTAGCGCTGGTGACAGCGGCGACCTTGGAACTGGTGATGACGGCGGCTTTGGAACTGGTGACGGCGACGGGGGTCGAGGCGGCGGCCTGGGTCGACGCGACTACGGTAGTCTCGTCATCGGAACCGTCGGCGTCGCAGTCTTCGCCGTCATCGCCCTCGTCTTCGTCGTCGCTGCCGTCATCGTCGCATTCGTCCTCTTCGTCTGCCGCAGAAGCCGAGGGGGCAGCGGCGCTGGCCGCAACACTGGCAGCAGCGCTGGAAGACACAGCGCCTGGGCATTGGGCAGTAGCGCCGACAGCGCAGCACGCGGGGCGGTTGGCGGCGAGCGTCTCAGTCGACTGCAGTGCGAGTTAGGAGAACTGAAAGAGACAAAGGAAAATAGAGGGGCAGACCAGCAGAGGATGGCAGCAGAGCCCGAAGAACGACGTGTTGTGCTTGGCCTCGCAGTCGATAGCCTGGACGGATGGTCAGATGAAGAGATGGGGCGACATAGAAATAAGAGGGACTGACCGTGTAGCGGGTGTGGTAGGTGTCGTAGTCCTCGAGGTAGCCGGTGGCCCAGCCTGCGGGGGCCTGGGAGCGGGAAACGTGGTGACGGCGCACATGGGAGATGGAGTGGGCCGAAACGGAGGCGACTGCGAGAGCGAGGACGGTGGAGGTGGAGAAAGAGAGCATTGTGGAGAGCTGGGGAGAGCGAGTGTGGGTGGGCTTGATATAAGGAGGGTGGATTCTGGAAAATAGATGAGCGTATTTGAGAAGCCTCGGACCAGGCTGACTGACCGCTGGGGAAGGCGAGGAGGTCGGAGGGAAGGGGAGGAAGTGGGAGTAAAAAGCAAACCAGCAATGCCCGTTATAGACACGGCAAGGACACGGCCAAACAATGCCGCACCGCACATTCGTGGGTACGGAAACATAGCGACATGGAGCTAATACAATGCGTTTCGTGACCCTTCCGCAGCAACCCTGCCAGTGACCTGACCGTCATTCTATTCGTGGAGTGACGACGACCAATTAATTTCCAGAATATTTTCAATAACTCCCTGCTAAGTCCCCCAAAAGTCCCTGCTAACTACGCGCTATTTGTCTCCCACGCCCCTGCCAAACACCACACGTTCCACCACCATGGGTCCGTTGCCACAATAATTCTATGCGCGCGCGCTGCTCACCTTCCTACAGCAGACTACAACCATAACCCCTTTGCATCGACCCATTCCCTCGACACGAATCCATTTGACGACCCAACCCCAGCTCCGCAATCCGGAGACGCCGTTCGCCTCGACCAGCTGCGCCAGCGCGAACTCGACCTCGAACGCAGGGAGCAAGAACTCGCCGCAAAGGCAGACAACATCCGCAAGCACGGCAGAAATAACTGGCCGCCATGTCCGTCCTCCTCCTCCCCAGCCCATAGCCTTCCCTTGACGTAACAACCAGTTTTCCCGCTCATCTTCCACTCAATTCCGGATGAGATCCCCGAGGCTTCCCAAGGCCTCATCACCCGCCTCTACCAGCTCTGGCTCGTCCTCGCAGCAACCCTCGTCCTCAACATGGTCGCCTGCATCACCATTCTTATCGCTGGTTCCAGAGACGGTGGACGCGACCTCGGCGCAAGTATCGGGTCAGTCATTTCCGAACCTCTCGCCGCTATCTCACCCCCGGCCCGCAGCTACCTCTTCATCATCTCTGCCACCTCCTTTCTCCTGTGGTATCGGTGCGCTGCCCTCCTCCCGCCCTTGCCTTTCCTGATCGAGTCTCCAGTCCGATTTACAACGGCTACATGAAAGCAAGTCCGCGTCCATCTCCCCGCATCAACCCACTGACTCTCCGCCCAAAACGCAGGAACAAGCACTTTATTATTGTAAGAATATACCCCCATGCTCCGTCCGCCTCCGCGCTCACCCGGTCCCAGACTTTTACTTCTTCTTTGGAGGATTCCATCTGCTATTCAGTATCTACATGTGAGCCCTTCCCGTATTGGTACCGCCGTACCCTCTCTCATCCTCGTCGCTCCAGGATCATCGGTGTCCCAAGGTAAAATGCCGCTAAACCCGAGGCCCCGCTCGCTCACAGCCCGCCCTTGCGCCCAGCACCGGATCCGCTGGGCTGATACAGATGATTCAGATGTATGCTAATCACCAGTAGGTCCCGGCATTTAGGCATCGGCGTCCGCGCTCATGGCGATCAAATAGGTGGATAGCGGCTGTGTTCTGCACTGTCGCGACTGTCGGATGGACAGTCCAAGGCCTGGGGAATGCCTTCTACTACCGACAAGTACGTCGAGCGCAGTAGCCCCCGCGCAAAGACTAACCCCAGCGCAGATTTATGCTCACCATAATGCCGCGGGCCACACAATGGAAAAGGTTGGTCCGTGCAACTGCTCTCCTGTTCGGAAGCTGACGAACGGGCGGATAGGCCAAGACGGAGCTGGCTTCGCACGGGGCAAAGGCGTACTTTACGCGGGGATGATGTTCTGTTTAACTACGAGTTTTTATTGATTTTCGAAGACTGAATATGTTGTATTGAGCTGCTGGACTATTAACGCGACGTTCCTGAATAGAATCGAGGGCTATACATGTATTGGTGTAAAATGATGGCGGAGCTTGAAATGGTCATGCCGTGAGCGCTTGCCCGGCGTTGGCTTGTCATTAACCACCATCATCTAAGGTTTGCTATGCGATCCTCTGGCCGCCGCTTCGTCGCTCACCTTTCCCCAGCTAAAAAGCCGTTAAAAAACATATAAAAAAACTTTTTATATCCAAGCGGTTGCCTTGTTGCTCCTGTGTAAGTTTTTTCCAGCTTGCCCCGTGCCACAAGCTCATCCCACTCGAGTCTCAGAAAAAGTCCACAAAGCAGTAACGACCCCCAAATACCACAAAAAAACAAACATGTCTTCTCCTTCCGCTGTTCCCGAGGCCGCGCCTGCCCCCGAAGCTCCGGTCTCGTCCTCTCCTGCCGCTCCGGCGTACAACCCCCCTGCGCCGCAGTCCTCTGTGGCGTCCGCCCCCTCTGCCTCGCTCTATGTCGGCGAGCTCGACCCCACTGTCACCGAGGCCATGCTCTTCGAGATCTTCAACATGATTGGTCCCGTCGCAAGGTCCGTCTTCATCTGCGCTTTTGTTTCCCCCTTGATCTGACTCGTGCACGTCCCCACACAGCATTCGTGTCTGTCGTGACGCGGTCACCCGTCGCTCCCTTGGCTATGCGTACGTGAACTACCTCAACGCCGCGGATGGTAAGCCCCCATCCGATCCCAGCTCTGGGCCCATCCTCACTCATGATGCGTAGGCGAGCGTGCCCTCGAAGGCCTCAACTATTCGTTGATCAAGAACCGCGCGTGGTGCGTTTGACGTCGATGGATCCCAATGCCCAGACCTGATAAGCTTATCGCAGCCGCATTATGTGGTCCCAGCGTGACCCTGCGCTCCGCAAGACCGGCCAGGGCAACATTTTCATCAAAAATCTGGACGAGGCCATCGACAACAAGGTGCGCTTTTTTTCCGCGTTCGTTTCTCATCGACAGTGCTGATGCGTATGATTAGGCCCTCCACGATACGTTTGCCGCGTTCGGCAATGTCTTGTCGTGCAAGGTCGCCACGGACGAGCACGGCATGTCCAAGGGCTACGGTTTCGTCCACTATGAGACCGGCGAGGCTGCCGACAGCGCTATCAAGGCCGTCAACGGCATGCTGCTCAACGACAAGAAGGTCTACGTCGGACACCACATCTCTCGCAAGGTCAGTTGTTTTATATATCGTCTATGCCAGCTAACAGGCCCCGTAGGAACGTCAATCCAAGCTCGACGAGATGAAGTCCCAGTTCACCAACCTTTACGTGAAGAATGTGGATCCCGAAATGTCGCAGGACGAGTTCGAGAAGCTCTTCACTCAGTTTGGCACTGTCACTTCTGCCCTTATCCAGGTCGATGAGGAGGGCAAGAGCAAGGGCTTTGGATTCGTCAACTATGACAATCACGAAGACGCACAAACGGCTGTTGATGCCCTTCACGACAGTGAACACTACGGCAAGAAGCTCTTCGTCACGCGCGCACAGAAGAAGGCGGAGCGCGAGGAGGAGCTGCGCAGATCCTACGAGCAGGCCAAGATGGAGAAGCTTAGCAAGTACCAGGGCGTCAACCTGTACATTAAAAATCTGGAGGACGACGTCGATGACGACAAGCTTCGCACCGAGTTCGAGGCATTCGGCTCCGTCACGAGCTGCAAGGTCATGCGCGACGAGAAGGGCACGTCCAAGGGCTTTGGTTTCGTCTGCTTTTCTTCCCCCGACGAGGCCACCAAGGCTGTTGCGGAGATGAACAACAAAATGATCGGATCCAAGCCCCTCTACGTGTCCCTCGCGCAGCGTCGCGAGGTCCGCAGGCAGCAGCTCGAGAGCCAGATCGCCCAGCGCAACCAGATCCGGATGCAACAGGCCGCCGCCGCCGGCCTTCCTGGCGGCTACATCAACGGCCCCATGTACTACCCGCCTGGTCCCGGTTTCCCGCCCCAGGGTCGCGGTATGATGGGCTACGGCCAGCCCGGCATGATGCCCCCCGCGCCCCCGCTACCCTCCCAACAACGGCCAGGTTGCTGGGATGCCTATCCCCGCTCCGTACACCCCAGGTCCTCCCCAGCCCTACGGAGCGATGCCCGCCGGCTTCCGCGGCGCGCCCCGCCCTCCGGGTGCCCGTGGTCCCGGCTCCCCCACCATGCCTAACGCGCCCATGCCCCGCGCCGCTGGCCCGCCACCTGCCGCTGCCCCCCGTGCGCCCGCCCAGCCCGGTGTACCGCCTCAGGCCCGCCCTCCCGCCGCTGGTGCTGCTCCTGCGCGTGCGCCCGCCCCGACACAGCCCACGTACAAGCTCAACCCCACAGTGCGCAACGGTGCACCCGCCGCACCGACCGGCCCCGATCTCACTGCCGCTGCGCTCGCCAGCGCTTCGCCCATGGAGCAGAAGCAGATGCTTGGTGAAGTGATCTACATGAAGATCGCGAGGTAAGACCTCTACGTGTTTCTTTTGCGCTCTTTTACTAATCAATTGTCTTAGCTCGCAGCCCGAGTTGGCCGGGAAGATCACTGGAATGTTGCTCGAGATGGACAACAACGAGTTGCTTCACCTCTTGGAGTCTCCCGATGCCATGGCCGGCAAGGTGAATGAGGCGCTCGCCGTCCTGCAGGAGTTCGTCAAGGAGGACTAGATTCTTGTGGCTTTTGGACCGACCAACTGGTCGGGCCGTCCGCTCTTTTTTTTCGCTGGTGCCGCCGACGTTGCTATCGTTGATCATCTGTGACCTCTGTCTTGTCCCTTCATCGCCTGTCAATGTTGTGCTTGCTTGATGTCTTGTCAGTAGTAGGATTTTGGTGTAGGTCGTTCCTTTGTGTACTTGAGGAACAGAGGTGATACAACTGCTTGATAAAAAAATTATGTTTGATAACGCAAATGCGCGAAGTACAAAGATCGGGTCAGTACAAAGATTATAATTCGACATTATTGAAGCAATATTGTGATTTGTCAATTCCGCCGCGTCGCGTAGGCGATGTGCAAACGACTGGATAACTCAAAATCAGATGAATAAAGGTCAGCTTGGGCCTCCTTGATGATCCGATCGACTCTCGATTCGCGGAGACCAAGATGCAGAAACATTGGCTTCAACGCCGGCAGCAAAAGGTCGTACGCCATCCACTGCAGTTGGCCCACAGTCAAAACACGGGAATCTAGCGTAGCGCAGTGCAGTCAGCATTAAATTTCCCGAGCATGATCCATTTCGGACCTGTTGGGTAGAAGCCTACCGGTATGACGCCTTCGTGTATCACGATACTCTCAAAGACCTCCGTGTCCTCCAAAAGCTTTTCGAATCGCTGGGGCACCGTTACGTCGATCCCGAGCAGGAGCAGACAACTCCGGTATGTCTCCCACAGGGTAAACCAGCCGCGGGGACCTGATCCAAAGGTATACTCGATTTCCGGCCGGCCGTTCGCCTAGGAATGAAAAAAATTTGTTGCTGAAGGCATAGCATAAGAAGGTCAGCGTACGAATTGCCTCAGATCGGGCTCGATGAGGATTACGAGCCCACCCGGGCGCAAAAGCCGCGCGACTTCACCCAGAAAACGCGGATAGTCTCGGATCCCGATATGGACGAACCGAGCGTGTATCAGGTCAAAGGCGCCGTTATCGTAGGGCATATCATAGGTGTTGATGTCCCAAATCTCAAATCTAGAGAGAAAGAATTGAAGAAGGGCCCTTGGATTTACTGAACAGAGCGTACTGGCATCGTTCTGGAACCTCGCTGCAAGCAATGTGAATACGACAAACGAAGTTGGATGGAGAGCCTACGTGAATTGAATAGGCACCACGTCCACGCCGGTTACGCGCACCTGTCGAACGTATGTGAATACCAATATCTTTTAGGACGCCCCAGAAACACTGACCCAGGAAAATAGGTCGCACAGTTCAACTGCCCAGACACCCTGCCCGGTCCCAAGATCAAGCACTCATGTGAAGTTTAGTCGCGGACCGTGATAGAGATGCCCAGTCTTACCTTTACGATACTCGCCGAACTGAAGGGTCTCTTTAACTGGACCGACATAAATCCTCCCGTTGAAGACGAATTGAATGAGTCGGTGTAGTAAGCTGGAGCGCTACGGTGGCCCTGTATCACCTGTACGGGCTCGAGCTATCATGTCTACTTACTTTGATTTCGTCAGCGTCAACAGGTAGCAAATAAGTTCGGTTCATTGCGTTGAACTTCCGACCGTGCATTTCGTAGTAAAATTCGATCCCGTTGATAGGCAGATAATGGTCATCGTTGTTCTCGGACGACATATTGGAGAGGAGGTTGGGATTGAGTTGCAGAGCTTTCCATTCTTCTGTTCTCCCGAGCCGCAGCGGTGGTTCCCGAGATGATCTCAAAAGAAAGGCATTTGCATGCCTTGAAGCGGAAAGATGACGAGTCTTGATCAGTTTGGTTGACACTTAGAGTTTAAAAAACGTATATCAAGTACAAAACAGTCTTTAGTGGAGGTCTCCGTCACCCACGGTCGCTCATATGCGCTGATGAAGAACCGGTATGCAGGGTCAATCACTAAAATAAGTCAACGTTGTCCGCACAAAAGCCCGAACAAAGGAAAATTGCACTGTGAGACAATTCATTCATGATGGCCGAGATAATTTTTGAAGTGCGCGCGATTTTCATGTTACCAAAAGTGTCGGGTTCTGCTGTTTCTCAAATGGAAGTACTGGGAAAAGGGACAGGTATGGCGTCCACTATTCCCTTTCTTCGATCCCTTTTCCTTGCGTCTTCGGGTCCATTTTGACTCAGAACGCTTGCAATAATCGAGTTAGTACACGGAAACTGAACTGGTGGGAGTACTTTACTTCATGCGTTAACTCCAGCTGCATTGCGTTTTCTGGTGGGCTGTTGACACGGGGAGGTGCAGAGTCAATGTTTTCGGGTACTGGACGGCCTAATGAACGGGCGCTGGACCTGGCAGTTTATGGTTGAATAATGGATCGAGGGATGCATTAAGCAAGCTAGTAGAAGGCCTATTCCCGGATCCCAGACTCCAGAAACGGCAGGGGATGTTTGGGAAGTAGTGTGCGTTTATGTGGCCGGAGTGGACCGGCCGAACAGCCACAATACAGTTGCGCGACAGGCACTGGCAAGAGGTGTGCGATCTCTGGATCACCCAATAACTCCCACGACCCACCCCCCCCAGAAAAGGCAATGATGATCAATTCATCAAATTTCCAGCCGCGTCGTTTCTATTCAACCAAAGCTCAACTACATAAGTAGACTACTACTTGAAGCCATTCCAATGACAAATGATAATAATTTAAAAGTATTTGTGCTCTGAGGCATACACGAAATCGTCGCGGCCAACTCATCGGGTGACATAATCTGATTGGGTGATCCCCAACCGTTCACCTACTGTTCTCAAACTGCGCTCCAACGCCGCTCGTACTCCTTCACATCTTTTAGCTCACTCTGCAAACAATATTGAGCCCAACCTGTGTATCGTTGTGCATATTCCCTCATAAGTACGCCTCTATGAGTAGTCCCATCAGTGATCTCGCTTATTCACATCAAATTGAACGATCCAGAGATCTCTCACCCCTTGGGCACTGGTGCCTTTTTTAGTTGTCTCTCTTCCGAATGCAGGTAAGTAGCGCCGATTTCCTTCAAGTTCTCCCGAAATGCTTATCATCGTGTTGCGAGGGACTCTAGGGTAGCTTTTTCAACTTGAGGAGTCCGTTTAGTCAGTAGTATCTGGCACCGTCAGGCTTAAACGTCTTGAGTCCTTTTCAATTACTGGACGGTGAATTGGAAAGCAGTTCGGACCGGAAACTTCCGACCAACACGCTTTGGAACACAGCACGTGGCTAGCACTGCCACTGTGACGGTCTCCTCTGGACTCCCACTGAAGCTTGAGCCTCTTGCCTTGTAAACCGATACCTTTCGTTCCCTCAACCAAGCGTCGCGTGCACTTTTCTCTCTTGATTGTCCAAATGCCTTCGGAATACGAGCGAGAGCGAGAGCGGAATATCGCACGCAATAAAGCGCTTTTGGAGCAACTTCAGCTTAAACAGGCCGTCGAGGATCTCATTCCAGCCAAACCCAAGGCGACCAAGTCACAAGCGAAACCGATCCAGTCGTCGAAAACCAAGAGACCTAGGGACGAGACCTCTGAGGGGCCAAGACGGCAGTCCGCCCGTCTTCGGAAGGAAGTGGTGGATCCAAATGAGAGTCCGTCAAAACGAAAGAGGCGCGAGGTCCGTTTAATGTGGTTTTGATTTTCCATCCAGTTTATCTATATTATGCAGGCCGAACTGGAAGAACGACGCGCCTTGGAGGCGGAGGAGAGGATGGAAGCCGAGGAGCGGGCACGGTTGGCGAAAAGGGCCCGACACGAAGATTTACAGATCGCAACCCTTGCCGAGAGCGAGGAGGAAGGAGATATAGCCAATCTCTCGGCTGCGCTTCAGAGTGTGTCACAGAACAGGAGGCGAGTCAGAGATGAGGATGCTTTCAGCTCCGAAGATGAAGCAGAGGAAGAGAACCTCGTTTCGGAACTTCGGGACAAACTTCAGGATTTGAAAGTGGTGTCGCGTGCCAAAGTGACCCAGGACAGAATTTATAGTGCTGCCTATCATTCAGAAGTTACCAAAGACCTCATCTTTTTCGGAGGTAGTACCATTACTATTTAGGCGTCTCCGAGACATGGTACTGACAATTTCTCAGACAAGCACGGCCAACTTGGGATTTGGGACGCACAAGCCCCTATTGAGGAAGTTGCTGACGAGGACGGCGATGTCGCCCCAGCTGGCGACCAAGAGGGGGGCAAATATTGGCGTTTGCAACTTCATTGGCCAGCTACTTCCAAGTCGTACGTATCCGCAAGTTCGACGTCTGACTACCTAATCACACAGTGTAGTTCTATATCATGCGTCAAAATCGACCCAATTGACTCCCACAACGTACGCCTCTATTTTTCCGTGAACTGTTCTCACCTGTGAATTTTAGATTTATACGAGTTCTTATGACTGTACGATACGCAGTCTCTCGTTTACATCTGGAGTTTCTAGAGAGATTTTCTCTATTGAGGACACCCTGATTTCCGGCATCGACCTCACCCCCAATGGGCATGAGATGTGGATTTCAGATGCCCTGGGCGGAGTTTGGCATCGCGATCTGCGCCAAGACAAGTCAAGCACCATCCGATACGGTCTGTCTGACCAGAAGATTGGCTGCATCAGCGTAAACCCGACTCGCCCGAATTTCCTCTTGACTGCTAGCAATAACCGATCTCTAAAGTGGGTGGTCTTGGTTATCAAGCGCGAATGTCCACATTTGACGCGTCTTAGGATCTGGGATGTAAGGAAACTACAAACCCTTTCTCTCGATCTTTCCGATCAGGCACCTCTGACGCCACCTCCATCTTCACCTGGGCCCTTCCTGGCTCCAGTTGCAGCGGTCAATACTGATGTCGACTCCGACGTAGTGACTGATTTCGTGAATTCAAAGCGAGGGAAGGGCTGCCTGCGAGGTGAATGGCGGCATGACAAATCAGTCAGCTCCGCGTACTGGGACTCGAGAGGACATGGCATCGTCAGTACTAGTTACGACGATACGCTGCGGTGTAAGTCTCTTGGGGATGCACGTCTTCTTATTTATCTGATCTACGCAGTGTGGAATATTGAGCCTGTCACATTCGAGAGCTCCGCACCGTTCCCTTCCTCTCGGCCATTTAGTCGCATTCGACACAACTGTCAGACAGTCCGTACATTCCCCTCTAAATCCGGTATCCATTGATGAATCATGATTAGGGTAAATGGTTGACGATTCTGAGAGCGCAATGGAATTCTAATCCCGACGTCTATCCGCACTTCACAATCGGGAACATGGACCATTCTCTAGACATTTTTTCGTGCAAGGTCTGATCCACCAGTCATCTGCAGTCCAGCCCTTTGACTACTAGCCTTAAACAGGGAGAACTGATCACTAGACTTTCGGATCGTCAACGGTCGGTCGTATTTTGATGCATGCTTTTCTTCTCTGACACCGTTCTCTGCTTAGAATTTCTGCAGTACAGGCTGTTACCTGCTCCCATCCCAGCATTTTGGAGAGAGCAGTGAGTGGAAACGCCAGCGGCCGATGTGTATTATGGGCGCCATCAGAGGAAGCTTCTGCCCAATAACCATTTATACAATTTGAAGCACATAGTACAGTCCTAAATACGAACTAATGTGCCAAGTGAAACTCGCTGTTCAGCTACCGTCCACATACATGTCTTCGCTGTCCTCTTCAACAGAGGACACGACTGTCGGCTGAGGTGCAGGCGTTACTGCGGATTTTGCATTTTCGCTCATATCGTCCATTGCATTCCAGGCTTCATCATCCCACGTCTCTTCGTCTCGGGGTGCAGGCTTCTCTGCGTCCGCTCCATACGTCTCCTGCCACTCCATGAATGCTTCTTCATCATCATCTTCCGTTTCACCGCGAGATACCGTAGAGATTTGATTTTCAGCGTCCAAAATGGCAGCGTCTTCTTCGTTTTCGGGCATAGGCCCCACCGCCCGCTGTCCTCTGCTCGGGTCTGGTTGCCGGGCATTTGTTTTCGCCACGGCGTCCATGGCTGCCAAGTCCGTCTCGGAACCAACATCATCGGAGTCGCCAGCCCCGTCCACAGAGGAAGGTGGTCGAGTAGCGGCATGGGACGAAGATGACGCGTACTCTGCTTGATCAGAGCCCGGTCCATGGATGGTTGGGTCAGTGAGGTCGATAACAGCGTCATCCTCATCCTCGCCGTCTCCAGGTTTTTTCCCGTTCACTATTCCGTGAGCTTCATCTCTCCAAACGCTGAGTTTGTTCTTGAAGCAAATGAGTAAACGATGACTAGTTACACGGAAACACACACATGCATGCGTTTTGAGTGACAGAGCTTTTCCACTCGATCGACGGTATCCTTGAATGGAGTCTTGGGATATAGTCTATGAGTCCAGAACTGGTAGACCTGCAAGAGCCTGTTAAGGTCTGACGCCTGTGGCAAATGTCAGCCTAAAATCGATCCACATAGAGTCGCGCGCGCCTCATGACCCTTGCCCTTAATCTTAATTTTCTTCGTGTCCTCGATGAGCTGAGGGAAGCCGGCGTCTCCAATGAGCCTCCCTTCGTCCAGGCGCATGGTTTTCTTCTTCGGCTTTTTCCCATCCTTCTCTCCTTCACCGTTGTCGTCGCCGTCTAAATGATGAGCTGGAGAGCTGCTGAGGATCTGGTGGGGAGTGGGGTCCGGAGGGCCGGAATCGCCTCCAGGTCGGTCAGGGAGTGTATCCAGGCCCGCGAAAACAGCATCAATGTCAATCTCTGGTGCTGGTCCCCGAGGAGGCGCGTCCGGCATTATTTGATCATTCTCGTCGTCTGAAGCGAGAAATAAAGGGTCAATGGGAGCTTCCCAGATATCTTCGAGCGCTATGGAAGCTGCCATGGGCTCTAGATAATTGTCAGCTTGCGAGAGAAAGACAACCTGGACGTGTGGGACTTGCCAGTGTTTTTAGTCTCCTAGAGGCGAGTGGACTGAAGTTTGAACCTTCCTTAGGTATTCCTGTCAGATAGGTCGCGAAAGTTCGCGCCGATATCGTTCGTGGAAAGGACGGTGCCGGCTGTGCGCCGGTGTTTACGCGTTGTTTGGCTTGAGCCTCCAGCTTGTCTCACAGTGCACAGTCATACCCATGCTGCGCCATTTGACTTCTACGTTCCCAAAGTCCGGAATCCTCCTTCTGGGCAATTCGGTGCAATCTCTGGTTCCTTCAACACTCATCTCCCAGGCCGAATCTCTCTTGGACAGTCACAGGATCGAGGAAGCAGTCGATTTAGCAGATCAGCAGCGAAAGAAGTTACAAGGAAATGTGACGGTCGACGAGGACGAGGTGAAAATACTCTGTAATATGTCTGGTTTAGCCACCTACAATCATATTCTCCAGGCAGACGAACTGCGCTACGTGTATCAACGTATAGGCTTCCAATGCTTCACAGAGACGCTGTTCGAGGATGCTGGCAAGAACTTGTTCAACGGGGACCTCGAGCCTAGAGTCCTTGTCAGCTACTACCCTGAACTTCGCGGTTCACTATTCGATGCAACCGACACCATGGACGTATATGCTGGCGTCGCAGAACGCATGCCCTCGGAAGCATCGGTGGACGAAATAAGTGAGTGTGCGCCCGGATTTCTCTAGCTTCTTATCTCCAGCGCAACCACCTCTCACATTACATTGAACACTAATCAGTTGTGGCCAACCTAGTCAGGAACTATTCCCCTCATCTCAATACGCAAACCGCACCGCCTACTGCGGAGTTGAGGAGGATCCTGGGAATGGCGGCTGTCGAAATGCTTGAGATTTTCCTCAGAAAATGCAGAACAAGGCGAAATGTTGAGGGCAAGCGTAAAGCAGATCCGTCGTATCCGGTACTGCTCGATCCTTCGTTTCCTCAGGGTTTGAACCTCATGTTTGAGTATCAGGTCGTAGACACTGTACTCGCGAAAATCTACGCCCAGGCCGAAAAAACCAAGGAGTTATACACACTCATCCAGGAACCTCATGCAATTGTACTATCTGAGTTAGAGCCTGTCTTGAAGCAAACTGGGCAGTATAACGCGCTCTGCATGCTCTACAAACAGACGGGAGAAGACGAGAATCTGCTCCAGGTGTGGGCAAAGTACGACATTAACTCTTGACTCTGCTCTCCGAATACTCATGTTCTCATCAGGCTGGTCGAGGGCGAATGGACAGACGACGATATTCGGGATCCAATTGAAGACATGTTGTCTTTACTGACCAACTCCAAAAATCGAGCATTAACCCAAAAATGGGGGCTGTGGCTCACGCGACGGGATCCCGAACGCGGTATCAGGGTAATTGTCATCTTTGTGTTTTGCGCAGAGACTGAACACAATGTACAGCTTCTGATGCCACGAGAAACTGGAAAACGACCGCAACGGCCGGAAGATGATCTCTTACTACTGGAACAAATACGAGAAGCTAATCCTGCTGCGGGTGCCCAGTTTCTTGAGTATATTGTGCTGCAGAAACGCAGTTCTGTGCGTCATTTTCTATTCACAGATGAAGCGATTCATTCTATTTTTAGTCTCGGGACTTGCACTCACAACTGGCCATGGTGTGCGTCGATCAGTTACTTGCGGCTCTGCAGGACGAAACCGTTGCAAAGCTATGGAAAACTAAAGGTCGGTTTCTCTTTCTATTGGTTCCTTGTGTTGGTTGACCGAGAACACGTACAGAATCACGGTATGCGTCGAGTCGCAGCGATCCCCCGAAGACCTTTTTCTCTTACTTTGCCAACACGACGCCCACCTCACCTAGCAAACTTGTTCGGCTAAAAGCCGTGCTATTTTTGCAAGGTTCCTCGTTATACGACCCAGAGGTGATCCGAGAACGACTACTCCCGCTTTCGAAAGGGATATTAAGCCTCGAACTAGCCATCGTGGACGGAAAGGTAATTACCCTTACTCTTCTCTCTCTTGATCCGCTTCATTTCTCCCTCTAAAGCTTGGAAATCACCGCGCCGCGCTGTCAACGCTTGTGAACGATTTGCGCGACAGTTCTTCAGCCGAGGCGTATTGCACCCTTGGCGGTGACGTCATCCCAAGCAAAGATGCCCAAGCCATTTGCACCGATGCGAAACTAGGGCTCGGGATGTGGGCCTCTGGGCTCAGTGGCAAGGGTCGCCAAAAAACCGTCGATGTTAATGATGTTGTAAAAAGGAAAGAACTATTGAAGACCCTTCTAGAGGTTTATATGAATGACGAGTGCGTGCTTCCAACATTATTAGATGTATATCATTTTGAATTGGACGGCAGAGAGGCCAGCGCAGAGCGCGCAGCGCATCTCGTGAACTCGCAAGCCATGAACCTAGACGTCCTTGATGTACAGTTCTGTCATGCAGGCGTCCGAAAGTCGACTAACTTGTCTCCAGGTCATACCAATGGTGCCTGCAAAATGGCCCCTGAAAGTCATGTCGTCCTTCCTGGCGCGATCTTTCCGGCGGACAGTTCATGCGCGACAGGAAGGCCGCATTGTCAAGGCTATCAGCGCTGGGCAGAACCTCGATGTAGCTCTCCGTTCATTATACCGTTTCTCACCTCGAACTGAAGTTTGATTCTTGCAGGTGAAAGATCGCACGTGGCTCATCCTCAGAGAAGAAGGCATGGTGGTCGAGGAGGCTCTCGATGATGAGGATGAGAGGGGTAGGGCAGACTACGACGAGAAGGTTGTCGAAAAAATCCCAGGGGGAGCGCAAGTCGCGCACGAGGAGAAAAGCTCGGCACCGTGGACCACAGAGCCAGATGCTGCCTCGTTGCACATCACTTGAACATTCCCTGCTCCTCCAGAAATCATTCCGTCCTTCGATGCAGCCGTACCATTGGCGTCGTCCTACGCACTGCACTGACTCTTCCTAGGCGCAGACTTGCACAGCTGCAGAGCTCAGCCAAGCGAAATGTCGGTTTGGCCAGCTGTCAGTATCAAATGGCAATCCAGACTCTGCCTCGACCTGGACATAGTTAGCTTTATAATTTCCATACTATATTGTCAGTACATATAATTGTGTCAAATAATTGGCTCGCTTTGGTACAGTAGATATGAAAGAGAAAGGTATTTTGATGTGCTTGTAGTTCGTGGTGGGAAGCCAAATGGACGCGTCTTAAGCACGGCAAGGGAGCACAAGGATGGAGTCAAATCTTTCACCCGCCCCCGGGAAATAATTCGGCACGCCTCCACGCGCTTGCCATCAGAGTCCACCTCTCCGTGGCTCGCAATGAGCTCCGCGCACACATCTTTTGCTGTCTCTCGTTCCGTCTCGACGCTCCCACATCTCCGTGGCCTCAAAACAACGTCGTTAGGACGAAGAAAAAGAGGGAACGAAACCGTCGTCCCGAAGGCTTGAGTCGCCTAGAGAAGGATCCCGGAGCCCTGACTTGAAGCCTTGAGGTCTTGAGATCTTGAGCCAATCTTGAGTCTGGAGCAGTTTCTCACTGAGGTCTTCAGAGCATCTTGAAGGCTCTATCTTGACGTCTTGAGGACTTGAATCTTGACCAGTTTCCCACTGAGGTCTTCTGAATCGGGGCGTCTTAAGTCTTGAATCTTGAGGAGCTTCTCACCGAGTGCCCTGTCTTGAGGTCTTGAGTCTTGAGAAGTCTCCCACTGAGGTCTTGAGTGGCGGGCTCAAGGTCTTGAGTTGCCTAAATAATGATCCCCAATGATCTCCAAGTCGAGCAGTGCCTCACTGAGGTCTTGTGAAGTGATGCCCAGCGGTCTTGAGTAACCCGCCCAGGACGATACATGCGATATCGTACAAGGCGGGCACACATAAACGCGTAAGAGATCAGCGTGTGCGCCGGAATTGGGGAGGGAGGCCGGGACTTAGAAGTTACAACAAGAAGGCCGAGGTGGCCGACCTGCCGAAGGTATTTGTTTACATTGAGATGATAGACGAGTCGATAGAGGTTGAATGGTGGGAGTAGGGAAGGAGGAGGTAGGAGGAGGAGGCGGCTGACCAACGGCTGACAACAAATGGCTTTGGCGTTTTGGCGTTATTTGTTCCAAGCCAAATACGATCAAATCCCTGGCACATGATCGCGTTTTGGCTCCGTCGCGAGTCCTCTCTCGAGTCGCTTGACATTGGAGTTTCCGGCAAACAACCGAGAAGCAAGTATATCAAAGCAAAGCATCCATTGGACGCGCGGAATGTATCTGAGTATGTACTGAACGGAACGGTGAATACATGAGCTGAATAGAGGAAACCTAAGTATACAGATGCAACAGCGATAGCGAGCGACGGAGAAATTTGCATGTAGTACACTAAGGTAATCGACGGAATTATGGGAGAAAGTAAAGCAGGAAGACACGCGTGTGTTGCCTCAAGCACACACACACACATCGTCCATCGGAAAAGGAATGGAAGGAAGGCGGCCTCTATGTAACCTCCAGGACGGAGGTCTCGAGGAGCCGGAACATCGTCGGGTCCTTGGATTCCTCCGACCAGCCCACGACTTCCCGCCAGTTGACGGCATTGGCCTCCTTCTCCCCTGCGCCGGCGAAGATCCCGACGTCGTCGTCGGAGAGGCCACGGAAAATGAGGAAGAGCCGAGTGAAGATACATGGGTCGTGAGTGACCGAGATGTCGATCGCGGCAGCGATCCGGCTCGGTGAGAGGAAGCGGTATGCAATGTTTTTGTGTGCAGAAAACGCGGAAATGTTGTGGCTACAATATGGGAATTGAGTGCTTCCACAGACTAAAGAGAATCCAGAGACGAACCTGATAAAATTTGTGCGGGCGTGAAGGGACATTCCAAGTTGGTCCAATACATTCATCAAGTGCGGAACGAAGTCGCGGAAGGACATGGCGAATCCGTTGCGAGGCGCGATGTAGTCGTTTGGATCGACCATATTTGGGTCGGGCCTAGCATGCTTGCAGTGAGCAAACAAGGAGCCAAAGATGAAAACGAGTCGTTTCTCACATGGCTTCATAATAAAGAGACGTAGCGACCATTTCGCTTTCGAAATGCTCCAGAGCACCTCCAGGATGCACGCGCAAAAAGTACTTGACTTTGTTCTCGGATACATTTTCAGCGGGTGGCCATGTGGTCCCCAGCTTCCACAACGGTGCAAATGTGAGCATGATATCACAGTACTGCATTGCGGGCGTCAGGACGCTCAAGTGGCACTTGGCCGTGGTTGGTTTCGCGGCAACGGCCAACTTGGTCATGACGCGGGAATCGAACATGAATTCGGGTGAGTAATTGTCGTTGGCCAGCCGTGTTCCGCTGAACTCCATCTTGTGGGTATCCCCTTGGTGGACGATATCGAGTTTCCCCCAGAACATGCCGTCGACCATCGTTCCGTCCTCCATGCGGGCCATGTCGAGTTCGTCAGAAGCAACGGTCGTGTCGAGGGCTACGTGTTGTCCGGGCATGAGCTCGAGATTGAAAGTAGCAGGCATCTCCAAAACGGGGGGAGGCCTGAAAACAATATGTTCGCGGTATTGTCAATAAATGGTGACGCCGCTTACGGAGGAGGACTATGTACAGACAATAATAAAGCGGCGCCTTAAAATGGCGAAAGAAATTAAACTAGGGGCAAGGACGGGCACTCACGGAGGCTCGTCTGGGGGGGGCGGCGCGTCGCTCACGATCTCAACCCGTAGCCCTGGTACCCCCATTACGGCGATTTGATACGAGTCCTCGCCCGTAAGCTGAGAGAAAAACAATTAATTAATTGGGTAAACGAAGAACGACGGCGCGGAACGCTCACATAAATGTATGGACCCGCAACTAGACGCTGAATAGTTTAAATCAACACTGGAATGTACGAATTGCAGCAGGAGCTTACAGCAGCCTGGAGAGACGCGTATTCAACGGGTACACGTAAACTGAACACGGCATCGGGGGGAGGCTTTGTCCAGTCGCGAGCGACTGCTTCAAGCTCCTGTGGCGATTGTGAGAGATGCAATCAGAGGGATGACGAGGGGGCGTACACCAAAACTATTCGGCAGCTGGAAAGAAAGGACATGAGGACGAACTGTGGCGAACGAGGGCCGAGACGGACCATGCGGATAGTTTCCATATCGCCATAGGCGAGGGTGAGGAGACGCTGCCTGGCAAGGGCCATCTGTGCCTGTTTGTCGCGCATGTTGTCGTCCTTATTCTTGGGCTTGAACTTTCCCCAGAAGGATTGGGGCAAGCTCGCGCTTGTTGATCTGTTGTGGAGAGCGAGCAGCTTGGAGGATGAGAAGGGGAGGGGACAAGGGGATGGCCTACGCTGGTGAGAGAAGCATGTCCGGAGGGTGTGGGTATTAAAGTCTGGGAGCAAGAGTCATAGTCCAAAAAGGACACCGATGAAAGCACGACTAGAACACGAGGCAGGCTGTCTATCGAAAGAATCAGCTTGGATGGATCCTGATAACCGGCACCCACCCGGATGCGCGTCAATCAAAGGGTATAGCTGGCAAGTCGTTGAAGCTGCGTTCAAGGTCGTCCAAGTCGCGCCTTGACCTGAGCCAAGTTAAGACTTCAACCGGCATAGCCACCTCGCTCAACTCGTACTACTAGCCACCATGTTTCGCGCCAGGGCAATGAGCGCTCTATCGTCGTACGTTTATTGCCCCCCCCCCATTTTCCAGCCCACTCACATCCGTAATTACAAGAAGGGGAAGCAGGAACGCGTCTATCGGCGCACGCAACGCGTCCGGCGTCGTGCCTGGCATCCCTCCTGCTGCCCAGACCACCCGCACACCCAACACCTACATGAGCTTCGCTATGCCCGACATCGCGTACCAGCAACCCCAACCGCGGGCCCAAATCGTGCGTGGAGCAAGGCCCGGCTGACCCACTGGCGCCTCTTTCGTCTGCCGTACACAGTACACTCTGACGGTCAACCAATTATCCAGCCTTACCTCCCCGACTTCTGGGAATCCCAGGCGCCGCAAACCCCGCAGCCTGCCGAGCCGGCCCTCCCCAAGCTTTCGGTCGTATCTGAACTGGACACGATCCACTCGCACAATCTCCACGACGAGTATGCGTCACCGGACACGGTGCCTGTGGGTCCACGTTCCGAAGGAAAGGGCGGAATCTTGGACGACATCTCAGAAGATCTAGGAATCCCGTCCCCGAAAAAAATCAAAGACGGGGTGTCCAATTTTTTCCAGAGCTTCAGATGAGGGTTTGCCTTTTTGCCTTTTAAACCATGTACATTAGTAGCTTGGACATTGGCTTGAATCGTGGAGTTTAAATAACGATATTTGAGCGTCTTTGCACGTCCCAGGGCGTGTTTCCATCGCAGACAATTTCGCGATCGCGTCTGATCGCGAATGTGGGAAATTGCATTGGTCGACTCCTAGTCAAACGTTATGCTCGTTCTACGGCCAGCACCAGCTTGGCGTCCCCTCTCTGCTCGCTGCCTTCATGCATCTCGTCCAGTGTGCGACCGCGTTGGGCCACCCCACCCCATGTCCAATATGCGCCCCATAATTTACGACGACGATGCACCTCCTTCTACGCCCCGCGCCTACCATCCCTATTCCCTTCACGAGTTCGACCCGGAGCCAACCAGCCCGTATAAACTCCAGTGGAAACTGCAAAGACAGCAGCTCGACGAGTTCCATCATACTTTCTGGCTAGAGGTGCGTCACCGCGACACTTTTCTATAAAAAAAATTGACTGGAGAATTTCAGAGCAATTCTCGCTTCGAACGAGGTAAACAACAAGCTCTATCGCGCTTGCCATCGACGGCTTCGGCTCTCGACAAAGAGCGCGCGCTTTCCGAATTCTACCAACATTGGGTCGTACAAGAAGATCGGCGGACAGGCGAATACACCAAAGAGTGGCGAGAGCGGAACATGTCCTCTCTCCTCCTCGCCGCCCGCGTCGCATACCATAAATTCACCGCGCGCTTCTCCGACATCACCATGTTCAAGAAAAGTGCCTAAATGTACTACTACCGCATCATGCGCCCTGCCACACCACAGCGTGCGCCGCCAATTCCCGAACGCGATCATACACGTCGTTCAGATCCAAATCGCCCAGCTTATCGCACTCTAGCGTGTAGTCCTGCAAGAGAGCATCCACCTGTTCGCTCGAGAGACCAGGCCATCGCGAGGTGATTTCCGCCTCCGTCGGGATCACCAGCGCCACGTCCGGGCTGGTGTCGTAGCCCTCTGGTGGGCTCTCCATGGACAGGACAGCAGAGAGCGTGGAATACAGTGCCGTAGCCCGAAACCGTTCGTTTAGATCATGATCGGAAACATTTGCGGTTCGTCGAATGGCGTCCCAACTGGGACAGCAATTTTTTTAGTTACGCTGGAAGATCCGGAAATGGCAGTAGTAACGTACTCGTCGTGGATGTATATCCGGCGCCATACCGACCTGAAAGCCGACATTCTCCGAGCCTCGGGTAAATTCTGCGCAAACACCGTCAGAATCAAACTCCACCACCAAAAATGCTATCTTACTTGGACCCGTGCAAGCAGGTGGAGTGCAGTGGTGTAATCTTCCACAGATGTTGTGTTGTCTTTTAGCGTCAGGACGTCAACGGTGTCTTCCATCGATAGTGCATTGCCTTGCAACAATTGCCGGACTAAATCCTTGAAGATCTGACGCGGGAATTAAGGTTGCAGAAAATGCAAGTTGAAATATATACATACGAGTGTCAAGGCCTTGTGATCGGCCAGTCGCGAAGCTTCGCTTTTCACAATGGCATCAATTTGAGCCTCAAGTGATTGACGGCCTCGCAAAGATTCCAGAACTGGCTTGAACTCCTCCAAAAGCGCTTGGTGCACGCTCACAAAGTCCAAGTCGTTGTGGAAGCCTAACCGAGCCATTCAGTCGAAATCCATTGCAAATAAGGGAACGCATACTGTCAAGCACATGGTCATCTGCGATCTCCGCTGTTTCCTGCACATGCGCGAGGTGTGCGAGCTTGCCGATGCTCAACATCAGCTAGTAGATAGTTAGTTGAGTGCAGATGTAGACCTGGAACTTTGCACACATGTTTTGTGTTCAACTGCGTCGCAATTTCAGACTCGGATAGGAGAGCCTCGGCAGCGTCTTCGTATCGTCGTTCTCCAAGGTGATGTATCCAGGAAATAGAAGAGTCCGCATGCGTTGCAAAGAACTTATCCATGTAGGTACTTTGTACCTCATCTTGGGAGAACATCACGCGTAGTTCACCTGTTGTTGCTCATGTATTAGCCACTGCGGAAAGACTGCAGGAGGCACACAAACCGTGGTGAATATACCACTGATAAAGCTCCGTGGTAAACTCTTCCTTGAACCGGTCAATGTAAGTCTGTATCCGGAGGGCATTCGGGTTTTTGTGCGAGGGGTAAACCTCGTCTTGATGGCATAAAGCAGCTAGACTACTGAAATCCCGGTACTTTTCTGCAAGTGCAAAAGCAGTAGACGCGTGCCCGTGCTTTCCTGTGGAAGGGATTAGATTAAGGGAGATGGGCTGCACCAAATGACGGACGAAGCGTTTCAAGGGCGTCTGGACGGAGGAAGTCGAATTTCTGCTGCAGTTCATTCCTATCACGCTCGATTCCAGGGGTTTCGGCGGCAACAGGACTGTAGGAAGGCTTCCGTTAATGGATGCAAACGAATAACAAGCATCTTACCTTCCGAGCCAATCTAACCGTTCTTGAATACAGGCAAATAGAATGGTCGCCAATTCCGGCAATTGACTGCTGGCGTGGCTATTCCGCTCCAAACCAACTCCAGCCCGTGCTGAAGAATCCAAGACCTTGGTCGTGGATTCAAAAAGCCCGAGAACAACGTCGATGATGGCCGGGCTACTTGTCCAGGGATCGATCATGGGTAGAAGGATCCCGTAGACGCCGAGGTTGTATTCTCGATATTCCATGGCGGACGTTAAAACCGCCTAGCGGGTGGGCCGTTAATTCCCAGGAAAACGAATGGAGCTCAAACTCATACCAAAATGACCCGGTTTGCCTCCGGTAGTAATTCGTCTAAATCACGACCGCTGCTTTCGGCAAGCTTTGCTGTCACATCGCCCACCTGGGCAAGGAGGTGACCCATATCCCCGACACGAAGCCGGAAAAAGGCGCGAATGATGTCCTCATAATGAGCTTCTTGAACGTTTTCCATATAGAGTTCGACCGCTTCGTTCAAGACACTCTCCGATCTGGACCACAATCAATAGAGGTCTCCGCGGCAGTCGAAGGGACATACGCAAGGACCTCGTTGTGCTGAGCCCACAGCTGGTAACCAGCGTACAATTTTTCTGAATCAGTCGCAAGTTGCTGGCGGCTTCGTTGCGACATCTATATTGGAGTTAATTCTGGGTGCATCGAGTTGGTCAAAAATCTGAACCTTTCCCAGCACAGCGTTGTCATTGATAAAGTGAATGAGCCAACTGAGCCGTTCTTTCCGACTCGTGAGTTGGGCACTGAGATCGGGGTTACTCCGAACGACTTCTGGATCTGCAGGCGTTGCTGCTGGTCAAATGTGCTGTAACCAGAACGAACAGTTCAAACAGCACCTGATTGTAGGACGGCTTTGCTAAGCTGTTCTGCCCCTTGCATCAAGCTTTCTTCGTCTACTTCAGGAGGAAAGCTGAATTGCAGAGGATTCTGGAAACCATCAGTACATGGCTAAGACAAGGGTCGACCACGAACATCAGGTATCGAACCGTACACGATGGCTTGTGTCATAATCGACTTGATAAGATTAGCGCGCCCGGTTCTATGAACTGAGGATATGGACCCAAGACAACTGTAATGACCACACTCACTCGGAATTGAATACCAGGACGTTATCCATGTCAATTTGTGCTTTCATCATCGTAGCAGCAGTCAATATCAGCAAAGCACTTTCGTTCTGGACAACACCAACACCCAGTGTCCGATCAGTAGCTGACTTGAGCTCAATACGGTCTCGGTAATCCGAATCTGCTGAAATGTTAGAGAAGGGAAGTAGAAATGGATGTTGTGCGGACCCCGGGCACATAATGCAACTGCGTCTCCAAACTGAACACTAATAAGTTGGCCATCCAGGAGAACCTGGATTCGAGGGTGCACGGGAGCACCAGAGGCCGAAGTCTGCGGGAGTGTTAATCAGATACCTCAAGATAATAACTTGACCGACGCTCTGATATGGCACATTCCGTACGCCATGCACTTTGAAAACATCGCCGAGATAAGACAGTCGGATGAGGGCATAGACTCTGCGGATGCCAACATCCATGGCCATAAGTCGAGGCTCGTCGCGCCCGGCGTAGGATACCAATATGATGAGCGTCCCGTCCCTGCAAACACACTTCATATGCGAACATTCCCGAGCTCAAGTGCACTGACCCGTCAACAGCAATGTCCACCAGTTCCAGGTCCAGTTTTGCGTTATCGCGTTCCACATTATCCCCAAATGCCGTTCTCAAAGCCGACCTCGCAACTCCCGCGATTTCTTCATCCAAGAGGGGTTCTTCCCATCCCTCCGATTTCATTTCCCATCGCTGAACCCGTGTGTCAACCAATGCCCACAGCTCTCTGCCGCCCGTCGGGGTCTGCCCTCCAAGTGTGATGGAGCTGATGTTTCCAACCTCGGGAGTCAAGGGTGAGTTGTGAGAGCTAGATGCCGAAGGGGAAAGAAATGATGGTATAAGTCGAGAAAGAGAGAGGCCAGTGGCTGGCCGCGAGAAGGCATGTGATGTCAAGTGATGTTTACCCCCGGCAGATGTTAAAATGAGGCGGAAGAGAAGACCAGAACTGGTGGACAAAATGTATGTTTGGGGCTTGAGTGAAAAATGAATTGAATTAGTGTTAATAATTTCGCTGAACGGAATGGCTCACGTCGGCCCGAAGCAAATTAGTAACCAAGTCGTCTGAAGACAAGCCCAAATCTGTGGTCGAGTAATTTTGACCGCCCGCAAGACCGATTCCAATGCTATCCCAGAAACGGATTTCCCCTGACAGCGAGACGAGGATTAATCCTGGTTCCCGCGCCGATGTATATGGGACGAGCTCGTGGAAGGGAGGGCTGTTCCTGTCATAATCTTGGGGACACGAAAAAATATAACAGGTGGGAGTGCCTTTGACGGCCTGAAAATCCTGTAAGACATTGCGAAATAGACAAGTACCGGCACACCTGTGCATGCTGCCACACAAAGCATGTCTGTCCCGACGCGACAAGGGCAAATCCGGTCAACGTGTCAATGACTCCGCTATATGCATCGGCGTAAAAGTCTTGTGGGGAGCGTGTAAGATGATAGGCTGGAGTTTAAAGCCAAAAGAGAAACGCCAACCTGCGTTCTTAAGGACTTGCTTGACCTCCACGGGAAGATTGGCGTAGAATGACACGGAGAGTTCGTCTGACTTTGCAAATATAGTTTCTGCGCCTGCGCGCTGAATGTAGCTGCGGTCGGAAACAACGGAATCGACCTCCATGGCAGACGCGATGGACTCATTGCCGAAGGGAGTTGCCCTCGACGGAGTGGCGAGGCGGGAACCAGGGGCCTTGTTCCGTTTCGGAGGAGAATTTTGTAGCGGCCTATGTCGCAAAGAGCGACGAGGAGTGGGCGACGGGGAAAAGGTCGCCATTTTGGCTGGAAGGCGCGTTTGCTTGTTGGTATTTGAACTCGAAGCCTACGACCTTGCCTCAAGGCTTAGCGAACTCAGCGCTACTAGTAAGAGTTCCGCGTCGTGTGCGTAGGAGAGCAATGGACGATTCCGTGTGGAATCCAGGTTGAAGCGCGACTTGGTGCAGACAACTCAAAACATTCAAACAAACGAGTACATGCACAAGATGATGATTGAATAGACGGATAATGATACAAGCATACAGAGGCGTACGCCAAAAAAAAAGATGATAATATAATGCGTAGACAGAAAGGACAGGCCAACCGCAACTACTTGGTCGTCGTCGCCGACGAGAATTTGGTAACGGATTTGGTGCCTTCAACGTTGATCAGGACATGCGGCAAGGGCGACAAAATGAAAGCAGTACCTTCGCTGATGGCGTGCTTGGCGAGCTCTCCGGGCAGGATCAGACGCACGCTGGTCTGGATCTCCCGCGACGAGATCGTCGACTTCTTCGAGTATTGAGCGAGCTCTGGCCAAACAGGGTCAGTAGCAGACACAGATAAGAGTAGACTAGAACGCACTGGATGCCTCTTCGGCTATGCGGGTGAAAATGTCGTTTACGAACGAGTTAAGGATGGCCATGGCCTTGTTCGAGATACCCGTGTCAGGGTGGACCTGCTTCAGGACTGGAGTGCGTCATCAGAAACGACGTCTAACATGGCAATAGTCCTGGCACACGCACCCTTGTAGATGTACGACGAGTAGGTCTCCTTGCGCGTCTTCTTGCGCTTCTTCTTCTCGCCGTCGGCGGCAGGCGCGGCCGACTTCTTGGTCGCGGTCTTCTTCCCGGCTTTGGAGCCCTCAGTCTACCCATGGGTCAGCAACGCGTTCGCGGTGGGCAGGCAAGAGACACACCTTGGCGGGTGCCTTGCCAGCGGTCGAGGCAGGGGCCTTTCCGGCGGTGGATGCAGGCTAGCATCGGAGATGAGGATGCGATAACACAAAGAATAAGGGCAAATAGACAGACCTTGGGTGCCATTTGGTTGACTGTCGAAGGCTATGAACACGATTTGAGCACAAGTATGGGTTGGTGTGTGAGACACGAGCGTACTAGTGAGGGGGCTGAGGAGGCTTGAGGAGGAGATGGTGGTGGTTGGGGGCAGAAGTTGAACGCGGTTGGCTCGTCGCGGTCGCTCTTTAAGAGAGATGATTTCAAACTCCGCTTGCAGGTTCCCACCTTTGGCGAAACCGAGACAAACAAAAACAAACGCGTATCACGCACAAGCGCGTCGCGTCTCGACGCGTCCCATCACCCGCTCCTCGTCAAGACTCAAAATATTCGTGTATTGTATTGCATGGAATATATATTTACAGCTTCCTGCGGCAGATAACGACATCCGTCTCGTAGGGATATTCAAAGGCTCCCTCACTTTCATTGATCCAAACCTTGTCCTCGCCTCTCTCCACGATGGCAGCCAGATCTTTCCGCACCTTTGCTCGTTCTTCGTCGGAAAGAATGGTTATGTAGCTCTTGCTGCATGCCCTATCGATCACGATTTCCTGGGTTGCAGGGAGCGGGATGCTCCACGTTTGCTCCTGTGGGGGTTCGAATACCTTCTGGTAGGCGGGCGTGTCGAACGCTTGACGCCAGAGGCCTAGACGGTACTGAGGCGCATTCTGTTCGTGTGCTTCGATGCGATCACGGACTTGAGCGACCCATTTTGCAGAATCTCTAGAGTTATTGTTGATAATGGATTTCAGTGAGAATATGCGAAACCATAACATACCTAGCTTCCAAATTCCAGATAAACGCCAAAACCCCATCCGGTTTCAAGATGCGCCCAAACTCTTCCGATGCACGGGCATAGTCGGGGCACCAATGAAAGGCCTGTATACATTAAAATTCCGCCACGGTGCGATCTGAAGTGAGCCAACCGCACTTGAGCGACCACGACCAAGTCAGCCCAACCATCCTCGACGCTGGTTTGCTGGAAGGTTCCGTCGGCGATCGAGACGCGCTTGTCTGATATAGTCTTGGAGAACACATCGCGCATTCCCTCACTGGGTTCAAATGCTCTTAGCTCTTTGATGGCAGAAGCCCACTCTGGATGAGCAAGGGCGGCACGAGTAAAGATGCCCGTCCCAGCTCCGATTCTGCACTGGTTGATATGGGGAAACCATGGGAATAGGTAGCACATACTCAACAACGTTAATTGGGGAATCAGCTTTGACCGCAGTGCGTATGTGCGACAGCGCTACAGGCTGGTAGGAAGGGCGAGCGCTGAACCGCGAAGATGGGTTTAGGGATTAGAATAGGGTGCAAGTCGTGGCACTTAACCGGTCGTAGAGCTCGTTCCCTGTCCCGAAACCATTTTGAGCGATGGTGTGTACTACAGGCATACTGGATGGTTGGTAGGAAGATTAATGTTCTAGCGGATTGCGCCTCTTTAGAGCCTGTTCGGATGCACTTGCTACTGCTACTGGCAAGCTTGCAGATTTCCTTTTATAGTAGATCCGAACTTTTCCGAATAAATCCGTGAATCCGTAAGCTTTGCGTGACATCAAATTTTAGTGACGCGTCGACGCGGACCTGTGCAAATGCAGCTCGTTTGGGCTCAATGTGTGGCCGTTTGCCTTCGGAGGTGGCCCAAATGAGACCTAAATAGATTTAATCTTATCCTACCTTCGCGAAATTATCGAAATCGACCAAGAATTGAATACTATGGATATGCCGAATTGACTGATTGTTCCATGGGACAATTGAGTGACATCTCAGCAGTCAAATACCTTCGCACTTCGTGCCCCAATTCTTGGCCAAACATTATATAAGGTTTTTTGATATTCTAATAGTATTCATGTGTCGGTCTCATTTGGGCCACCTCCGAAGGCAAACGGCCACACATTGAGCCCAAACGAGCTGCATTTGCACAGGTCCGCGTCGACGCGTCACTGAAATTTGATGTCACGCAAAGCTTACGGATTCACGGATTTATTCGGAAAAGTTCGGATCTACTATAAAAGGAAATCTGCAAGCTTGCCAGTAGCAGTAGCAGGTGCATCCGAACAGGCTCTTAAATATCGTAGCAGCCCGCCAAATCACACCACCGTGGAGCATATGCGAGTCATATCGAATCAGCATTTCGGCGCCGAGATACCGATACCTCCTGGATATCTTCCTCTTGAAGCTTGAAGACTAGGACGTTTGCGGGGTCCCGTTCAAGCTTGTGGGTCAGTTTGAAATAAAGCCAAGTAAGTAGTAGTTGTCCAACGCCAACTTGAAGTGTCTTTCAGGCGATAGTCGGAGCTAGTCGGAGTCGCTTCGGCGTTTCGGACGTTTCGGTACGAGTATGATCGCCGTGCTGCGGCTATGCGGGTCCAAATTTAGTACCAAGTTTATATTCGTTCTACGTGGTCCAAATCGACCAGGCGCGGCCATGTCGCATCGCGACCTTCGAATACGCGCGGCGGCGACAAGGAAATCAATTACTCTCAAGTATACCGACACAGAGTTCAGCATTACGGATGGTAGGTCACCTCCAATTAGTATGCTCGGAATCTAGTCCAACGTCGCGCGTTAGGTCAAACCATCCAGGTCCCTATGCGGCAGGTCATTGCTGCCCGACGCGACGGCCGCATCTTGGATATTTCGTACATCGGAAGGAAGAAGAAGACGGACCCTATGTTCCTGACAAAATTAGTTGGAACGGTGGAGGACGCAGAGGATGATGTCGTCGACGCTTGGATAGAGACTCTTTTGCATATGGCATATGAAGGTCCGTTACTTTTGTTTTAATTCAATGCCCTCCTAGCTTACACTGTCTTCAGGTGCAGGCGTCAAGCGAGGACGCCGTCTCAAGGTTGTTATCAATCCTCACGGTGGTACTGTATGCATACCCGATCACTTGTTCTATTTCTCCTTCTCATCCGGTCTTAGAAAAAAGGCGTTGCTATTTTCACAAAGACCGTCGAGCCAATCTTACGCACTGCACAATGTTCGCTCGATGTAATTCGTATGTTTTGCAACCCAGTCGCCGAGTATTGGTTAATTTGCGAATCTAGATACTACCAGAGGCGGGCATGCGTACGAAATCGCTAAAACTATGACACTCGACTTCGATGCGATGGTCATTGTTTCTGGGGACGGTCTGGTACACGAAGTTCTAAATGGATTTGCACACCACGAGCAGCCTATCAATGCCTTTCGGATCCCGCTAGCTCCAATCCCCACAGGAACCGGCAATGGCCTATCCCTCAACATCCTGGGCATGGCTGTAAGCCGATATATGGCCTGTTAGATCCCAGACTAACACGAATACAGGATGGTTTTGATGTTTGTGCTGCTGCTCTGAACGTTGTCAAAGGTAAATTCGGTGTAGCCAACTTTATGCAATTTATGCACAGCTATACAGGGCTTCCAATGAAGGTCGACGTATTTTCCCTGACGCAGAATGGCAAGCGCACGATATCGTTCATGTCCCAAGCAATGGGTTTGATGGCAGACTTGGACATTGGAACGGAAAATTTACGGTGGATGGGAGAAGCCCGTTTCATGTATGGCTTTCTGAGAGGCAGTACGTTCCACCTCATTCAACGTGCGCGTTATTTCGTTGACCCCAATAAAGTGATCCAATTCAAACCATGTCCTATTCAATTATCATACAAGGCTGTCGAGTCGAACAAGGAGAAAATGTTCGATACCCTCCAAAAACGGCGGATGAAGGACAAGGATCCCATTGCTTCCCAGTCACTACCCAATACAGAGGCCGAAGGGACTGCACTTCCTCCTCTTAGACACTCCAAGGATGACGATGGCTGGACGACTCTGGATAAACCACTCCTCTATGTTTTTGCTGGCAAGGGGCCCTATGTTGGCCGAGATCTCATGGCATTCCCCGTTTCGCTTCCCGATGATGGTCTCATCGATATTGCGGCGCAACAGGTGGTAAGCAAGTTCTTCATTGTCTGCAAATCGTCTGTTTGACCTATAAATCAGACATCCCGAACCGACATACTAACTTCTCTCGGCGGCGCACCGAAAGGCGATTTCTATTGGAATTCTACTGTAAGGCCGATTTTTTTCTAGACTGATTCCGACAAAATAACGCGCCATGGAATATCAGCTGCAATACGTCAAAGCCTATGCGTATCGTGTCAAACCACTTTCAACCAAAGGGGCTATAGCTGTGGATGGTGAAATATTCCCGTTTGAGGAATTCCAAGTTGAAGCCCACCAGGGTCTAGCAACTCTGCTAAGCCCTCACGGATATTATGCCGCCGATTTTGCACCCCGACCCACGCCCAAATCATAACGATATTAAACACGTACTTATAATGGAATATAACTCTATGGTCTAATGCTACATGCCCGGTTCCGTCACTTTCAAATCCAGCCGTTTATCCAATCCCGTTCTTGATAATCTTTGAAAAACGAGCCAGTGATCGACGGTGTCCGAATAATAGGATTGAGCACACGAGCAGCGCCATCTGCCCAGGTCAAGGGAACGTCGGGTTCTTTTATACCCTCTTTTCCGTTGTGTGTAATGCTATGTTGGTGGCTCAAGTACCCTGGGTCCACGCTGTTAATGTACACCTTCTGCGTCTTGAATTCCTCCGCCAACGTCTGTGGGCATGTTCAGCTGATTGTATCGCACAAGCAGCGGTGCACATACCTGGGTACACATATTCAATGCCGCCTTTGCCATGTTGGTGTGAACGTGAGTGGGATTTCTCTTGCCCCACTCTTTTTCAAAAATGCCTTCTCGGGAGGACACATTGACGACGTGGGTGGGTTCGTCATGCGACATGAGACCGATGCACTCGCGAATCAAGATGAAGGGGCAGACCGCGTTTATCGCAAGCACATCCAGAAGTTCCCGGTAAGAAAACTCATTGTAGTGCGCTTCCCAGCTGTTTGTTACGCCAGTAGTAATCAAGGCCTGGTCTATAACTGAGAGAGCGTGGTGGTCGGCAGATACCAGGCTTTCCTCTCCTCCGATAAGTCGCTGCTGCTCATCCTCCGGGATAGGCACCGTTTGAGCCGCATTGTTGATTAAAATATCGAGGCGGCCGTTCACAAGTTTATGAATGGTTTGTATGGCAGACTGAATAGAACTCGGGGATGTAAAGTCGGCTTGGATGATGTTTAAACAGGACGACCATGACTCGAAATCAGCCTCGAGGGTATAGCGCCGCAAAGCATCCTCGGGAAAGCGCGTAGTGACGATTACGGAGGACGCCCCTCCACGCAATAGCGCAAGGGCACAGGAGTAACCCAAGTTGATTCTCCCGCCTGTGACCAGGGCTTTCTTGCCGGCGAAGATATCGGGAACCGCAACATCGGCCCGTCTGGCTGCGTTGAACGTGCGACATTCCTGGCATAAAGGCGGGGCATCAGGACTGATATCATATTCGCGCTGCCGCCGACTGTTACAATAAAGTGTGAAAGCTCGTCAACGTGCAGAAGTTATTCGCGTACCAGATGTAGCATCGAGAAAACATCTTTATGGGAACGCCTGGCTTGTAGTAGCGACCTGCTGCTATGTCTTTGGCAAGAATCCGAATCCGGTTGGCCTTTTCCATTGGGAGACCCCCTAGTCCGCGCGCCATGATATGCTCCAAGACGCGTATAGCAGTATCCGAATCGTCTGCAGATATTGTGGTTGGGGCCGAGGGCTGAGCCATTTGGGAAGGATGGATGTGGCGTTGAATCAAATTGAATGAACACCCAGGTCCCAGGAGTCGAGCGAAGTCTGACGCGCAGCGAGTCAGAGTAGGTCAAACCCCACGCGCGTGGGCGCGACCCAATGACCACACTGGCGTGCGAACGCAACCAGTCTCTTCTTCCACCACCATGACAAAAGCTCTAGGGATGTTGCGGAGGCGCTTTTATTCGTCCCCGGCCATTCTCACTCCCCTCAACATTCAAGCTCTGGACGCTTACATTGACTCTCCAAAGAAGCTGGTGCTGGAAGACACATTCAGCGTCGAACGTCTCTCCGATCTTTTTATCACTCTTCCAACGCGAGATGGCACTCGACAGCCGTACAGGCCACCACGTTTGTCCGCTCCGGTTGGACATGGCTGGCATCTGGCCTTTTTTCATGCCAGAACTCCCGAAAGTCTTTTGAGCCCAGATGGAACGGATGGGGCCGTTGAATTCGGTCCACCTGCACCCTTCACCCGTCGCATGTGGGCAAGTGGACGAATGTCATGGAATCCGAAGTATCCGCTTCTCGTTGGTGAGAAAGCCACGTCGACATCGACCTTTGGATCCGTCGAAAAGAAAGGCTTTGACACGGGGAACCCCATGGTTTTTGTAACTCAAAAGATCGATATAACGACGATAGGGAAAAAGGATCCCTCAATAACGGAAGAGAGGTCACACGTGTATGTTGCTGAGTCTGTTTCTCCCAATAACACTCCCCGAGCCGGTGAGCATTCCTTGACCAATAGTCGGCTTTCCGAGTCTGACTTCTAACAGTGAAGAATATACCCCCTTCTGCCGATTTCTCTTTCACATTTACTCCATCGTTGACTACCCTCTTCCGCTTCTCCGCGCTTATGTTTAATGCCCACCTCATACATCTTGACAAGGACTGGGCTCAATTGAGTCGAGGTTACCCTGGTCAGTGCACACGTTTGGTTTGCGCATCTGCTATAAGGATCCATGTTTAGAGAGACTGGTCCATGGACCGCTCACGGCGTTGATGCTTCTCGAAACTGTCAAGTTCCACAAACCTACAGCGCAGATCGCGCATTTCGAATATCGGGCAAGGAACCCAGTAATCGTGAACCAGCCTATGACTATTAACGGAGTGTGGGTCGATGAGCACACCGCTACTGTTTGGTGTGTGAACGAGGAGGGTGTAGTAGGTATGACAGGTACAATTAAACTTCAAGTGCAGAATTAGGGCGGTGGGTGTATCCATGGATTATCCCTTGTATCACATACCAGCGACACGTTGAGCTAACAATGTCTTTTGGATGCATGGCTGAACATGATTGTCTTCGAAGTGTCGCATAAATTCATTGTTTAAACAAACGCGTCGCGAGAATCGGGGTCACGTGATACATCAGTATAACTGTGTCGCGTTGTTGATACACACCTCTTCAACTCCAACCACCACCACCGCCCTTCATCGCCCAGCTTCAATGGCTCCTAAAGTTTGTCTCGTACTGTGTTTCACCCTCGTCGCGTCCTCATCTCCCATGCTAGCCTGCATCCACCGCCGGAAAGGCCCCTGCCTCGACCGCTGGCAAGGCACCCGCCAAGGTGTGTCTTTGCCTGTCCACTGCGAACGCATTGCTGACCCATCGGTAGACTGAGGGCTCCAAAGCCGGAAAGAAAACCGCGACCAAGAAGTCGGCCGCGCCTGCCGCCGACGGCGAGAAGAAGAAGCGCAAGAAGACGCGCAAGGAGACCTACTCGTCGTACATCTACAAGGGTGCGTGTGCCAGGGCCATTGCCATGTTGGACGTCGTTGCTGATGACGCACTCCAGTCCTGAAGCAGGTCCACCCTGACACGGGTATCTCGAACAAGGCCATGGCCATCCTCAACTCGTTCGTAAACGACATTTTCACCCGCATAGCCGAAGAGGCGTCCAGTGCGTTCTAGTCTACTCTTATCTGTGTCTGCTACTGACCCTGTTTGGTCAGAGCTCGCTCAATACTCGAAGAAGTCGACGATCTCGTCGCGGGAGATCCAGACCAGCGTGCGTCTGATCCTGCCCGGAGAGCTCGCCAAGCACGCCATCAGCGAAGGTACTGCTTTCATTTTGTCGCCCTTGCCGCATGTCCTGATCAACGTTGAAGGCACCAAATCTGTGACCAAATTCTCGTCGGCGACGACGACCAAGTAGTTGCGGTTGGCCTGTCTTCTATCTGTCTCCGCCTTATATTATCATCTTCTGTTGGGTCTACGCCTCTGTATGCTTGTATCATTATCAGTTCAATCATCATCTTGTGCATGTACTCGTTTGCTTGAGTGTTTCGCTTATCCGCACAGGCTTCAAACTGCTTCTTTCCTTCCACACGGAATCGTCCGTTCCTCTCCTACGCCCCGCGTTGAGGGCAATACCCTTCAGTAATATCAATGACCTTCGTTAACGAGTCCATCGCATCATGCAGGTCGGTTCGGTTGTTTCCGACCGCAACTTTATTCAGCGTCTGGGCGTAGAAATTGTCTTTGCATGGTCAGACAAACTTTCTGTGGCCAATCTTCCCGTGGAGGTCAAGCTGGATGACTGACTATACAATGATCATGTCGGTCGCACAAGTTCTAGTATATTAAACACTCTTTAAAATCCTAGGAAAATGTCAGTTACAGCGAGATAAGACTAAAGCGCGCTCACCATATTTATTGCCCGCTTCTTTACGATTGCGTCGGCCTTCTGCAATTCTTTCCTCAAGAGCCTCTCTGTTCGAGTACGCTTCGTGTAGCATGGTTGCCAGTTGATGCCTTGAGCGAGCTATTCCACTCTGCTTGGAAGCCTGCACAGGACGTTCAGAGGCAATATTGCTATCAAATAGCTTTGACTCACGGTCAACTTGATGTTGGGTGCAGCAGGTGCCCCGTCCGCTCCTCTTGTTATTGCTTTTCTGGCCTCCCGTTCTCTCACTTCCAGTTTTGCCTTCTCCATCTCCTTCATGGCATCAACCTCTTCCACCGCAGCACTATCGAGATCTTCAAATCCTTTGACTTGGCCTTTCTCCAATGCGCGTACATGCGCGTTGTATTCTTTCTGCCACTTCGTGGTAAACGTGGCATAGTACGCAGGATCATAAGCCGCCCATGCACCCGAAGGAAGCGTGTAGTATCCCGGGTATGGATCTGTTGGGGTTGGTTCTGGTGGCTCAAACTTGGGGATAACGGGGGCAGAGGATAGTGCAGGGAGGGAGGGAGTCGAGGAAGATGCGACTATATGTGAAGAGGTAGACGTCGTAGCACCTGCGCAAGATGTTAGAATAGTGCTATGCATCTGAGAACACCACCGCATACCCAGTGAAAAGAAGTCAACGGCAGGAGCCGAAGAGACCTTCGTGGCAGTCCGAGGCGGCGTCTTGGTAGCCCCTTCTTCAAGGGATATGTTCGACCGGCCTTTTGCCAGGGAAGGGGGACGGAATGAAAATGACGTGGATGAAGCTGCTGGAGGGACATCATGAGACTCTTGTTCATCCGCCGTCGACGCCGCCTTCGCAGTCGGAGGAGCGCTGAAAACCAAACCCGGCCCACTCCCTCCTCCCAGCACCCGCTCGGGAGCTGGGCGAACGGGATTCTTTTGTTTCGGGGCAGGGAGCATAGATACCAAGGACGACATTCCTGCCCCCGCCTCTAATCGAGGTTTTTTGGCTGCAGGCCGTTCGTCTTTTAGATCGTCGACATCTTCGTCTACCGGATTCAGAGTTGGAAGGCCAATAGTGACCTTCTTGGGTCCACGCTTTTGTATCTTTGAAGTGGTCGACTGGACGACCTTCGACGCCTTAGCTGGAAGGGGCGCATCGTCGTCGCTGTCTTCCCCGCGGTCGCTGTCACTGCCGTAGTCTCCCAGGCCCAAGTTCATCGGTACGAAGATTGTGCAGAGTCGAGGTCGCAAGTCTCGAAAAGGCAACCCGCCTGATTGACAGGGACGATTCCGGCCTCAACTGAATTCACAATATAATCTATGTACGCTCATGCGTATATTCATGCAATTATTCTAAGTGATAAATGATAGTCTACGACGAGAATGAATGTATGTCTGTCGTGTGTGCATAGTGTAGCAACTGCTTTCTTTACAGTATCCAAGTCCGTTGGTGCCGAAGGAATCCAGAAAAGAATGTAAATAAGAGTCCAATGGTTTTCTCTACTCGTAATCATGGGCGGGCTAAAAGGTTGTCAGCTTTGGCGGCGAATCGATTCGATATTGGACATACCCAGCTGTTCTTTGCGGTAGAAGAAGAAGTAGCCAACAACAACAATCAGTTGGCAGATCAGGGCAATCCAGAACATCGGCTCAGCCATGGGGCTCCCTAAGTTGACATGTTTTAGCGCACTGCGGTGACAAGAAGGGACAGTGAACCGACCTTTCAGACCATCTGAGAAATCCCACTTTGCAGCGTCAGGGAAGACAGTGGAAGGGCCCAGCCGATTGGGAGCGGTGGCACGGGCGATCATGACACAAACTGATCCAATGATCTGCGCAAAGGCGAGCGTGGCGCAAACGTGCAGACGAGAGAGGGTCTAATTGCACGATTAGGATAACACCAAATCTCAAGAAAAAATATGTTACCTGAAGCAGGATCATTCCTAGACCCACACCTTGAACAGCGTCTAATACACCTAGCCACAGCCAAAGGGAAATGCCGAGATACGGTCCGGCAGAGCCAGCCCATGGAATATATAATGCAAGGGAAGATGTACCCCAGAGCATCTAAGTAACGATGAGCAGCAGTCCTCTGTAAAATTCGCGGAAACGTACTTGACACCATCGCGGAGCACCAAGACCGACCGCGAAGACAGGTAAGAGCCAAGTGTGGGTTTTACTGAAATGCGTAAGAACGAGGAGTAGGGCGGCCCACACCCCAACAAAGAAAGCGACGACGAGGAGAGCAATCTGCCACTTCGGGATGTCTACGCTCCACAGGAAAGTCCAATTACGTCCGTATGGCTGGAAGGGTTCATTAGCGTAGAACAAAAAAGGGGGGGGGGGGGGGTGTAAAACACGTACCCCACTGAGCCAGTAATCGCGCAGTATTTCAGATGCCAAGAACCAGAGCACTAGTTTTCTGCGGAACAGGGTTTTCAAGAAGTGTGGTACTTTCGGTGGAGTTTGACGGTAGTACTCTGCTCAAGCGTTAGGGTCAGGTTCGAGGAAGACGGACGAACGAGCACTTACCAGGAAGACCGTAGAGCATCAGGTATGCAAATACGAAGCACATGACTGACAGAGGCCAGACGATGACGCAGATATACCACGGTGGAACATAGTTATCGGCAACGCCGTTCAGGGTGTAGCCCCAGTACCATAGTGCGGCGACCCATATCTGTTGCGATCCTTGGACGATACAGGCGCGCATTGTCCAAACTTCAGTTGCGGCACCCTGTCGAAGAAATCAGGAAATGCAATAGTGTTGATCAACTGCTTGTACGTACAGCTTCTTCGCCGAAATTGAGACCAAAGAATGCGAAAGAAGCAGCTGAAGCAATAGCATAACACCAAGTAGCAGCGTTTGCCAGTGCACGGTGAGCAGGAGCGATGGCAGTTGCGATAGACGGGAGCCCAATCATAAAGAATGCCAGACCAAAGAAGATCCAAGGGAACGACAAGATGTAAACCGAAGGCTTCAGCCTGAAGAGGGGATACCAAACAAATGACGCGGCCAGGAACACACCACCGAGAACATACAATTGGAGGTTGTCCTCCCAATTCCTTCCGGTGAGCAGGGTGATCTGGAAACTTGTTGCGCTGATCATCTGTCCGAGCCCGATAATGATTGTGTACAATGGCCAGCCTCCGATTTCGCGCGCTAACGCAATCTGTAGTCTTGTCATGGGAACTACTTCGGGAAGGCCGGCGTCGTGGGCTAAAGGACCGTCATAATCACCTATGGCGAAACCTTGGGTATTGGGAGAATCCGGGCGCGAGTACAACGAAGCCGAAGGTGTCCCCCAGATCGAATCACGATGAGATGATCTAATACTGGCGGCGCTGGATGATAACTTCTCCTTGCGCACCTTGCCGAAAAACGCCTCTTCGCTCTTCATGAGGAACTTTTCAATGGAGAGTTCGTGTTCGGAGTTTTTAGGCGTGAGTAGCTGCAGTTTCTGGACGAATTCGCTGGCGACACCGCCATCGGCGTCAGTGAACTACACAGTACAGCGAATCAGTAAGAAGAGTGTTGAACGCAAATCAATTTCTTACCGATGCGATGGCCTTGTTCAGTGGCGAATTGGACTTTTCGTCCACGATGGACGATATTGACTCCACGGACGAGACGCGGGAGTGGGAACCAAAAGGTCGGGAGGGAGCCGCCCCGGGATCAAGGAAGGGGTCCGGTGCGTGTCGTTGGTCTTTCGCGATGGTGCGATTAGCTCGTTCCAGAAAGTTGCCGTAGCCTGCGACGGGCGCGCCGGGGGCGCTACTGTTTCTGAAGTAGTCATCGTTGGAGGCTGTACTGTAAGTCGACTCCCTGTCGTGAGGTTGATGGAGGTCGCCGTTAGGTGTCAGCGAATCTTGACTCCACTGTCCGGGGGAACCCGGTCCTGGGGCGGCGCTGTATCGCGGATCCACGCTGCGCACGCTGCGATTGTCCCAGTCCGGCTGTGAAGGATACGCCTGTGCCACCGGATCCCAATCATCGACATGTTCAATAGGTTGTACACCTCCGCCGTCGCAATCAGACTCGCGCCATGCATCGGGCCCAGCCCCTCCGCGACTGACACCTATGCTACGCTTGTGGAAGTCCTCCATGCGCTGACGCCACTCGACGACCGGGAAACGTTGCAAAGCCGAGCGGGCACGTAAAATGGCGCGCTCCTCTTCGGTAGACTTGAGTGCCATTTTCACCGTCTTTGTCAGTTGGGACAGCATGTGTGCCGTCGCGCTTGACTCTACAGGGTACCACTGAAGCGAGGTATTGAACAAAAAATAAAAGGAAAGAACGAGGAACAACGCACCCATCCGGGCATCAAACCAAGACCTCCGAGACGACTTCCGACACCAAGTGCACCCTTTCTACCGAACTCGACAGCAACCAGACCAAACGGCTCATCACGTGATGGGATAAGCGCGAAATCGGCGCCGCTGAACAGATACGGAGGCAAGGCCGTAAACTCGGGCTTGGAGTAGACCCGATCAGGATAGAGTTCCATGAGGCGGGCCAGTTTCTCAGCAGCGAATCGACCGTACAAGTCGATGACGGGTCCTACAGCGATAAGCTGGATCGTAGGCCGCTTCTCCAACCTGGGAGACAATTATTAGCTCAAGTTCAGATCATACGCAAGAAGAGAGAAGGGCGTACAAAGATGGCATGACATCCGCGATGAGATCGACACCCTTTTGTTTGGACCAACGTCCAACGAACACAAACAAGTCCGAGTTTGGATCCTGGGCAATACCAGCCCACTCCTGTGCTTGCCGTTTGTGCTCCGGACGAGCAGCCTCAGCAACCTGGTCAATCTCAACGTCCTTGGCGGGAGTTGGACTCTCGTCGAGAGCCGCGATATCGCTCGGGTCAGGATTCGGCAGTGAGTCGACGTGCTTGAGCGTCCAAAGTGCGGGGTACCGCGCCCAACTGCGCTTACCGTACTTGTCCGACACACCCGCAACACCAATACTCTTCTGGTGCACACTGATGAATGACGCGGCGGCGTGTAGCAGATTGAACGTGTTTCCGAATTGCACGTATTTGGTGCAATGCTCCTTGCTGATGTTGAAAGCTGAACAAACCTCCTTCATTTCCTCCTTGGTGCGCAGAGGCCAAAGACCCTGGAACTCGGCATTGTGAAGCGAGAGGCAAACAGGGATGACCTTGGGAAGAAGGTAGATGCCCGCGAGTGCGCCGTGATAGTCGTTGATGTGATAAATGTCAACAGTCGGGCTACGGCGAATGGTCGCGGCGATGGCCTGGTTCCAAGTGGAGTAGAAGATTGCGGAGCTGAGATCGTCCATGCGGGCGGGATATGGGTCAGCCTTCGTTTGCGCACGGAAGACGGGGCTGTCGAGGATGACATAGGTAATGTTATCCAGGACGTGCGTCTCGACCTCGATAAGATACGGCTCGCCGAAAATAATGACCTCAATCGGCTCTGCGGGATCACCGGCGGGATACTCGACGTCCTTGACCTTGGGAATGACCCAGACGAGATCGACATCCGTCATCGCCTTACCCATGAGACTGGACATCACACCGAGACCACCGATCTTGACCTTGATCTTCCAGTCGATGATCTCGTACTCCAGGGTCGCGATGAGCACCTTGCGGCGCTTGTTCTTGTCCTCTGGCCATCCGATGATCTCTGTGCTGTGTTTGTGCCCAAAGAGCTTCTCGGACATGTGCGTGCCCTCTTTCAGGTCGCTCGTGGACTTGTTGCCGAGCCCAAGGATGGGGAAGTAGTTTGTGTGGCTCTTAACCTTGACACCAAACTGGTTGTGCTTGATTCCGTAGAAAGACCACATGAAGACGAGGACGGCAATGGTACCAGTGATTAGCGGGATGGCGAGAAGCAGGGAGTACATGATCGCGCCGACGGCCGACTCGCCTCGAGGGGCAAGCGTCCATGACATGTTGGAGTCGTCGACCAGAAGGGCCCATGCAAGATGCGGGCTCGGCGGTGCCGACATGTTGAGGTAATTGGGCGCGGCGGTGTTGGGCGGGAGCCGATCGAGAATCCCGTCCCCATCAGTGTCGCCGTAGTAGTAGTCATCGAAGCCCCAGACATTCAACTGAACGTACGTCGGCCAAGACGCCATGATCTCGAGTTCCCACAAGCCATCGTCGTTCTGCGTCATCTGGCTAGAAATGCCCGAGTCGAAACCCCACGCATTAAACGGCCCACGCGCCAAAAACTGCGGGACCCGGCGCTTGGCGCCTGAGTAGCCGTAATCAGCGTGGATCACTGCGGCGGTGGACATGGCCGCTTCACTCCAATCTGTGTCGTCTATCAGCACCCAAACGCATCATCAAACAGAAAAAGGGAGAGCTCACATTGCACCATGATGTGGTCGCCGTCCCAGAAGTTGTCCGAGTTCTGGAACACGGCTTTGGGGATGACTGTAGTGTCCTCCCAGTTCGCCCACTCGGTCCAGTTCTGGCCAAAGTTCCAAGAGTAGCGGAACATATCGGCACCGTACGCTTTGTGTGCGAACGTGTACTGGTCGTTCGAGAATCCAAAGGACGAATTCGTGTCGTATTCGTTTTCAGGGAATATCATGACATTGCTCGCCTCGCCCTTTCGGATCAGCACCTTGTCAACCGTCTGCATCTCGAAATCAGTACCGAGACACACAAAGAAGGGAAAAAGAATAAACCCCGGTGGTGGTATTTCCCGAAGACGAGGGTTTATCGAGCGTGATCGCAAGTATACCGTCTGCAAAGTTCTGCAGCGTTGCTGACCACTGCCACGCCGATGTGTCGCCGCCAGAGATACGCGCAGGGTCGGGCGACGCGACGGGCCCACATTTAGGGGTTCCTAACACGGAAACGGTACCTCCATGGCCGGAGGACGAGAGGTTGAACGACATCGAGTTTGTCACGCTGTCGCAGGTCATCGCGGTATTGAACTCGAACGTGATATCCATGGTGGTGGCATTCGTATCGCTTGCCTGGACCGCGACGCGCGCGTCATGGCCCGGGGTGAATTTTGTGAGGGCGGGGGCGGGGGCGACCCAGTTCGTGGAGGGCACGAGTGCTTTGAATCCAAAGCCCTCGATGGTGATGCTGGGGAGACATCCAAAGTACGGTGCCTTGCTGTCGTTGTTGAACGACTCTCCCGACGCTGTAAGCTGGTACTTTTCGTACGGCGCGAACAGGTTTTGCACAGTGACGTCGCTTGTGAACGGCGCCTTCATCCAATTTGTCTGCTCATTTGTCTGCGTCTGCTGACAGGGGTTGGTGTACGTCTGTGTCGAGTTCTCATTCGTGTATAGCATCCAAACGGGACCCTTGTACGACCCGCTCAACGTCTGGTTGAGGAGAGCCGCGCGCGAAACAGACCACAGCCCCATCTCGGTCACGACGCCATCGGACCCAGGGCGCTCGATCATATAGGTCCAGTTGCCCAGCTGCGTGAGATCGAAGCCGTCCTGGAGGGCGGGGTACGTGCTGCGGAGCGAAAGGAACCGCGCAAACATCCGCCGTGTGTCCATCGTCGGGTCAAAGTGATCGAGCGCGTTCCAGTCGTCGTTACACCCCAGCAGAGCCTTTTCGACAGCGAAATTGAAATACTGCTCCGAACCAAGGCCGTAGCACCCATGACGCTTCCACGCGGTGTTGCCGGACATCGCTTGACGGCTAGGGATTGAGGATCAGCACAAAAGTAAACCACTAAACTCGCGAAACAAACCCATAGAGATAATTGGCTGCACCAGTGTCGAAGAGATAAAAGTTCTGCTCCTCGCCGTAGTACAGCTAAAAAAAAATCAGGTCAGCAATACGCTGCGTCGAACTCGTGCTGGGACAGACCAATGGCATGCCGGGCATGACCAAGCTTGAAATAAACGTGCCCAAGGCGCTCATTTGCGTTCCGTTCTGGAGACTAGGCCAACGGAACACATCGAAGTTGCTCGTGCCGAACATGTGGCGGGGGTCGAGTAGGCCGGTTTGCGAATTGATCATGTCATTCTGCACAAACATTTCGTGCCATGCGGTGATGAAGTTGATGTCTACGTCGTACGCGGCTTGCAGATTGCCGTCCATACCGAGGAAGCGCGTCAGCGCGCGGTACGTCGAATAGTGGAACGCAACGCCGTCTAGCGCATTGAGCGGTGCATCGCGGAGGAAATACTGGTTGTCCGAGGATGTGACGTTCGGAACGGCGTCATACCCAGGCGGCAGCTGCGTCGGTGTGCGACCGCGACCACTGCCGAAAAAAATGAGCGACGCCACAGCACGCATATGCGATCACATACATGTACAAGGAGCCAAAGGTATTGCCGCCAGTGACCTCACCGGGAATATAAAAATTCTTCTTCCCTAGCGCAGCGGCACACGAACGGGTACTCGAAGCCCACTCGGCCAAAGCATCGACAGTGACCTGTGTGGCCTTGTCGATCCGAATAGCGTCGATGTCGAGGGCAGTGATGGCCATGCACGAGAACACCTTGAGCTTCGCGAGCACTGAGGGCTTCCATTCGCGGAGCCGGTCCTGCACGGAGGCGAACTTGGCAAGCTGACGCTGCCAATCGGGGTGGACACCGAACGCCTCCATGTCACCGTACTGATCAAATTCGGACTCGAGGCAGCCGTTGGTCTGGAGCACGACTCGCGTGCCGTCATCGTTCCAGAAGTCGGGCATCTGGCAGGAAGTGTTGCGCTCGTTGACAAGCTGCGGTGGGATGAGACGGATCCAGTGTAGAGAAAAGAGCAGGGACATACGCTGAAGTCGCGGTACTCGCTAAAGTTCCATGGGGTGTAGAGGGGGTTCTTCCAGACGGCGTTGTGTTCGGCGAGATCGAACGGAGTACTCGTGTTCAGGAAGCTAGAACATGAAAGCCGTAAGAAGGGAGCTGAGAAAGCAGCAGGGAGACATACCCGTCAAAGCCAATGAGATCCGCCATGGTGCCGACGGTGAAGTCGGCCATGAGATACATGCCGCGTGCGTGAATTTCGTCAATGGCGGCGCGCCAGTCATCGATTGTGCCCCAGTGGGGGTCCAGGACGGTAAAATCGAGCGGCGAGTAGCCTGAAAAAACGGTGTGAGGAGGTACAGGGTGAGGAACGGACGAATGGACGGACTGTCTGCCTGCCAAAGCATGTTGAGGAAGGGGGTGCCGGAGATGAAGATAACTCGGACGCCCATGCCGTAGATGTAGTCGAGCTTGGAGAGCAGGCCCTTGAGGTCGCCACCGTAGCGGAGCTGGGTCTCGCGGTAGTCGTTCTCGTACATAGAGCCAAAAAAGTCATTGTTGGAGGGGTTGCCGTCGGCGAACTTGTCGAGGAGGATGGTATAGACGGGGAGAGCCCTCCAGTTGACAGGGGACGGGGTGTAGGTGGTGTTTGGGCGGGAGGCGGAGTACTGCGACGGGTCGGTCGCCTGTTGGTTTACATTCAGATTGTAGTCTACAAGGTCGTCGCGGTAGGGACTGGCAGCGACATTGAGCAAAGAGAGGAAGGGGAGGGCAAAGGCGGGCAAGAGCCGCATGGTGGTGGTGGAAGAAAAGAGAGAGCGGAGTAAAAGGAGTGCAAAGGGACCAGGGTTCAGCCACAAGCCACGCCTGTTTGATTGACGTCCTTACACAAAACTTACACTGGGCGGAGACTGTTGCCCACTGATGCTTACAAACCACCCCGATAACGAGCCGAACACCGACGGCGGACTCGATTTCGTATGCTCGCGGAGATACGACCTGCAAATAAATTTTCGACAAACCGCTCGACGCCTCGAATTTCCGTATAGTAACCCCCGCCTTTTTTTTTTCATTGCCTACCAATTGCCTACCCCACCGGACCTCTGCGCGTTGCAAACGCGTTGCATCGTTGGGAAAGAACCGCAGCGCGAAAACAAAAAGGATGCTTTTAGCGCTCACAATGTCGAAATCGTCGATCTCCGATCAGGGCATATAAGTACGTCTGCAAGTATAGATATCTGCTGTCCGTCCCCATGTCGTTTGCGAGGAGAGTGCACTCGCAGATGATCCCAACAAGCAGCCGCCACATGTTGTTTCCAACTGGTTTCCATCGCCTTCCCTGATCCGTCTCGTCTAGATGAACCCTGCGTAAATCCATTTTTAGCACAGAATGATGGAGTGTCCGACGCGAAGTAAGTACGGAACTTTGTGTGCACTTTACCCAAGGACGAGGGGATAGCAGATACGTACCGCCCTGGAACGAAACCAGGCAACCCAGTCCACTACCATTTGCCGTTAAGGTAGCACATACGAGATCAAGCACTCGCATGCTCCGACACAAGGAAACGTCCGTTAAAGTTGGATGTACGTGAATCAGCGATCGAAGAACGAGATCCCTTGCAATTGCGTAACTTACTAAGTCTCGCACAGTGAACGGGATCGCGCTTGCATAAGCCTCGGAGGCGGCCAGCCGACGCCGCGTTCGAGCTACGCCATGTGAATTGCGGACTTGGGTTAATATTAGAGTCTTTTCCTTTAGAACACAGAGATCGACGGCAAAGCGATCATCGAATAGACACCTTGTTCCCTCCTGGCAACAACAAAGATGTTCACAGGATGCCGACGCCGCCATTTTTAGAGCCGTTACAATGTGCCAGCCAAAGACTAAAGCGTAGTCCGGATAGAATTGTCGAGATAAAGCTCGCGTGCGGCGAGTTCCTGAATTGCTGCCGCGTCCTAGGCACCGGATAGCGATCCACTCCGTGCCTGCTCCGTGTCTCTCCGTGCGGTACGTGGGAGTCCGGCGATACGCTAAATTTAAAATGAGGGAGATACAAATAGACGTGCAGGACTGTCGGCGAGATAAAATCCTGCGCGGCGAGATGGCTTGTCGTTCTCCCGCGCCGCAACGACCCGAGCAAGTCGGCCGCAGGACGTACACCAAAAAAAAAAACTGGTGTTTTCGTTTCCGTAAGCCAAGACCATGTACGTGGTCGGTAAACCGTAACCCTGAACTGAAACAAGCCGACGGCGCCGAGGGGTCTCGTCCACCGTCCAAGTCGATTTTTGAAAGACGTGACAAGGATCAGCCTTGCGTGCATAGCTGATAAGGCCGCGCCCAGTGTATTGTGTCGGCGCCTCCCTGCGTCAACGTTTGTGCCGGCGCCCCCTGCGTCAACGTTGACAGATAGGTAAATAGGGTCTGTTTCGGAGAATTCGCCTAAAGAAAGAGATAACGAGGAATAACGTATAAGCAGGTGTCTCCCAGAGGCTTGAACCTTCGTTCCTCAGGATATCCTTGATCTGAGGTATCTTGAGCTCGCGAAAGTTCCGTACTCTTTGACGTCTGCTGCCTCAGGGAGACTGTAATAAGGCAGCCATTTCGAAATTTAAAGCGCAGCGTCATGATTGGAGTGGTTGGCATTTGTTGTAGAAATTCCGGTCGTCAGACCCCTTATAAAGTCGGACCTCGAAAAAAATCCAAGAGGGAGACTCGGAAGAATCCGAACATGACCGTGACGCGAACGACGAATCGCGATCACGTGCTGGCATGAAACCAAACAGCAGCAAACCGCCGAGCCGAGGGATTCGCGACCATAGCCTGGAAGCTACGCACATCGCGGAGATTCAAGGTGAGTTAAATAAATGATGATACCCGGTTGGAAAAAAAATTGCCCCAGAAACACTGATTTAGTAGCATGTCGAACGTGAAATCCTCCGATTCAAAGCTTTTTTTTTCCCGGGGGGGACGGCGAGAGAGGAGAAGATTGACGCTGTGAATGGCGTGTAGGAGTGGCTCAAACCTGAAGTTGAACCCAAGTTTGAGCTCCGGGCCCATACAGTCGAATGCAAATTTTAGTTGAGAACAAGAGGAAAGCGGACCTCGGCCATGGATCACCTGTTGGGATAAAATCCGCCTCTTTACTTCTAAAATCTTTCATTTGGACAATTAGCCGGCTTCGGGGCCACGATGTACCTAAGTTACTTCCGAGACAAATAAGTGGGGAAAATATATGAAAGAATTCAAGCCATTTATACGAGACGCCAGAGGAATGGTGTAGTTCGTACGGGTCAGACTTAGTACCAGCTGAGGTCACCTCCCAATTCATGCATGCACCATTCACATCGTCTCCCCAATGGACAAGATTTAGATATAAACCATCCGAGTCGAAAAACCCCTCCTTTACTATGATGAATCCATGTACACCGTGACTTCAGGACCTTTAGCAATAGCTGGTGTTGCTGATTCCATTGATAGAATTAGAGTTGATCCGATGCAAGATATCGACGAGAGCAAGATGGAGAAGTTGTGGTCCACGTCGCGGGACATTGTCGGGAATCCGTGCGGTCGATGAGGTCTGCAACTAGCTGGTGGGATTGCTGCTAGATCGATTCAGCTTGAACCTCGGGAATTTTGCAACGTCCCCAGATAGCACTTATCATCGAGTCCAAGACGCGACGCGGTGTTTTTTCATAATAATAAAAAAAGGCATGCGGCGGCTTCGTGTCGCTTCCCGCGGCCCGCTGCTTCACCACTCTTCACATACATAGATAAATGAGACTCAATTCGCTTCTCATATATCACCGTATTCTTAGCCTAATAGATAAGCCCTGTGAATATCAAACCATAGAAAAGTCTAAGCACTGCCAATATCAAACCATATGCTCTCTAGATCCCAACTCGCGCTTTCAATAAAGCTCGGAGTAGCTATAGGCACTGAAACCGGGCCCGCTTGCCGTCGAGCAGTTGGGATTGAGGCAGCCCTCGACTCGGTCGATGTACTAAACGAGGTGGCCGCTGAATACCGAGGTCAGAGGAATTTAAATAAACCAACCATATGCCTAAGAAAGAAGTGATTCCGAGCGCGGTCAGGCATGCTTTCGGGTCGGGATGCAATAGTGAGCCGAAATAACTTGTAGCAAGGTTTTTTGAGCAGTCGGCGGCCCTCCATTCGCGCATAAATGCCTCGAGGTCTAATATGGGTCAGACAAAATTAACCAAGGGTAGAAACTCTCTTGAATTCTGTTTGCAAAATTGCGGCCATTTCGTCGTTCGAGTTTAGGGTCACCATTGCAGTGCTCGTAGGCATGCGGTCGACATAGCTATAAGGAGAGGCGTGGGTGCCGCTGGGTGGACGAGGATCAAGATCTGCCTGTTGCTACAGTGACTGTGGTTACATAATCGTACAGGTCAATACTTTGCTAGTGGTTCCTTGGCTGCGTCTACGTCGGCTGCCTGCTCGTCCCCGATGTCGGCGATGACTGCCAATGGCTTCAACACGTTCGACTCGCCGCCGTCGCCCGTCTCGCCGTCCACCCTCAACACCGCGTCCTTCGCCCCCCGCTCGTTTGTCTCCGCCATTCGCGGCCAGAGCTCGCCGTTCCCCACGACCCCCACGTCCTCCATGTCCTCCTTCTTCGACCCCCCGCCGGGCACTGCCTATTCTGACTTTATTCGCACTTGGACCGACGCCCATGTCGCCCGCTGGCTCACCGACATCAAGTGCGCAAACCACGCAGCTACTTTCCGCGCAAACGATATCCGCGGCGACATCCTGCTCGAGCTCGACCAGACCACCCTCCAGGAGATGGGCGTCTCCAGCATCGGCGACCGTCTGCGCATTATTAACGCAGTCAAGTCTTTGCGCCAGCGCTCGGCTGCCCGCATACCCGCGACACCTATTCTCGAGTCTATGCGCCCTTCACGCCTCGACATGTCCCCAGACGTGACTGCTTCCAAGCAGCAGGACCGCACAGAATCGTCCCCGACAACGCGCCTTTCCTCCCGCCGCCTCGAGAGCGGCCGCCCCGCCCCCCTCCAGCTCAGCGGAACCTCGGGCCGCAACGACAACCTCCCCCGCCTCGTCCGCGAGCAACAGCCTCCGGACTCGGCTCGTCTCAATAATAATTCGAACAGCGCCGGAGGTGCCAGCAGCAGCAGCAGCAGCAGCAGCAATCCAAACACGAGCAGTGGCAATGGAAATAACAACGGGAACAGCCACACAATACGGCCCTTGCCCCAGCCATCCCAGCAGTCCACCACCTCCGCCCCCCGTTCAAATCTCCCGCCCCTTCCGCCCCCTCCTCGTCAGCAGCCTCCGCTGCCTCCACCCAGCCGCGCTCCCGTCCGCGGCATCTTGAATGGCGGCTCCCAGCTCAGCGGTCGTAGGACCCCCACCCCCGATATCCCGCCCTATGCCGCCCAGCCCCTTCCTCCCGCCCCCAGCCAGCAGCAGCCCCTCCTCACCCCCTCGTCCGCAAGCAACTGGTCCGGCTACGGCCTCCCCTCCGACCCGCGTCCTGGAAACCAGGGCAAGGCCCCCGCGCGCTCCACGTCCCCCCTCCTCCCAGGCCGCACCTCGTCCCGCACCAACACCAACAACTCCTCTATCCACCTTCGAAACAGCTCTCTCGGAAATAACTCCCCCGGACCTAGCTCCAGTCCCAAGATCCCCATACGCTCCAACACGTCCACCCATCCGTATAGCAATCCACAGTCCTCCGCCCTCCAGGCGCCCCTCACTAGCCTCGCGTACAACCTCTCCCCCATCGAGGAGAGCTTTAACCAGGCCAGCAGCTCCGGCACTCCGTCCCCACCGTCCTACACCGTCGGCCGCGGTCCTTTCACCCCCGGGGCTCAAGGGGCCGTCACCCCATCCTTAGCTGACCTCCGCCGCAAACTAGTCCGCTTTTTGCTCCCCGAAGAGGGCCTTTCCTTTACCGTCGACGTCGGCTCGTGCGCGGGCGGCATCGAGGTCCTCGAAAAGGTCCTCAAAAAGTTTGGCAAGGGAGGCATACGCGGCCCAGGGTCCGAAGGCCCAGACGTCCAGTTAACCGACAATGGCGGCCTCAGCGTCGACGGTTGGGGCATATACCTCGATTTGGGCCAAGACGACGGCCCCGGCGAGCCGCTGACCGAGGCGGAGCTTATGTCCATCTGCCACGCCCCGCCGGACCACCCCACGCGCGAGCACGGACTTACCCTGCGCCGCACGGGCCTGTTTCGTCGCGGCGACGACGCAGGCAGCTCTTCGCCCCCCCGCGGCAAGTTCCTCGCCACGAGCAAGGCGACCAAGCGCGCGAGCTCAATCAGCATCCTCAGCGGCTTGGGCGTCCACGATCCCGAGCGCGCGCTGCTCGAGCCACCCTCGCCGACGTCCATGGACGGGCGGCAGAGTCCCGCACTATCAGGCCCGCCGACGCCCCCACTCACGAGTGGCAAGAAGCGGCCGGGGAAACTCCACAACTTTTTCGGGCAGCGGCCGCCCAGCGAGCTCATCACCGACCACCTGACCGAGTACTTCCCGATGACGGACAAGAAGGTGCTCGCGCGGACAGCGCGGCAAAGCATGATCTTCCGCGCCAACACCCGCTCGAAGCGCGACAGCAGCGCGTCGTGGAACCCCGCGCCGTCGCTGCCCTCGCGTTTCAGCAGCAGCACGCAGGGCTCGGCGCAGCGCACGTCCATGTCGTCCCCGCGCACCTCGTTTTCGTCGCACATGCCACCGCCGCCGCCGCTGCCCGACGCGCGACCGCCCGAGGATCTCCCGCGCGTCTCGCTCTCGACCGACGACGGACGGTCCCTTGATCTGAGCAGCGACGGCTCGGTCAGCCCCGAGGCGCCGAAGCTTTCCGCGCACCCTCAGCTCCTGCCGCCGATCCCGTTCCCGACCGAGTCCTTCTCCGAGTCGCTCGAGAGCATCACGGGCCCCGACGGCAAGCGCGTGTCGCGCAGCCTCTCGGCGGCGTCACGCCGCATGAGCTACATGACCGAGGTCCGGAGCAAGCGCGACCGCACAGACACGGCGAGCATGCTCACCGTCGACGAGATCACGGCGGACCTCGCGACGGACCGCTCCGAGGACGAGTGGACCAAGGTCGAGTCGCAGGATGGGCTCGAAACGGACAATCCGGAGAGCACGCTCAACGACGACGACGAGGAGGACGACCTCGAGGACGATGTTGAAGATGTCGACGAAGAGGAGATGCTGAATGACCCCGAGGACGACGACGACGAGCCCGGAAAGTCCGAGATGCGCCAGGGTGTGTTTTTTGTTTGGCCTTTTTTTTTGTTCTTCTCCGCTAACTCGCTTCGCAGCGACCAAGTGGATCAAGGGCGCCCTTATCGGTGCCGGGTCCTTCGGCAAGGTGTATCTTGGAATGGACGCGTCGACGGGGCTCCTTATGGCCGTCAAGCAGGTCGAGCTTCCCACAGGCTCCGCGCCGAATCAAGAGCGCAAAAAGTCCATGCTTAGCGCGCTCGAGCGCGAGATTGAGCTCCTCAAGGATCTGCAGCACGAGAACATTGTGCAGTATCTCTGTGCGCAGCCCCTCCTTTTAAATATACCCGCGTGTGGTGCTGACTAACTGGGCCTAGACTCGTCGTTGGACGACGAGTTCTTGAACATCTTCTTGGAATACGTGCCGGGCGGGTCGGTAACCGCGCTCCTGCGCAATTACGGCGCGTTTGAGGAACCGCTCGTGAAGAACTTTGTGCGCCAGATACTCGAGGGGCTCAACTACCTGCACGAGCGCGACATTATCCACCGCGACATCAAGGGCGCGAACATCCTCGTCGACAACAAGGGAGGTATCAAGATATCTGATTTCGGGATCTCGAAGAAGGTCGAAGATAGTGCGTGGGAACTGCTATTTATTTGTCATTTTTATTCAATTCACTTTTTTTCCTCAAAGATCTCTTGACGGGTAACCGCATGCATCGGCCGTCGCTCCAGGGCTCCGTCTTTTGGATGGCGCCTGAGGTGGTCAAGCAGAGCGGGCACACGCGCAAGGCCGACATCTGGAGTGTCGGGTGTCTCGTCGTGGAGATGCTCACTGGGGAACACCCGTGGGCGACCCTCACGCAGATGCAGGCCATCTTCAAAGTAAGCATACTCTCTCCCCCTCTCTTGCCTCATGCCACGTATGCTTACCCCCGACGCACAGATCGGGTCCTCCGCAAAGCCCGCCATCCCCTCGGACATCTCGAGCGATGCCCAGGATTTCCTGCTCCGTACCTTTGAGCTCGACCACGAGGCGCGGCCCTCGGCCGCCGAGTTGCTGCAGCACGCGTGGGTCTGCAAAAAGCCGGCGGCGAACGTGTCCAAGAAGGCGCAGGCGGCCAAGGTCGAGGTCACTGCGTGATCTCGCTTCCTCCGTACTCCCACTATGATTCATGATCTTCGACGCTGCTCTCTTGTCTTTTGTTTATTCACGTTATCTAATTGTGCTTGTAGAATGGATGGCATTTGTATGATAATTAATCCACTCCCTGATATCATTTCAGAATACGCACCCTGGAGACAATAGCATTTTGCTTTACATCGTACAGTCTTTGCTTACTCCTCCACTTCCTCGTGCTTGCGCTTCGCTCCGCCTCTCGGGCCCTTGCCGGATATGGCTTTCGATCCTGGACCCCAGTTTGGGGTGGGATTCTCTTGGTATCTCACAAGCTTAAACCGTGAGGTATGCGCGGACGATTCGGGGTGTGTTGTGAAATTGGCCTCGACCCTAGGGCAAACCGCGTCAGTTCACACCGCCATGTAACCCTTTCCCGGGCGTACCTAGGCTCCTTTTCGAGTAAACGATGCGCAGGCGATGTCGCCGATATATTGGCGCGCTTTACTGGATGGAGCTTGATCCAGGAACGATATATGTCGAAGATCTCTGCGCGTGTGGCCGAGGTTTTGATGGACCCTGCGGACGCGTGCGAGCGGGAGACCCTATGTCCTCCATGGAGCAGCGCGGAACTGGCGTTATATATGAGCAAAGAGCAGAAAGAGAGCGCCGAGTACTCACGCAACGTCAGCGAAAGAGGGCGTGACGCAGTGGAAAAAACTGGCTATTCTGGTAGGCGTAAAGTAAAACGGAGTATCCACGAGCTCCTGCGCGCCGTCAATGTCTGCAAGACCGCGCGCGCAATAGACTTACCTCCTGAGCGACAGTCAACATGCCTTTCATGCGGGCGGCTGTCCCATACAGCGACTCGTTTGTTTCCAAGTGTTCGAGCACCTTGCCTACGAATTCGCGGTCGTGGATGGGCGCGGACCACATCGGGCCCGCCATCTGCGTCAAATCAGCATTATTGCTATACATGCCCAGTTCCAGCTTCGTACATGCAAGACACCATCGCACTCGGGACACTTATCCATCACTGGCGGACCAGTCTGGAGTTTGAAATTGTAGTTGACGGCACCACTTGGATGGACCTTCTCCGTCACTCTGCCTAAAGGTTGGCCATAGGATGACTGGCAGCTCGTGCACACCCAATATGTGGAGGTTTTCCTGTCACCAGAATTTTTGAATAACTCTATAGCGGGGAAACAGACGGGCCACATACGTCACGGCCTTCTTGACTTCGAGAGGAGAAGATCGGATACGGATAAACAGGCGAACGTAGAAGTCAATGGAGAGGGACAGCAGGGGTTGGATGTACCGCCCGTATCTTGCGGCAGAGCTCGATACGCTGTGTAGAACGAGTCGGAGGGCCTACAAAGGAAGGTGCCATGAATACCATAAATCACACTGACTGACCACGGCGTACAGCTTCATGAGAGTATTCAGCCTTGAGAGGGACCCCGCCATAATTGGAGAAACTGCACAAGAAATTCTCGTAGTCTGTATTTGACAACAAGATGTAAATACCATTTCTCCGCATAATTGGTTGTAGCAAGAACGGCGAGATCCGTGCAAGTGACGCAAAGCAGACCTCCATGTATAATCAGTACACATATAAAACATTTACAGAACGAACCAACCGTCATCGCGAACACACTGAACCGCAGCATCGATAAACGGCGCTGCGGTGCCATAAGGGTCCAGGTCGACGACATCGACACGCTGGTTGGGTTCACGGTGATTGTACATGAGAGTGCTGAAAAATCGAAGGTGAAACATATATGAACAAGCTACGCAAGGGACGTACCATGCGTCCCCTTCGTTTACCCTTATCTCGGCTGCCCCGGTCGCTGAAGATGTGGCAGAGGTATTTAGCCCGTTGAGTTCAATGTTGCGTTTCATAGCAGCAGTAGCTGCCGATGATAAATCGTTAGCTATTACATGGCTTGTCAAAGTAAGCTGAGTAGAAAGGGAGAGCTGAAGGTGTTTGCAAACCTCACATGGGGGATCTCTTTGGCGTAACGGATGGATCGCAATCCGGTCGCTGAAAGCGCTTCCAGTATGACAAACTTGCGTTGGGAGTATTCCGGCTGTGTTTATGAATTAGGTGCAGCTAAAATTCGAATAAAAAAAAATCCATACCAGATCAACAGAGGCCGCGACTGCTGCTGGCTCTGAGACTACTGCTGGCTCTGTGCTCACCGGAACCTCCGGGATCTCCGAGGTACCGGAAGAAATGTCCGCTTCAACTGAGAGAATAATTTATGCAATGAATGGAAAAAAATACGCAACTCACGTTTTGGACGCTTGTTCTTTTTCTTTTTTGTCCCCTTCTCCTGCGCCAACTGCCATTTTTCCTTCTTTGAGTTGTGCAGCTGTTCACTCCAGACCCTGATGCATGCCACACTTGTGTCCCGATTGAACTCCTGGACCGGATTCAAGAAGGCCTCATTTGACGACAGGAGAATGTGCGAGTTGTTTTCGGTGTGGAGAGTAAATCCGTCCGGAATCGTTATCTTATTGGCCATGTACGCTCGCCCATAGATTGCGATGGGGTGCACAAATCTAAGCCGGGAAAAAAGCAGAGCAACGAAAATTTTTGTTGCCTTGAAAGGGAATGACGTTGAGCCAGAAAGCAAGGGCAAATATGGCTTGGCTTCGACGCTTTGGAATTTACAACACGCGAGGTACTACGATTGTACGTCTGTTTATAAGAGACTAGCTTTGGCTCCACCAAAGGACCTCTACAGCGCATCTTCATAACTGCCTGTCATTGCCACTCGAACACAAATTAATGGGAGCTCACAGACTAGGCGTAACTCGAAGATGTCAGCCACATCTTTGAATTCCAGCGCTGGTTCGAAAGTGTCAGCCACATTTTTGAATTCCAGCGCTGGTTACTGTCTGTTTCGCAAATGCCTTCCTCCACCACCCGCAGTTGTGGACTGCTCAATTTCCTATGCCTATGGCTTGCAAGGCTAACAGCTGCCATCACTCGTTCCTTTAGGCCTGTGGCGCCCGAGCTCCCTCTGTTCACTCTCAATGTGCGTCCCCAAAACTCCGTTGGAATCCCCAGTGTTCCCGAAGATGGTCAGTCTTCTTATTCACTCTCCAACGCCTCTAATCGTGTTCCAGCTACTGAAACCGAGCAACTCGTGTTCTCTTCTCACTGGCAAAGTCCCCGGTTCAGATATTCAGGTGCACCCGCTTCGGAGAGCAGCAGTAGCCCCTTCTGCGACGGCGCCCAGAACTCCCAGGACACTGCAGACAGCAGCAAGGCGGCCGAATTTACAAGCCTTTTCTCAGTTTCGCCCGTCCTTCCGGCTCTTTCGCCTTTATTGTCCATGGGGACGCCACCCTTGATTCAAATGTCGCCAACCTCCACCCTACACTCACCCAAGATGTGTGCGTCGTTGCTCGATCCTGAGCATGGCCCCAGTGGAGGTAACGCTACCCCAGCCTCCGATCCGGCTATTGGTGAACTCGGAAAGCGTCGAGGATTCAAGGGCGCGCCGTTATTCACACCTGAAACCACGAGGACTCGAAGGCCGAGCTTCCTATCTCTTTCTTCCGCCTTCAGTCCAAACTTGCCTCTTTCCCCCCGTCCCTCTCCTTCCACTCCACGCACTCCTCTGGCCACCGTAACCAATCTGATACGCTCGTCCACCGCAAAGTCACCCTTGCGGCCACCTGCATCACCGAAGCCTCTTACCATGGAACCCCCGGTCTCCGATGAACTGCAGCAATGCTACAACCTCGGCGACCCCTTTTCTGTCACTGGCGAGGCTTTCTTTACCCCAGAATTTGTCTGTGAAAGTGTTCCCCTTCTGAATTTGCAGAGGTTTGATGTCTACCGGCCTGCCACTCCCAAGACGATCCCTGTTCGTAGCCACAAGACATTCTCCAAAGCCGTCGAAGCAGCCTCTCGCACAAAGCCCAGGATCAGGGAAACGAACGTCTACGACATGATGGTGTACAATTTTCAACCGCAGGCTGGGAAGAAGAAGCCTCGAAAATCTGCTGCCCCATTGAGGTTTTTAAAGTTGTCCCGCGTCTCCCTCATTCCTACCACGATGGCCTGTCTCAGATTCCCGAATCAAGAGCCTCGAGTGCGCATGCCTCGTCACTTGCAGCAGGAGCGCAAAATATTGCCTGAGCATGCGGATGCCCGTCCAGTTCCTTGGGACTTCTCTCGCAGCTTGCGCCCTATCTTAACCTGGGAATCGCAGGACGTTCTTGTCAACATGTCGGCTGCTATCACATCAAAAGCTCCACTGTGTGCACACATCGAGTCGGACGTACCCTCCCCTTCTCTCCGACGTCTTTCCGATCCGACAAATGCGGCAGCAACCCCGACTCGCCGCCAATCTGGAGTCCTTGAAGACCTGCTTGCGATGCTCGACGTAGTTGTGGTTGAACTCGAATCAAGTGATGGCACGGAGTTACCCAAGGACATCTCGGTAGTCGCTGCTGTTTAGATCGTACCGGATACTTATTTCCTACTCAATACAGTTCTTGCGTTTCTGATGGTCCGATTTCCACGAACCGTTCTCAGTCTAAAGCATATTTATTAATTACATACCCATCCACACAAATCAGCAGCATTCATTCCAACAAAACAATGTACGAGCAATCACTCCACAGTCTCCCCAGAGCGGACCTATAGGGTAGCAATAAGCACACGAAAGCGCGGTGCAAGTCCCGCAACAGACCTCTTTGCCGGTCTTCTTGATCTTGGCCAAGAGGTCCTCGTAGGGAATAGAGCCGGTGACGAGAACCTCCTGGGTTTCGAGGTTGACTGAGAAGTCAGATACACCTGAGGGTCCGGGGGTTACCGTCTGGCAAGTTTGTCGGTACAGCAGTACTCACCCCCGTCTTCCGCCTGTTTCGTCTTCTCAAGCACGCGAGTGATTGCGCCAGAGCAGCCAGAGCAGGTCATCTGAGCGAAGACGCTCGTCAAAATTCATGCTGGCAGACCAGGGATTGAGCTACCTTGACGTCAAACTTGTATTTGTGTTCGGCAGACTAACGGATGGTCAATCGATCGCGTGGGTGCATTCCTCCAGGAGGCTCACCATTTCCGTGATACGATTCTCAGACAATATCTAATGGCGGTGGTGAGGTTAGTGGAAGGACGCGGTGGTCGAGGAACGTACAATAGAGGAAGGGGAGAGAGTGTTAGTTACACCGAGGCTGAATCAGATCTTATAACTCGGCCATACGCGTCTGAATAATCAGCTATCTATATATAGTATAGCGTCATCTGGGCAGATACATCTCTATTCAGCCGAGTATCATCGTCCAATGTTACTCTGTGCCATCTCTATTGGCTCATCGTTTTCAGTAGCAACCGCTTCCCAGCCGTCGCCTGCTGGGGGACGACCGCGCAACCGGCCGGGCAGACATGCTAAGGACGGCCACACCCGCACCTCAGCAACGTCGGGGTTGTGGAAGGTTGCGGCCATGGTGGCAAGACATTATACATTCTATGCAGCCGAGTATCATCGTCTAATGTTACTTTGTGCCATCTCTATTGGCTCATCGTTTTCAGTAGCAACCGCTTCCCAGCCGTCGCCTGCTGGGGGACGACCACGCAACCGGCTGATACAAGGCGCGAACCATGCTGAAAAAAATCAGTGTTGCACCCAGTCAATGCGTTGATTAGTGCTGACCGAAAACGGCAGGTAGATCTCGCTCGGAACGATGCGTGATGTAGTACACAGGAATTCCAGCGAGGACAAAGCCTGCAATCTATCAGGATGAGGAACAGCAGCAAAGTATAAGGACAAACCTAGCACTGCGATAGCAGGAAGGGGTGCCGCAATGATAGGCATGCACAACAGGAACAGTGCTACCGCACAAAATGTAAGAGGGGTGATAATCCACGTTTTATACGGCCTGGTCGAGATAGTTATGATGTGTGTTTATTTCATTGAAATGACACCTCACCTCTCCAACATGGGCTCCTTTACTCGCAAAATTACCAAGCCCAAGACCTAGCTGGCCGTTAATAATTACACCACCAAAGGAAACATCATCAAATCACAGTGAGGAAGTAAAAGGCCCAAGATGCAACGACCGAGAAATTGATCAATGACCGAAATCCGCCGCCGATTAGGATAAACATCGTGGTAATCCCTGCCTGCAGAAGACTCGCGTTGAGCGGCGTCTTCCGAGTCGCGTGCAACCGCCCAAATAACGCAGGAAGATAGCCTTCCCGGCCAGCAGCGTACACCAAGCGAGAGGAAGTATAAAAAGAGCCTATAGGCGCTTTGAGCGGGAGAAGCGATGGAAAGGGGAAGTCATACCATTTAGGGCCCCGAAACAAGAGATTGCTACCATAAAAGCAAATATGGTGCCTCCAATTGGGCCGAGGAGTGCGCGACCAAAATCCATAGCCACAGTGTTGCTAAGACTAATGGTGTTCTTCACCACAGATTAACTCGAGACCCAACCGAAAAGTGTTATTCCAACCCACCTTGTCAAGCACGACGAAATATGCGAGGTTTGCAAGAAGGAACAACAACTGTGAAAATATTCAGATCTGGAGAAAAAAAAAATCAAGCAAGTAGACGGACAGTCACAATGGACATGCTTGAGTGAATGGCCCGTGGTATATTTTTCTCTGGATTTTGTATCTCCCCGCCCACGTAATTTGCTTGATCCCACCCGTCAAAAGCCCAGAGACCAGAATAAAATGCTAGAGAATAAGATGATGGGCTCTTACTCGAGCCCGCAAATAATGGTTCCGTTAGAGAGGTTGACTGCTTTCCCCTTGCTAACTGCACAATTCCCAGAACGGTGATGGATATCTGCGCAAAACTGAGCCAGTACACCCATTGAATTTGTATCACCACAAACCAGAGCGGCCACCTGAACATCGGCATTGTAAGCAGGTATATCCCCCCAAAAGCACAAAACTGGCCTTTAAAGTTGTGAACACGACCGCAACACGGGTACCTAATTTGCGAGCGGCGACACAGAATAATGTGACCAACGCGACCGCTGCAACTGCGGTGACCTTGATCGCCCACTGAGGAATATCATCCGGAGAGACATCTGTGCGAGCGGTATGCCAGAATATTCGATTTAGATACTCTGAAAAGATGAGGCTGATGACCGCATTCCCCCCTGGTTTTAGGGCGATGATTGCTGTCCATCTGCAGGGGAGATGAGTTATTGAGTGACGAGTGCAATACAGCGGACATACGCAAAAAGGTACGAAATAAGGGGACCATATGCATACGCTAGATATGCTGTTTTGAAACGTGAATGTGAGCAAAGACGGGCAGAGGACTGGACGCTACCTTGTGCTCCTCCATTTTGGGGTATCGCAGATCCTAGTTCTGCAAAACTACTGGCACCAGTCCACCCCAGAAGACCACTTGCCGCCCAAACAATCAGGCTGAAGCCAATTGAGCAACATATGGCGAGGAGGATGAGTCAATATACCTGGCCCCTACACTATGTGTGTTTGCTACAACGACTCCGGGTGAGGAACTAGATCCCAAAATGAGCACAGCTCGAAACTTTTCCGTACAGCCGCGCTCACAAGATGCCTGAGCCGATCTAGAATATATTTAATAACCACCGACGACGAAAACCAGGACACATGCCTGGAGTCCAACGATCAGTGCGATACCTGAAACGAACAGAGAGTTGGCGAGGCGTCTTGGCAGAGAATATGGGTCCAGTCTCACCATTCACCAGTCCAATGCTCTTCTCGCCCGCGCTTTCGCCTTGGACCATTTCGGGATCAGCCACACTCGCACTCAAGGGCAAAAGGTCGAATTCGAAACCCGACACAGAGTAGGAGCGGCCACTGAGAGACCAGATGAGGCAACGAAGAGCTTGGAAATGTTCTGACGCACCGACCAAATCTGGTTGGGGGGATTTCGGAAGGCCCATCTGAGATTTCCAGTGCGCGAAGGGAGTCGGAGTCAGACTCGCGTGAGTGGCGCGACGAGGGAGGGGATGGGTAGTCTTTCGGAGACCTGAGAGGCGCATACGAGCTCATTGCTGAAGCGCGCTCAGTGAGGAATGTTTGATCGCCTGTTTGATCGGTCCGGACGATCAACAAAGTCAATTCGTAAACCGCTACGTATACAACTCTACTATGTACCACTGCTACGACTGTCAAGTCTTTGCGCTCTCTAATAGCGTTTGAGCAACTACAGAGTGTATCTCGGTGCATTTTTCCTGGCATGCATCCATACACTGCGCGGGATTTAGTTGATTTCTCAAAAAGACCAAACTCTGCGACTTACCCCCAGCGCCTCTGCGACTTTCATTTCCCCCGTCTGCCAGACACTGGTAATTTTCTTGAGCGCAGGCATGCACGCCAACACCAGTGTGCCATTAGAAAGCCGAGCCTCTTCTTCGGTGGGGTCCAGCCATATTTCTTTTCCAACTACAGACTACAAAAAAAAAACCAAGTTAGCAGGATCGTGGGAGGTGCATTTTTGGTTCTCACAGCTGCGCAAGATGTGACCAGACCGAGCAGTTCAATCCCAGCATCGGCCAAGGCAAGTACTTGCCGCAACCGATCCCGAGGCGACGCAGCCGTCAAGTCCGTCGGATTCGATGATGGTGACGAATATATCGATGGTTGATTTAGGAAGCAGCTCAAGCCGGACAGAGGAGACGAGGGCCTGGTGAATAGCGACTGCGATAGACCTGTCCTCGGCGTCCTAGAGGCTACGGATGCGTGAAGTGAGTTCACGCGTAATACACGCTCGACTCACGCGCATGGGTGCTCGCCGACGGGCGCAGGAGAATGGCGTAAACTTGACCTCCACGTTCAACCTCCCCATTTCGTTATAGGCCGTGTTTTTTGACTGGCGCGGGCCGTATCTAGATATGAATAAATGGGCGGACGGGCGGAACGAGCGCCAGGACGCACACGGCGCAGGCGATTTTCGTTTTTGCAGTCTCAATATACGCAGAGCCATTTGCCTGACTGATGAGGCCTGGTTGAAGAACTGAGAAGTGTCAGGGAGTTGGATTGTGGTGCAGCCGTTGAATAAAATACATATTGGACGGATGTCGTGCGGAGACCTGTCTTTTCGGGCGTCTCCAAGCTTCCACTGGAGCTGTTCCGAGTCGAATACGGGGGGAAAGCTCTCCTCTGGCCCGTTAATCCGTCTTCTGTCGAGGGCCATGGACGAAAGAGGCAATTGAATTCAAACTCCGCCCACATGAAGCTCTCCTTCTCTCTTGCCAAAGCCAAGGCAACACCAGCGGTACCTCCCCCGTCCCTCAAACGCCCGGCCGCCTTTGCATTGGGCGACGACGACGAGCCCATAGATGCCGCCCCCACCTCCTCCGCGTCTCTCGACAAAACCACTGCCGCGAACAAGAAATTGCTCGCCCAGAATGTTCAGTCTTCACGCGCCATGCAAAAACGCATGGAGGCAGAGAAGAGAGTAGACCAGACTGTATACGAATATGACGAAGTATGGGACAAGATGCAGGAGTCTAAGCAGCGGCAGAAGGAGGCGAAAGAGATCGCGTCCAAGGACAGAAAGGTGCGCCCAGTCGAATCTGCCTGCGCTGTCTCTTCTAACGTCTAGTAGCCCAAATACATCCACGGTCTTTTATCGTCAGCCGCGACACGCAAGCTCGACTATCTACGGGCCGAGGAGAAGATGATGCAGCTCGAGCGAGAGGCCGAAGGGGACGAATTCGACGACAAGGAGTCCTTCGTCACACAGGCCTACAAGGACCAAATGGCGGCAGTGCGCGCAGCTGAAGAAGAGGAAAAGAAGAGGGATGGCAAGTCATTTCTTGGAGCAGTCTTGCCATTTCACTTACGCACATTAATCTTAGAGCTGCTCAAGAAGCAAGGCGGTGGATCGTCGGGCATGGCCCATTTTTACCGGAAGCTGTTGGATGACTCGGAGCAGAAGCACGAAGCCACCGTGGCAGCGACGCACAAGCCGATCATCGGTCCGACGCCCAACTTGACCATAACGAAACCACCCGACTTCACTCCGATTTCTGATCTCGAACTTGCAAAAAAAGCGCGGGATGAAGGTAAGGAGGTGGAGCTCAATGATGACAATCAAATTGTCGACAAGCGTGATTTACTTGTCGCTGGCTTGAACCTGTCGGCGCCCAACACCAGACGACTGGGAGAGCGTTCGACGTCCGGCAAGGACAGAAACGCCGGCGAAGACGTCCAGGCTCATCGAGCTGTTGGAACTGCTGCCAGCCGGAGAGAGATAAATGAACGAAGGGCCCGCGAGATTCAACAGCAGATGGAAGCAGAGGAAGACCGCTTGAAGAGAGAGCAGGAGAGAGCGGATCACGAGGCGACGCAAAGGATTGTTGCGAAACGTAATAACGAAGACGCTCTTCAAAGCGCACGCGAACGCTATTTGCAACGAAAACGCCAACGCATAGAAAATACGGATGCGGAGGCAAAGCCAGATTAATGTATTAATGCAGATGTTATTCTATGGTGTACAAATTCAGTGAAGGGCGGGGAGTTGGTCTAAGTCTTTGATGGTTGGGACCATCTTGTCAAAAGCGCGCAATACGTCGTACATCGAAGGCCGGTCGTCGGGATTTTCGTTAAACATCGGCCTAGTGAGTTGAACAAGCTCTGCGACATAATACCCCGCCAACTACATGAACAGTCAAGCAACATCGAAAACCTTGAAAGTGAGATAACTGACCTTACATGCCCGCAATATAAGTACAGCCTGAAGGGAGATAAGGAGACGTAGAAACCTATTGGAGGAACTTACGAGTGCCCACACGTCGGCTTTGAAAGGATCTGGACAGTCTCCATCCGATAGTTCGCATTCAGGGGGTATTTCCGTTGTGCGAAATCGAGGAATACGGGTAGAACCAACACCATCAAAACGCCGACTCAGTTCGTAGTCGATGTATGCATAATGACCTGAACATTGAGCATTTAGCAAGGAATATCACCCGAGCTATCATGCAGCTACCTTGATAGTCGGTGACCAAATTACGAAGTGAAATGTCTAAATGTGCAATGCGGTGTCCATGCATAAATACGCCGTGCTGGAATATTGTCCCGTTAAAAACAAAGGGGAATCAGTGTAACCAGTACTCATACCTCGATACACTGGCGAAGGGCATTGAGAAATAGGCCCAAGCAACATGGTACTTCGTCGGCGATCAATTGTGAGCTCCACTGAGAGGTGTTCAACGGGTCTGCCTCGGAAGATAGTTGGACGTGGACTTGCCTGCTCCATAACAATAAATGCGAGGTTCTCTTCATCCACTTCGATCAAATCTAGTACAGCTGGCGGGCGGAGCATGATCAGACACTGAGTCCGAAAATAAAGCAGTTGGAGGCTCACGTATGCAGTGATTCATTGGATCGTCTCGTAACGGTGGTGTGGACAGATACCGAATAACCGCAAATTCACGGCTATAGCGGTGGACGGCTTTTATAATCACCTTTACGCCATCGCAGGCCCGGGTACCTCGAAACAAATTGTCGGGCTGGAGATTGCGAGATTGAGAATGACCGAGCCATGCGAGACAGCACTCACTAGGCCTGCGTCTGGACACAGAGCATCGTTCACGTCGCCAGAATGTTTCACCAAAAAATAATCCGGTATCCGACCGTTTCCAGAGCAGCTATAGAATGCCTTGACGTCTTCGACGGTGTCGAGGCGGAAGCCGCGCAGTTTCAGAAGGCCCCGATAGCTAGGCCAGTAGGGACAAAGACGTGAATTAGCCTCGTCTTCGTCGAAAGAGGAGGCTGTGGACGCAGGGGAAGGGGGGAGGTTGTCGAAGGGCAGATCCCAAGAGGCGCTGGGCATCGCTGCGAGGGAACTGCGCGGGCAAAATGAAGGAGGAAATACCGGCTAGAACCGCATCTGGACGGGGGTGTTAAGAGTAAAACAAGGCGGCGGTAATCCCATCTAAGGCAAGTAACAGCAACCTCAGGAAAAGATGCACTGATTCGGGTGATCGTGTCGGGGGTGGAATCCCACAAGCACGGAGAATGGCAACGTGTAGCCGCATTGCGAAATAAGTTTCCCGATTTTGCCGGTCCAGAGAGAAGGCAGCGACGTAGGGAAGGCAGACACGGCTTTCTGCCAAGCTGTAGTTGACAAGTCGTCCACAAGGAGTATGTCCGCTCTCATGATCTCACGCATCATGGGAACTTTTGTCCGGTCGCGGCTCCGAGCATCGCGTGAGCCGCATTTCCTTCTTTGCTCATGCCAACATGGAGGAAGGCTCCAAGTCAAAAAAGACGGGTATCCCGACTCTCTCCCTGGCTCGATTCCTGCTCACTGCTCGTCCTCTCCAGTGTTCGTAGGCGGTGTTGCTGAAGAGGTCGACGAGGCCACCATTTACGAGCATTTTTTGACATTTGGTACGCCCTGAAACAACCTGTGCATACTCGCATTTAATTCGGTGACGATAGGGGATATCATTGAAGTTCAACTGCCATCGGCAGCGACGAACCCAACATTGCAAGCCGGTCGGTGCAATTCCCCGTATTCCGTCAATATACTTACCCTCCAATAGAAGCAAAACATCGCGGCTTCGCGTTCGTCACCTATGGCTCGGCAGCGGACGCTCAAGATGCTATAGATAACATGGATCTTAATGAGTTGCAAGGGAGAGTCATCAAAGTGAATTTGGCACGCCCTATGAAAGGCCTCATGCAACAGCCGGGAGGCAACAGAGCCAGTGCGTTTGCCAACCCATACAAAATTATAGGTCTTGTCAATCTAATCTGTGTCTAGTCTGGGAAAGCGAAGAATGGCTCAAAGCGAATGCATTGCCGTTGGCGCAGAGTGGAGGTAAGCACTGGGCACATGTCCCTCGGATGTGCTAAATACCTCCTCTCCCGTAGGTGTTCGGGGCCGAAATCCAAAGTCAGACGACGCTATCGAAGAAGAAGAGGCCGCTCAAGACGACGATGCGATGGAAGAGTGATCATAGGTGATCGTGCTAGCACTATATGTTGCACGCGGTGCGGCACCGCAGCTGGCACCGCCAGCTGATCGGCGACAATGGTAGTGTCCTTCACACGTCTAAAATTGCATAGAACCGGCAGTCCTCTTTTGGATTCCCGCTATCGGTACCGGACCTTCATTGCTAAAACTCTTTGGGGTTATGAATATCGGATTCCTCGAACTGTGCTCGGGCACGCTTGATGTCCTCCTGCATGAAGAGCAGCTCCTCCATTCTGGCAAGCTTCTTCGCATCTGCTGGTCGAGATAATGCGCGTCGAAGATCCTCGATGGACAGCCGAACCCGCTTCGTTTGAGCCCCAGCAGTTTGGCACTAGGAGCACTTAAGAACAGAAGAAAAACCAGAATTAGAAGAAAACGCACAACATCTGTTATATATTCGATGAGAATTTCTTCCATCACGTTCACAGTATCTGTGGCGGGATTTCTGTCATCCCCGAAGCCGTACATGAGATTCTTCACTGCAGATCGTGAATGTGACGTCTCTCAAACAGGTTCCGAACATACATTCTTTCGTGAATAGGCCCCTCACACTCGGTTGCTTCCGCGAACCCCGACCTGTCGCACCACCGGTAGCCGCAGCGGCAACACTTTCCCGCAAGTGTGACGGCGTGTACGAGGAAAATGTACTGGATCTCTGCGGAGGATTCGGGGTGGAAGTTCGGGCAGTGGTCGCTGGCGTTGGCGTGGCTGCATTTACTCTCGGTTGTGCGGCAGCAGCAGATTGAGGGTGTTGGCCATAGTTGTACGAGTAATTCCAGCCGTATTGGTATGCTCCTGCGGCCTGGTATGGATAGGCGCCTGGGGTTTGCGGATATGCTGTATGGGGCGCGTATGAAGCTTGATAGGCCCCATACGGATAGGCAGCTGATGCAGGCGGGGTCTGGGTTCCAGAGGGCGCGTAATGCCCGTAAGACTGCGACATGAGAAGTGAACGAGTTGGTCTATGTCATGGTTCGCGGTGAGGAGCCTCGGAAAGACAAGGACAAACACCATCGAATTACGTAAGGAATGATGCGTCAAGACAATCCAAGAAAAACAAAAATGATGACTTCATGCAGATTTCATATCAATCAGTTTGCCCTCGCTTGGTGGCCATGTCGAGGTTGCGAGCCTTGTCCATCAAGAGCTCAATTTTGGCCCATTCGATGTCGACCAAATTGCGCTCCACCAACCAGTCATTGATTCCGTCCTGGGTGCACCGTCAGTCACAACAGTAGTCCAATGACACTAGGAAACTCACGGCATCGGAAAGATCTTTGGGTGGTTTTTTCCCTCGCGCGTACTTGACAGAGACCACCTTGTCGCGATCATCGACGACCTTTCCGGCTGCTTGAGCCACTTCGTGCAATTGACCTACTTCGAGATCTATGCATTTAAAGAGTTCGTACTGTACGAAGAAAAGATGAGAGATAAAACTACTATTATGGAAGCGACACACCTCCCAATGGCTAAGTTGGTGAAATACCTGTGTCCGTTCGGCACAGAAACGGCCAAGATCAAAGGTTGTCTTCTCCTTGCAGGAGCCATTACGATCCTCGTCTGAATTATCGTCTTCCTACAAAATCGATGGATCATCGGGTTTTGTGGTTATTTTGTTCGGTCTTTACCTTGAAGCCCATACGGTCATACGGAAATCCACCAAGGTGGGCAGTCTTGGACCCTCGACGTCCACTGATTCGGCATGCATCGCATACAGGTGTGGTGGAAGCAAGATCATGCGTCGTGAACTCGGGATACTTTTGAAGGACAGCAACAAAGCCGGGTTTCCAGCGAGAAGACGCGACAAGAGATTCTCGAAGACTCGTGATCCTACGTCGAGCCATGTTGAGAGGGACGGAAAAATACTCCTCGGCTATCGTAGAACAGTGGGTAAGGTTTGTAACTTGAAACACTGAAACATACTCTTTAGCAGCTTTCGCATGAATTCCTTGCGCTCAGCAGGAGGTCGAACAGCGACATGCACCTGCGAGTGAATTGAATGACAATCAGCATCCATGGGGATTGTTTATCCACTGACCATGAACTGAAAGATCTTTTTGAACTGATGGGAAAGAGCTTCATGGGCATCCATACTGAATTCCATGGGCAGCGCGGCCGCGGCACTGCCGTCGTCGTCAACAATGAATTCGGAAGAATTGTCGGAATCGCTGGAGCTGCCGTCGAATAGACTGTCGCGCTCGCTGCCGGGGTTGGGCCCTTCGTTGGAGGCCTGTGCGTCTTCGCATTCCGACTCTTCCGGCGACTTTGGGGGACTTAAACCTTGCCTCTTGCCTACATCGAAAGGTCGTAATTGGCGCAAGGCGATCCCACCAAATGCCGATACTCACGCTTTAATTTGAGAAGGACGAAATCTCTTTGGGAGAGTTTTGGCTTGGTGCGCAAACGGGACTCGATAATATCTGTGCCACCGAAATGTTAGATGACACAAATGTCTACCCGAACTCACACTCACGTTCAGGTTCGACTTCATCTCCGGAACAACTCTCGTCACAAGAAGGCGATCGACGGGCTCTCTTGATCCTCCGTTTACGACGCACGGGGGCCTCGTCCTCCGAATCGGACTCTGCCAGTTTCCGTATATTTCTCTTGCGGGGAGGTGCTGTTTCAGCGGCACACTCAACCGCCTTCACGCTTTCGACAACGGTTTTTCGGGTAGATTTCTCCGGCGGGGGAATTGATTCCTTCGAGCTCCCAGCTGGCCCCTCTGGATCCTGTTTGCGTTTAAAACCAACGGGCGTACAAATGAGCACTTCCATGCGCATAGGGTGAGGGCATGGAGGCGGGGAAAAACCACGGGGACGCGCAATTCCACCCAACAAGGTCGTCTGCTGGAGGCACTTTTTCTTCTTCGCCGTTTTAGCTGGAGGCATTGATTAGCGTTTTGAAAGAGCGCGTGACGTCACATTGTGAATAACGGTCGGCTGCTAAGTTTAGATTGCCGTTGCCCTCACTACTTATATGGCCAACTTTCGTCCACCGAACATTCAAACCACGGATTTCGGCTCATACCAGGAGAAAGTGTCCGTGGAACTCGCGTCTCCGACCCCAATAACTCCTACCGCCAACTCATTACCCTCCTTCCGTGTCTCCACCTCGGACCCACCTCACCTCTCTGAGAAACTGCAGTCCTCGAAACACAGGATCCGCGACGAGTCACGCAAACTTCTTGCACACGTTTTGAGCCAGCTCAAGACCCGTGCTCTACCACCCCCAATATACGATGCGTTTACAACAGTCAAGGACGATGCTACTGGTAACACTTTCACTGTTATCGCGGAAACTGTCCGAGGGGTGGTCAAGATGCGTGCGGGGCGACCAGGGGCATATAATGCTCCTACTTCACCCTTGGATGACGAGGGCGACGATGATGAGGGACGAATATTCTCTACAGATGCAACGCTGGAACTCATGACCCAGTTGAGAGATGTTCTCATTATTTCTGCTGCTCAAGGATGGCAAATATTTGACGAAGGGTACGATGCCAGCCCAAAATATCCATCATGAGATAGTTATGCCCAGCTTGTAGGTCAGTGCCGGAAGCGCGCTCCTCCGGCAACAAATCACCCTTCCGAATATCACGCAATCGAAATAGCCTTCAGCCCTCGGGACGGCGCTCAAGATCTCCTTCTCCGGCGCCTCCGGGAACATCACCGGAGCTGTTGTCTCAATGTATATCAATCTTGGCTTCGGTTGTTCTGGAGGATTGTCGGTTTCAAACCCATTCCCCACGGCCATCTCGTCCGCCAAACTCCTTGCAGGCGCTTATATTGGATGTTGCCCAGGTGTGTATAACCTTCCAATGTAATACAAAATTTTAACCGTTGCATCTTTTCTCAGTTCCTCCTACACACCCATCATCATGACCCAAAAATAATTTCCGAAATAGGGTTCGCATTGATTCCCGCGTTCTCGACATTTCAGCCAGAAATGCATGTTCGTCTTTTGGCCTTCTTCGAAGATGGGGTCATTCGGGGGATCCTGGAGGATTTAGGGCGAGCGCGGGGGTCGTCCACTGCTTCCGCTGTAGGCGTTGTACCACCAAATGGTGCGTTCTTGTCCTCTCGAACAACATCATGCATGTTCTTATATTTATCTTTAGATATCACCGCCCCGGGAGTGATTTCAATAAGAGTCGATCAAGCTCAAGATGAAAGCATTCCAGAGCCCACTGGTCCATATGGCTGGATCCCGTGGTCTTCGGCTTCGACCAATAACCTGAGCCTGCACTCCGCGAACACACCTTTCCAGGCGCAATCCGTGTACTGTCTAGCCGCGCTAATACCTCCACTGCTCGCCACTGTCTTGGAAGCTGTGGATGTCGTTTCACGAAACGAGACTCGTTTGGACGTTATTCACCGTTTCTACCGACTGGTGGATCTGATTGTGATGGCAAAGCCAGACGCATATCTAGATATCCTGGAGGTGGCAGCTTATCACACCCAGGCTAGGCGCTCAGCTATGAGTCTCATTTCGACATTTTGGCCCAAGGCGCTTGGACATCTTGTGGTGGGCAAATCATTCCCTGTCACCAATTACCTCGACGCTGTCCAGGGCAAACCCAGAACGGTGTCGCCCAAAGACCATCCATATACGCACCAATTCGTACCTTGGCACTTCTTCTCTCAACACAGTACCATTTCGAGCGGCTTATCACAAAACACCTGCCATTCTTGCTCAACCCCTATCGAGGGATTTGGACTTATGTGCCCATTTTGTATGTGCACTGTTCATTTCGGGTGCTACGACTACTCGGAAGGCAGCCATGTGGTGCCGTACTCATCGGACAAAAACGTTCAACGCGTCGCATCCTTTCGGTTTTCTGCTCTGTTATGTGACAGATGGAGTGGTGCATCGAATATCACTTCAAAAAACGGGCATTCATTTGAATCTGTGAATCTTTTCACCCTATGCCTATGCTTTGTGTGTCGCAAACCTCTTTGGGGCTGTACTATGCAAGCATTGCGGTGCACGTCGTGTACGCAGTTCGTGCACTCAGCCTGCATGTTGTCCCGTGGAGGACTACCTCGGTGTAGCGGTGACGCAGCTTGGATTGACTCTAAATCCATGACGATCGATTGGTCTGCTCTGCGACTATCCTGTAACGACCATTACAGTGATATCCTCTACCTCACAAAGGAACAGCTTGCGACACGGAGTCACGAAGAAATATCAATATTTTTCACCGTTCTGTGGACACAAATACAGCTCATGACCAACGGCGTCTCCAGCGGGTCTATAGAAATACTGCAGAAGGGTAAAAGCGCTGCCCATGCTAAAGACCATAAGGTGGACGAATTCGAGCTTCACCGTGTTTCAGCGTGGTGCGAGGCTCTCCTGTTGTCGGGCACCCTTCGCCTTTCTATCGCCATGGGCGATTATCTCGAGCACACTAAACAGCAGCGTCCAACCCATGGGATCATGTACAATTGGTCGAATCTGGTGTATATTGCCAGCACTATTAAATCTCCTTATCCGATCCCCATGGCATCATCCGACCTCTTGAATGTCGCTCAACCCGAATCTCTGATTGACGAAACGGACATATCTCTTTCTCATCCATTCGAATCAGTTTCTATAGCGCACCTGCGAGATATCCTTGGTTATGAACTGCTCATTCATTCCGATGCCGCTGCTCGACTCCTATTATCCCATATCCACCATCTCGGCTTTTTCAATAGACTGGACATGGAGCAGACCTTGTTCGACGACATATTCAACAAGGACACTACCTGTGTGTTTCCGATTCCATTGGGCTTGGACTTATCGACCAACGTGGAAACTTTGGCAACTGCCGTGGAGGCCTGCCTTACGGATCTCGATTTATCGGTCAATGAGGCTGGTTTTCTGCTTTTGATACGAAAACTGTGGCCGAATGGTATGGCTACAGAGTACAGCTTAAAACGTCTTATACGAATAATCGTTACTTGGATACTTGCAGAGGTAACCGCTTCCTTATATCGACCTCGTTGTTCTGACCCGTGTGTAGGACGATAATCTAGCGACCATCCTTCGCGATTACCTGGCTAAACAAAAGACTCTCCCCGGTATACGCACTGTTTCAGATCCTCTTTCCTGGCCATCGTCACAAACTTCGCGACAAGCACCAGCGAGTTCTGTGAACAACGGAGGAGATTACGTTGCATCAAGACGGGCGTTATTGAACCGCTATGCTGTAAAGTGGCTTTTGGAGATGCACGACCAAGACCCTGCACTATACACGACACTCATATATGAAATTTGTGTCGAAGCCTCTCAAGAAGGCAGCGTAGACGTCGATATCGTAGAGTTGCAGTCGCAGGAAGTGCAAAAGGTGGTGCTTTCGAGTTTTCCAAAGGACACATATTGATCTGAAATATCAGCGTCACCACGCGGAATCGTCTGACAGACTTCTCAAGTTCATCATTCGGTTATCTCAAGCTAGTGGGGTGGCTTTCAGTATCTTCGACACGTTATTTCTCAGGTGGTTGGAACACATTTCAGATATGGACGTGTTTTCGACGGTAACTTACCCCAGCTGAGTCATTTAGCATTACTAATATTTTTTTGATCGAAGCCTATGCCGTCATTGTATCGACTGTTTCCTCGAGAAACCGATGCCTCTCAACGGGTTAGCACTGCAGTTGACTTGCCCACTACCACCGAAGCCGGGGGAGTTACATCTCTTGACCCTTGGCGTGTGGTTATGCATACCGGTTCCCAATCCAGATATGGTTTTTCGCGAAGCTTGCAATGGCTTTGTGCTTTTGCTCGTTCCGGCGTTGACGTTCCGGTGTCCATTTTTGAGCGCTTCGCATCCCTTGCCACGGAATTTCATGCATCTCTGCCGGACTCGATGCTACTAGTCGATGCTCTCTTGGCTTCGAGCTGGCTAAAGCCGACGGGTCACAACCAACTGCAGAGCATTTTTGCATCTCTTCACTCCCGGCTTCTTCCTCATACTCTAGAATGCTTGGCAGCTGGCGTGCATCTCCCTTTAGTGTATATTTCTTCCCTTCATATTTGGTCCGTACTGATCGCGGAGTAGATTGAGCTTTATCCGAAAGTCTTTGGGAACTTGTCTCTTGTTGTATGGGTCCGATAGAAACAAAATCGTAGAATTGGATCTCATAACAGAGGAGGATATTGATGATCTTCCTTCTAGGTTCGTTATTACATTGACTGGCCGGCTCTTCTCACACTTTTGAATAGGAGAAAACTAAACGCCCGCGGTGCAGCTATAATGGACCCAATCGTCATCAACCCTGGTCTTATGAATGTGCTCGAACAATATGTCGCCGCGAGGGTGGATGATGTTTCCTGCCTGACAGCCAAGTTTTTGAACACATTCTTAAACGACTCCCCGTTCCTCGAGTCTTACGAAGTCGATAATTTTGTCCTACGAAATGGAAGAATGCTTGCACAATGGTGAGTTGTGCCTTTTAATGTACCTTTTTTATCCGATCTCTAACGTGCCGCAGCGCATGGCAGTTTTATGATATTCAACGACACGAGATATCTGCTATCAGAACCACCTTTCTCTTACGCACTGTAGTTGTCGACTCACAACCTCTTCAAGAGCTCTTGCACGACTGGCTTCTCCCTGCTGGTCCTTGGGAAATACGGTTGGTTTATTCAGCTTGCTTAGTCATATTCGCTGACCGCCCGTAGACTATTGGCTGTTAGTCGGTTGTTCCGCATCATACTGGATGTTACTAGCCCTGCGTTCGGTATTGAAGGTCGGCAATGGAGGTCCAGCATCGTTGAAGTTTTTTACCGCTACTTCTTTGCCCTGTGGGCCGATGAAAAGGCATGTTTTTCCACCCAGCTTGTGCGTCGACTCACCTGCAGCATAGGAGGAGATCAGATTGGTCGTCGATACCTTTGCATGTGGTCTTCTCCCTGCTCATCTCCATGCCATCTCTCTTTGCTGGACGGAATCATTGGCCACAGCACCAATTGCAGAGCGCGTAAAACTTGTATCATTTCTTATACAATTACGACCGTACTTCCCAACCTGGCAAGGTGCGACCTAACTTGTTTTCTGCCTACCCCAGGCTGAAAATTGCTACTAGTTTTGGCATGGGATGTGGTTATTGACACGCTCTCCGAGGATGATTTCGATCAGAAGAACAATGTCGACACTGGTCTTTCGACCGCCCACCTTGTAGGTCTTTCCATGCACTGCAGCGGTTCCGGGTCTCTGAAACAAACATAGTCTTTGTATGGTTTATCATCATCCAAAGACGTGGTCGGCGTACAGTCTTCCAATACGGACCCCGACATGACAATTTTACGAGGATCTGTCCTTTTGCTCAGTCTTCAAATGATAGCCGACGGAATTTCGATCAACGCCTTCGACCTTCAGAAGATCAAAGTTGCTCTTTCCAAAGCCCTTGGATTCGCCGATATCACTTTAACTCCGTCAACCAACGGCCAAATTTTCGACGTCCAGTTCGGCGACGCACAACACATTCCGGAGGCTTCTTTACCCTGCGTCAACGAGCTGCTCTCTGTCTTGGATGCGCCCCATGTCATCAACCTTGAACCTTCAGGGGTAGAGTCTGTTTCATCCACCTTCCTCGTGGGTTCAACACTTGTAGATGTCTCTCTCAACCTCTTCTGCACGGGGGATTTATTATCACTTCCGATTTCATCATTGAAAAGCATGGTGGAGTCGTTAGGAGTAATCATTTACAAGCATGATTTCGAACATAGGCGCATGAAGCACCTCCAACCAACGCTCCGACGCGCAGTTATGAGAGCGCTGGAGCTGATGTTAGATGACATTAGCTACGAAATCCGACAGCTCACTTTATCCGTGACCCAGGCTTTCATTAAGCGATGGCCTGCCTACACGGGATCTATCGTTTAGTGCGTCTTCCCGTTCCTACACCCAACTATTGCTGCTCATATAGGGAAATTAGCACATCAATTGAGCAGGTTGCAAAACTCGTCACACTGCAGAGTCACAATAGCCAGGATGCCCTTGTCGCTCAAGCAAAGTCATTTATTGAAATAACTGTCACAACTTATGCCAACAATGGTTTTATTATGCAACTGTTCAAGGTGGGGCTTTTGATAAACATCCTTTTCCCTTCCTCACGGACCACAGCGGCGTCTCGATCGAAATGTTTTCCATGTTCTCAAGGAAATTACAGATGCGAACGCAAGACTGGTACCGGCTCCCGCTGAAAGCTTAAGAGATGTACTTTTACGTGATACTCTCTCCCGAGCGGCAGAAAACGATCACACCGCGTTTCAAATTGTCTTGAACAATCTTCAGACTTTTGTTGAGGTGGTTCATCATCAGGGATACAGTTCCGATCTCATGACGTGTCAGTACCGCTGTATTCGCCGTACTTTGGCTACTGTGCTAATATTCCGTCAGTTGTCGGGCAGCAACTTACTGCTCTGACCCGGCGCGCCTTGGACTTGGCCGGGGAAGGTGCATCTGTAGAGCCTGCGCCTTTGCTGTTGATTCCTGCTTTGATCATCCAGCACAACAAAGCAAACAGTCGGGTTGGTCATCTCAGCTCCGCGGCAGGACATTCCTGATTGCAATCCACAGGAACTGCTGTTATGCATAGATACCATTCTTCGAGGGGCGTTGCCCAGGCTTAATGTGGACGTGTCAAGCCTGTCACGCCTCCTCCACGTTACAGCCAACCTCTACCGTAAAACCCATCCCGGGGATAATGGGGTGCCCACGAATCCTATTATTCTTGTCATCTTTGAAATATTGGCAGACACGTTGCGACTAAAAACGCGTACATTGCCGGCTACGTTGAGAGCCATGCTCGAGGTATATCTCAACCCTCCTAGGTTTCAATTTACCGATGCTGAGGAACTTTAGACAATTGGGACGCCTTACGATCATACTGGCACGACCCCTGCAACCATACATCTGAACTTGTTCATGGGTTTGGTCGATTACGGCTTCTATTACTTGCAGCATCATATGTGGACGGACATCCAGTCAGAAAACGACTTTCACGCGTCGCTCGCCGTTGGCCAGATGGTTTTACAAGCAGCCACCTACAATAACAGCATATACGGGAGGATGTCAGAACCAGCAGAGGTTCGTCAAATATCACCCGTGTTTGCTCTGTACTCAATCGTCGCGATAGAGATCGGGCAGACAAAGTCTGAGTGTTCGTTCTTGGAACCTGCTCGTTCTGGCTGTCCTGTTGGACAATTCAGGCAACCAGATACTTCCGATGTTTGATCTCCTCTCCGCCTTCTCTACCACTCATCACGGCGTACTCGGAGCATATACTCAATCTGCCGTCAGCCCTGCTACGACGGATATTAACCAGGCGTACATCGCCATCAAGCTATGGCTTCTCCTAGCGCAAAAGAAATCTTCCGCCGACGACTTGGGAAACGCTACAGCGCTAATGGTCTGGAACGAGCTATGGCCACCATTTGAAGCTATGATCAGCATTTTGGAAACAGATTTCCAGTTGGGAATGTCAATGGTCAGTGTCTGCTTGCATAAAAACACGGGTAGAACTGACAATATCTCAGACGACTGCTTCCTTGACATGGTCAACCGTCGCTGAGCTGTTCATTTTCTTACGCTGCTTACGTACCCCGTTGGCGCTTGAAACATCGGCACAAATAGCAACACTCAATCGGTTGCGTTCGCTCGGTGCCCAGGACTCTTCAACGGGCAAAGTAAGCCATAAATACCGCGCGTATCCACGTCTGCTAACTCCTTCCCCCAGCTATCCCGGGCACTGAAGATTCTGTCAGAACCTCCACCCGATATTGGGGTGGACATTTTGGTGAACCAAGTGGTGAAGGACGTGGTAGCAGCAGAAAAGGTGCGGGTGCTGGAAGCGAGACGAGATGCGAGCAGAGCCACCCAAGGACGCTAGATAGGAATAATAGAGTTATTACACGTGTTTACTGTCTGCTGAAGGAATCAGGACCTCGCAGCTGTGAGGTGCGAGTGCACACACCCGACTAAGCCGTTCGCAACCGAGCCCGTTGTGCCTTTTTCCTGTTTTCTCGTATAACCGTCAAGACCACAAAAGCACCAATGGCTGCTACTCCAGCTGTGAGGATGAAAGCCGGGAGACGCACCGCCCACTCGCGAGCAGGAAAGAAGCTGTGGATGTCGCTCGAGGAGTCGAAGAAGGGCTAGAAAGCAAAGTTGTGAAGCTATTAGACAGACAAGGATGGAATCACCAACGAGCAGCATCGCCCAAGTGGTGTAATACGTGAATACAACTGCTGCTGCCAGCAACATTGTGCCGCCGAGTAATTTATCGCTTGCACCCTGGAGGAAGAGTTAGCGCGGGAGGGAGGAGCACAGAGGAAAGAGGTACCATGATTTTGGTGGTCGTGGTCGAATGTTACGTCGTATTGATCGATCAACCTTGACGCGTCGCACTTGCTCAATAATTCACACCTCCAACTATCCGGCCGCTGCTGCACGGCGGCATAGATGGACACACATTCCTTCGCCTCCTTGGCGCAAGTCCGAATCCTCCTCGTACCGGTCGGCACAATTTCACAGTCGAGCTTTGACAAGTATACTGCAGAGCTTCGTACTTTCGACGCGATCCGTCTAGGCGACATACCGGCGGACAACAAGGATGAGAGAGGTATCCACATCTCATACTCATCCGTTATCCTCCCGTTCATTCGGAATCCCAGCCCGGTTTATGCCCAACCCTCTGTCAACGGGATACCTCCACCTTAGTTTTCCGACCCATCCTCCGCCCTTCTCTCACCTGCCCCTCTCGCTCCTCCGGCCCTCTAACTTCCCTCTGGCTGTCATTGGCTTGGCAGCATGTTCCAAGACAGACTCCTTGCCAGATATCCTGGCCCAATTTAATGCGTCATTGCTCGATATATTCCCCGCAGGAGGCATGTATCCATTAGCGAAGAACTGCTTCGTGTTCGAGGAGGGAGAGGGAAATACCAATGTCAATCTTGGGGACAGCCTGCCCAGTCTGGTCGTCATTCCGAGCATGATGGGTAATAAAAAGCTCTATATCGGAACCTTGCTGGCAGATTTATGTTCCCATGTTCTGGGCGAGTTCGGGACTCTAGTGCGTGTTTTTTGGCTCTCATTGTGTTCTTCTCTTGCTCAATCAATTTATAGGTCCAAGGCCTGGAAAGTCCCGCAGGCAATGAACACCTGAACTCGGCATTGATGCCCATGTTACCACCACCAGACCTTGCGCAACCTGTGGACAATGGCCGGAAACGGGACTCTCTGCCTCCCCTACCTTCTCGCAACAGTCAATCAGAGATAAAGCCTGCGTTCAACCTCTCCTCTGCTCCAAACATAAAGCGCAACTCTTCTGGGGGTGTGTTTCGCCAGTCCACGCTGAACGTGGCTCCAGCAAAAAAGCGCCTGAGTAGCATTGGGGTGGCATCATCCCATGGAAGGCTTTTCAAGGTTCTGGGAGACTTTTTTCTGTTAGCAGGAAGAACAGAGGATGCCTCAGTGTGGTATGTGGTACGCGTTCCCGCATAAAATAGGCCTGTTTATTGAAGTCTAGGTACAATGAAGCTCTCCTCCTTTTTAAATCTTCTTCAGATGCTGTATGGCAAGCAGCTACTCTCGAAGGGATGGCGACTGTCTCCATCATCGACGCATGGTCCGCTGGCCAGGGTCTGGTGTGCCTGCTGCTTTCTTAACTGTTCCCTACGTCTGATTCATTCTCTCATTTATCTAGAACACTTCGACTTCGACTTCCAGAGAGCCGTGGAACGATGTGTTCGAGAAGCTGTCGCAAGCAATAACACTGTATCACAGATCGCCAGCAGTTGACGGAGAACACAATTATTCCCTGCTAGCATACCTCTATTCCTGCGCGGTTCTGCGCCAGGCGGCCCTCCTATTTTCTGTCTGGTCTGCCAAGGGCTGGGGTCCACTTGCATTCAGCACCATGCTCCAACCTGGACCCACTCCTTACCTGCCGCCTACACTTTCCCACGGCGGGCTTACGTCATGGGCGGACCTCGAGAGGTTGAGCTCTATATCCGGTGTTTTCCGTTCATCCATTTCTACCGTTTTGGCTCAGGTCCATGGCCCGTGGTTGTTGCACCTTGGTGCTCGAGAACGTATCAGCATCCTGGAGAACACAGCTAGTATATACGCCTGCCTCGGATACCGGCGCAAGGAGGCGTATATATTGCGCGAAGTCCTTGGATGTATTTTAGACCTTATCGTCTGTGGCCGCGAGGAAGATGGCTTCTCGAGATTGTCTAGCGTCCCACTTCCAGCAGGTCTTGGAATCCAAGGTCTCAATTCGGGCTCAAGCCAGCGAGGGAATGTCGGTGTTCGGTTCAGCGAGAATATCGAGGGTAACGAGAGCATCTTGAAACTTTTGAAACATGTTTGCAAGGTTTTGGGCATCAACCTCGATGCTGTGCGAGTCCTGGAAAATTCCGATCAAAACTCCCTCGATGAGGGTGGTACTACAAGCATCGAAGACGATGTAGCAACCGAATTTATGGAACCTTACGGGTGGCCCGAACTTCAGGTTGGAGTCGTGCGGGAGGCTGTCGCGGTGGCAGAGGCTTTGCCCGGTACGTGCCAGATAACGTCGTTGAAAAGAGATGCTGATTTTTAAAAGATTATGTTGCTGTGGCACAATTTGCGCTGTCTTCGCTGAAAACTCTGCAGACTGTTCTTGCCCCGGGAGATCAATACCATCTATACGCTACATCTACCCGGGCACTCATGACAGCACACCGGAGAGGTGATTCTAAATCAGTCGAATACTGGTCAGGGAAGCCTGTTATTAGCATCAATATCTCGCCGTCCGTGTCATTATACTTATTGTGTAATCAATTAACCAAATATTTATAGGTTACCTCTTGTTCGATTGCCGATAGAAAAACCTCTTTCAGCACTTCAAACGAGCTCATCCGATATCGCCCCGATCCTTACCGGGGGTACAGACCCATTCTTATACAACCCACGGCGAGCATTAGGACAGGTTAGTTCCCAGGTAGCCTTGGGAGATGGATCTGACTTGGCGGCATAGGGCAAATCGCTAGTCGTTCAAAACGAACTTCTTGAGTTTGTGGTTGTCCTGCGAAATCCCTACGTATTCGACCTCGAAATCCAGTCTTTATCCCTCAGGTATGTCTGTGTACTGGTTTATGGTTTCAAAGTACTCACAGCTCTTCCAGTACATCGGGTGCCGTGTTTGACACCAAGCCTGTTCGGGTTGTTCTCCCTGCAACCTCCTACCATGTCATAACGCTGTCCGGCAAAGCGACTGAGACTGGCCCGCTGGTAGTTCGCGGATGTTTTGTTCAAGCACCCGGCGGCGCGAAACGCGAGTTCATGCTACCCTTATCCGCTGGCGAGGAGGAGGAAAGGATTTATCGGAAGCGCGCGGCTCTGGAATGCGAAGTGGGCCGGTCAAAATACTCTGGGCTCGATTGCTTTCCATGGGAAAAAGCCAGTAAACGTGCGAGTACTCAATTGATTGCCTCGACTACAAAGGCGCCTCTACGATTCTTGGAGTACGCCGTTGTTCCGGAGCAGCCACTGTTACGGATCCGCAGAACCTCGGTCACCCATGGGGCGGTGATGATGTACGACGGGGAAATGTGAGGACTTTTCCCCCTTTCGGACTGCCGTTTATTAATTCTCTTTCAAGGTCGACGATCCGCATAACATTGGAAAACGTATCGCCGTTGCCGATCGACTTCTTGCGACTTGTTTTCGACGATTCTACCATCGCACCCGCGCAACAGGCGCTTGCCAATGGCGATCTTTCCGTGTTCGACACATACGAGACGGAGTATGACCTCCTTCACCGCCCCGTGTTTTCTTGGAATAAGGAAGACACCAAAGACATTCCTCCTGGCCATAAATTGACTGTGAACGTCAACTGTTTTGGCAAAGTTGGCTGGTGAGTCTCGAGTCGCTTGATTGAGTGTCGGGATTGACAAATATATTGTAGCACGAACGGCACGATACATGTGTCTTATTCGTATGTCCACCGCCCGGTGGCTAGTCTTAATCCATCTCCTCAGGTCTTTCACACCCGTCAATTGTCCTACCCTGTGATGGTGACAGTATATCACATGCTGGAGTGTCATGGAATGGATATTCTTCCATTTCCCTCACATCCTTCGGAGTTCGACCAAGAACAGTCAGAAACAGATGACCAGTACCTTGGCAATGAGGCTGGATGGTGTTTGTTCTCAGTTGAAGTCCGAAACACATATGGTTTGCCGTTTGAAGTTTCTTTCGAACGGATTCAACAAGGTGAATTCCATACGTTTGGTATCGTTTATAGCGGCTGATATGGTTCACAGGCAAGCCAAGGGGCACAACGTCGACAGTTGTTTCTCCTGGCTCAACGTCCCGGTACGTCTCCATCGGTTTCTCTGCCGTCTTTGCTTACGACGATACCCAGGATGGTGATTCCGATTCAGAAATTCATACTGTCAGAGGCCCATATTTCGCAACCCATCCCGACCCTCTCCGACCGACAGTTCATCGTAACCAAGTCCAAACTGTCAAAGACGCAGGAGAGGGATCAAAGAGAGCTCTTTTGGTATCGAGAGGAATTATTCAAAAGCCTCCGCGGTCGCTGGCGAGAGGTGAGGTCGTGTTAACAGCTGCACTCCAGCGCAGTCTCACAAATCGTGAACAGGCTGGCGGGAGCCGATCAGGCGATCTGTCCTTAAGACAACAGCGAATGACCCTCCCGATGCTTGAGACTCTGCGGACCGAAACTGCCTCGATACACATGTCCTTGAATCAGGACTTGGAGGGGACACCCGTAACACTAAACGGAGGCAAGTATTATCCGCAACCTAGCGAATTCATGTATCTACGGACCAAAGTGACTAACTTGTCGCGTACGTGCTTTCCTTCCTCACTGTCTCGTGGATTGATGTTTCCAAAGTCACATCCTTGGTATTCACTGTGGACTTTGACCTGCAATCTTCACAGCATATCATCTTCGAGGGGCTGCTACGCGATGTTCCCATCGGTCGGCTTGAAAGCGGTGAATCGCGCGAGGTGGAAACTGGACTGTGCTTCCTCGCGTATGGGCGGTATGAGATCTCGGCCGAGGCCAAAGTCGTGGGCTTCGCTGAAAGCAAAGGAATGGGCAGACTCACAGCGATGGTTCGGGCGGAAGGATGAGGTTATGGCACAGTCGCCCAGCTTAGAAGGGTTTTGCAACCGGAAGCCGCGACCCCGAACTCGCAGTGGGGCGTATATGTCGTTCTGCAGCCTCGGGGGGCCACTGCGCGCTGGAGCACCTGCTCCCTCTGCGCCGCAGCACAAGTACATTCAATTATATTTATATAATCCATATTGGTTTCGGTCCCGCGATTAGTACAGTGGTGTTAGTCGAATTCCGACTCTTCCTGGCGGAAAGCAGCGGAGTAGGCCAATATCGTGCCATAAACAAGGCTGAGTATAGAGTGAGCCAGCAGAATGCACTGCAGAACGGCCGACGTACCCTCCTCCGAGTATAGACATGACACACGCTGCGTTGTAGATGACCTGCGCGTGTGCGAGAACGATGGGCAGCGCGAAACCGGATGTGACGATCATGGCTGTAATGAAGCGTCCCAGATCCACTGGTCCTGAGCTGGCACCATCGTAGCTGCCGGCGAATTCATCGGAGCCACAATGGGAGAAGAGGGCATTCGGAAGGGGTGCAAGGACGAAGATCAACGCTAGAAAAAGGGCTCAGAACAGGGAGGTGGACAAGTGCCGCGTGCAAAACACACCAACGAGCAGCGGCAGCCAGTTCTGGTATAACACACAAGATAGAATTATCATCAAGAAGCCCACAGCGAGGACCATCGCAAGAAATACAACAGCTGTATGGCATTTTAGCTGGCTTGGGCAGTGGACCAGCAGGAAACTGACTTTTTATACTGGCAGCCATGATGGTTTGGTTTGGAAAGAGTCGGTATTATTACATAATCAGTAATACTATAGCTAATGCTACACGCGGTGAAGTTACATCGTCCTGCAATTGTTATCATCTTCCCCGCCTCCGCGTTGTGTACACATTCCGCGTATCAGTCAATGGCGCGATCCCCGGTTTACTCCCGACCGTCTTTTTCGCGACTGGTATCTGGCGGAGCGGGGGTGCAGCAGTGGACGATGCGGACGATGCAAGTGAGACTGCAGCAGGCGACGGGCTGGAACTGGACGATTCAGTCAGCGGCTCTTCGTCAACCACCATCTCATCCTCTTCTGCCTCGACTTCGGGCAAAGGTCGATGTTCAGCCAAAAACGTCTCGCTTCCCGCCGACGAAATCCCTGTGTTTCGCCAGGTTTCCAATAGCTCGCCCCGGCTTCTGGTCAACTCCCATTGGTCGACGTACTGCCACACTCGTTTCTTGGGCGTCGCTCCGGTGGAGGTGTCCGGGTTGGCGCCGTGCTCTGCCAAAGCCTTTGTAGCGTTTTTCGCGGACGAAAGCTCGTTCCTGGATATCTTATGATACGTGTCGGTGACGCTCGACAAGCTAGTGCTCTAAATTATACGTGAGTACGACTTCGGTTAACAGACAAGGGGCTCTCACCTCAGATACCACTCGACCAACTGCACTTTCCACGTTCCGAGAAGTGGAGGCGATCCCTCGTTGAAGTGACTTGTATTCACTCTGCATTTCAACTCCCAAAGATGTGGTGGTTTCGATGCGTGCTCGTTTGGCATGAGTTTGACGGTCAAATGCTGTTGGAAATCATCATCAATAAAGTGAACGAGGACGAATCGATTCAACACACCAGTGCTAGAGGTTGCATTCATATTCTGCATCTGAGTCTGCACCTCGGTAGAATATGAATCGATCGAGCCTGACATTGTGCTCTGCAGCGAGTTCAATTCACTGGTCAACTTCGCCTTAGAGCTATTCAGTGTCTGAGGCAATGTCAGTAATGGCATCATTGTCGAAGAAATGAAAAGGCTCGCTTTAAATGCCCCATCCCTCGTCCTCTTCGCGTCTCCACCCCACTTCTCTACGCCTTTGGTGACCTCTTTACCCTTCCTCTCCATACTCTCCATAACGTCACCGTGTTTTCGCTCAAACACCTTCATCCCCTCCTCAGCCTTGGCATTCCCGGCCTGAACAATGCCAACGGCCTCCCGCAGCCCCCGGTCGCGCTCTCTCGTAAACTCACCAAGCATGCCCGAAACGCGCTGGATCAGCTCATCTTTGGCCTTTTCTCCTTTGAGCTTCTCGTCCTCCAACATTTGAGCCAAATGTTCGTTCTGGTTCCTCAGCCGCGTCAATTCAGTAGCGGTAGCGTTGGCCGCGAGCAGTTTCGCCTCGACCACCGAATCGCGCTCTGCGTCGACAAACGAGCGTGCTTCCCGCACAACGTTCTCCACCAACACTCCCATCGCCTTGAGCGCTTTCTCCACCGTCGCGAAAGCCTCAAGACCGGCAACGTTGACCTCATTGCATGTTGTTTCACAGCTTCGTTTCAGCGTACTTCCCCACGCCGCGAAGCCCACGTGGAAGGTTTCGTGCGTTTCCTTCAGGACGTTTTGTACGATCGCCAGTGCTTCTGCCTCCGCAGTGTCTTTGGCATGCACCGCCGCCAGAGCCGCATGCATGCGTTTCAGCTGCTGGTCGATGCGCTCTGAATGTCCCGCGAGAGCCTCGAGCTCCTTGGCCTCGAATTCCTTGGCTTCGGCCCGCAGCTTCGTCGTGCTCTGCGACGAGGCTTTGAGGAACTCGTCGAGTTTGCGGGATAGTGCAATGGTGGAAGCGGATATCGTTTTGCTGTGCGTCACCACGGCTTGTGAATTGGCGTTCAAGATACTCGACTTGCGTTCTATAAGGTCGGGTCAAGAGACAAATAAAAACAGCACGCTCAGAAGTCCTACCGAGCTTGTCAAATAGACCTCTAACATCCTTTACGCTGTCCCGAACAACAACCTTGAGCCCAAGCGCAACCGTATTCAGTCGAGTCTCCGTTTCCCGGTGTGCTTGGCTGACGACAACCTCTTCTTCGAGTGCACCTTGCACAAGTTTCAGCTCGACCTTTTTGCCCTCCAGCACATCCTCCGTCTCTTTGAGCTGGTCCCGCGTGTTTTTGAGTTCGCCTTCGCGCTTTTTCAAGAGCGCGATGCTCTGCTCGAACTCGTCTCTCACGGTCCTCATCTGGCCCTCCACGATCTCGACCTGCTTCTTGGCCTCTTCCAACTCCGTCTGGCGCATCTCCTGCTCGGCGCTGAGCTGCACCCAGGTCTCCTCACTGAAGAAGATACCGTTCTTCTCTCGCGCAGCCAGAACGTCGGCCTTGAGGCGCTCGATCTCGGCGACGTACTCTTTGAGAAGCGAGTTGCGCGTCATGCGTTGGTTGAGCTCCGGTTTGTTGCGGATGGACTTTGCGCGCATGGCGTAGTCGAGCGTAGACAAGGTTTCCTCCATGTTGGATCGCGCAGGAGACACGGTTGCTATGAGGCACGTCTTGGTCCGACCACCCAGCGAGTCTTGGAGCAGACGTGTAAGTTTGGATTCGCTGCCCAAGTGTCAATGCCCATGTCGAGTAAATAAACCACCGACACTCACCGATACGGAACGTGCTGGGCCTTGTCGACGAGCGCGTTGATGACCCTTCCAAGGGTAAGCAGACTTTGGTTGATCATCCCCGCCTCCCTCGCTCTCTTGTTTTCGGCGCCCGACCTGCCAATGTTTTCTGAACCCGCGAGGTCGACGAGATTGAGCTTCCCGATCTTGAGAAGGTCGTCGCCAACGTGTCCCGCCTCTTTGATGTGCACGGTGATGGAAAAGACGGCGTGCGACCGAGAGGAATGGTCGTTGAACTTGGTGGCAGCGATCTGGCGTCTTTCGCTGCCCTTGGTAAGGAGAGCGAGCGCGTCGGCCGAGTCCTTGACTGCAATTTCCTCCAGGCCTTGGATGAACACGCCATGCTTGGACGCGTCGTCAAAGATCTTGAGGCTCTCGGTAGCCTTGGGCGCGCTGCTGTCCTTGCCCATGCCCATTGTCTGGATGCTTCCCGTGGGCGCGGAGAGCTCGGTGGCAAGCAGGTCCCGGAGCTCTTCGTTGTATAATTCAACGTACGATATCTTGACGCTGAAATCGGATGCGGATGATTCGAGGTGGTGGAAGAGGCGGAATAGGACGCGAGGGATCATGCCTGCGTTGGAGGAGGGATTTCCAAGCGGCGTAGGGGTGAGGTCGCCTTGCATAGTGTAGCTGGCAGGCGGTTAGATTAGATTGATCGCAGGAGGAGGATGACGACTCACGTCTTGCCTGTCCCCGTCTGTCCGTACGCAAAGAGCGTGCAGTTGTAGCCCATGATGACCTCTTCGAGCATCGGACTGACTACTTCGTGGTATATCAACGCTTGGTCCGCTTCTGGACCGAATACGAGATCAAATGGATAGGTTCTGACGGGGGGGAGGGTGACGACGCCCAAGCTGGAGAGGGGAATGGCGGCCTCGACGGAGAGCTCCTTGCTCTTTGCGCCTGTGGAGGAGACTATTATGGGGGAGTTGTCTGCTATTTCGCGTTCGGAGCGGCGTCTGCATCGGACGACGACCTGGATGTTTGTTTCTGCGTCGTCCAGGGGCTTTCCCAGGACGGAGCGCGACCTGGGTGGCGGCGGGGGCGCCTTTGCGCGTGAGGAGGGGGGGCGGCGGGTGGCCATGGCTGTAGATGTCAAGACTCAACAGTCCGTCTTTGCGTCACGTGGTCGCTTTCGAGCTGTCCCAATTGGGACTTTGCATCCTCACAAACCTCGCACGACCTCACATCCACAGGTATCGTCCCTGGAATAGAATGGGAAAGCGCAAAAAGGCCGCAAAGAAGCCCCAGCAGTCGAGGCAGAAGGTGCCGCTTGGTTCGTATGGTCCCATTGCATGGTGTGTACTGTGCTAACCCCCCAAAGACACCGCGTTTACATGTCTCTTCTGCCACCACGACAAGTCCGTCACCGTGCGCTTGGATCGAAAAGAAGGCGTCGCCCAGTTGGCGTGTCGCGTGTGCGACCAGCGGTACCAGAGCAAAGTGAACCGTCAGTCGGCCCTTCTTGGTTAACCGCCGGACACTGATTCACCATGCAGACCTCACTGAACCGGTCGACATTTACTCCGAGTGGATCGATGCAGCAGATGCGGCGCAACGAGAAGAGCCCGCTGCCCGTCCCGCAGCCGCATCATCCTCGCGGCCAGTGGCTACGGCGGCGTCGGAGGACAGCGACGAGGATTAACGCAATTTTGTAGAGCTACAGCAGATAATTTGTAAAATAAAGCATTTCCCTGAACGATGCGTGCGAATTGAACGCGAGAACAAGGCGCGCGAGCTTTGCAACGAGCGTATTATGTAAGCATAAATACTCGTAACCTCGAAACGAGACTCTCTTTGGAGAGGCACCATGGCCACCAACAACATCAAGGTCGTTTGTCGGTGCGCAGCCCGACATCTCTCCCCGCTCCCAGCTCACCGCCTCGTCCCCCAGCTTCCGTCCTACCAATGCCATCGAGGCCCGCGAGGGCGGCGAGATCGTCGCCACCTTCTCCGAAGACCTCTCTACCGTCCAGATGCGCTCCAATGCGCTCGGCTCTGGCCCAGAGAAGGACGGCTTCACCTTCGACAGGGTGTTTCCCATGGGCTCAAAGCAGCACGAGGTGTTTGACTATGGCGTCAAGGAGTACGTGCACCACACCCGTTGCACGCGTCTCTCATTCTAATTCATGTGTCCAGCATCGTCAAAGGTGCCTCGGATCTCCCTCTCTGCTGCTTGTACTCACCGCGTCTTAGATGTCCTCGATGGTTACAACGGCACCGTGTTTGCGTACGGCCAGACTGGAAGCGGGAAAACATTCACCATGATGGTGCGCCCCGCGTTACTCTCGCGAATACTCGTTTATTCTCTCTCAGGGCGCCGACATAGACTCGGATGAACTCCGGGGTATCATCCCGCGCATAACAGAACAGATATTCCAGTCCATTGTGGAGAGCGACGCACACTTGGAGTACCTCGTAAAGGTCTCCTACATGGAAATCTACCTCGAGAGGATCCGAGATCTGCTTGCGCGTACGTGCATGCCTCTACTCGTTTAGCAGTCTCGAGACCTGTTTCCAGCCCAGAACGACAATTTGCAAGTACACGAGGACAAGGCCAAGGGTGTCTATGTCAAGAACCTCTCCGATTACTACGTGAGCAGCGCCCGAGAGGTTTATGAGATCATGCGGACGGGTGGAGCTGCTAGGATGGTCTCGTCGACAAGTGAGTCTCGAGCCGCGCTGTTTTGTTCTGTCGATCTGACTATGCTGCTAGACATGAACGCCGAGTCTTCTCGCTCCCATTCCATCTTCCTCATCAGCATAAATCAACGCAACACTGAAACCGGCGCACAAAAGACTGGCAATCTTTATCTCGTCGACCTTGCAGGATCTGAAAAGGTCGGCAAGACGGGCGCGTCTGGCCAAACGCTGGAGGAAGCCAAGAAGATCAACAAGAGTCTTTCTGCGTTGGGAATGGTTATTAACGCGTTGACGGACTCCAAGGTACGATACATAGGCCTCGTCCTTTAACGCGATTAATTCTCTACAGGTCAAATACATCCCGTATCGAGACTCGAAGCTCACTCGCATCCTGCAAGAATCTCTCGGAGGAAACTCCCGGACAACACTGATCATTAATTGCTCTCCCTCATCTTACAACGAAAATGAGACCATTTCTACTCTTCGCTTCGGCATTCGCGCCAAATCCATCAAGAACTCGGCTCGCGTCAATGCTGAGCTCTCACCCCTGGAGCTCAAAGGCCTGTTGCACAAAGCACAAGCTTCCAACACGGCACACCAGAAGCACATCGCCGCCCTCGAGGCGGAGCTGGCAATCTGGAGAGCTGGCGGTCACGTTGAAGAATCCGAATGGGCCAAATCGACGGCATCTGGAGCCTCTGCTGCTGCCGCTGCCGCGCCCAAGAAGGCTCCTACATCGCCCGCATCTGCTGGGCCTACTACCCCGATAGCCACTTCCCGCAGCATTACACCAGTCAACCCCGCCGTTGAAGGCCTGAGGGCTGAATTAGAAATCAGCAGGCCTCAGACACCCCTCAGCGTCGTCGCCTTGGAGAAGGACGAGAGAGAGGATTTCCTGCGGAGGGAGAATGAGCTTAGCGATCTTCTTGCAGAGAAGGAATCAGCTCTTACGACTGCCGACAAACTCGTCAAGGAGCTGAGAGAAGAGTTGGTGTTTTTGAAGGAGCAGGAAGCGGGTGTTAACAAGGTTTGTATTTACAACTTTTGTCGTTCTACGCTAACCAGTGCCTGCAGGAGAATAAAGCGATGTCGACCCAGCTCAACGAGCTGCGCCTCCAAGTCGAGAGATTGAACTATGATAACAAGGAGGGCGTTATCACGATCGATATCCTCAAAGAGCAAAACGCGGATGCGTTGAGCGAACTCGAGGAGGTTCGGAAGCAAATCTCCGACTTGAAGACGGCGCAGAAAGATGCCAGCGCCGAGGACAAGGAAAAGAGGAAGCAAGAGAAGATGGCCATGATGATGGCCAAGTTTGACACGGTGAGTATTTACGACACGAATTTTCCTATCGAAAGAAATTGACTTTTGACTTGTTACAGCAGGGCGCATTTTCTGAAAAGGATGAGCAACTGCGTGCGATCCTCGGCAAATTAGATACCATAGATTCAGCGGGTTCTCTATCAGCGGAGGACCTCACTGCCGTTAGAAGGCAGTTGAGCGAGGGGCAGAACATGATTCGGGAAACAGTGGATCGGCTTCGGCAGAGCCAGGAGGAGAACGAGATGATCACTCGGCGGAGAGACGAGTTGGAAACCCGAGTTGCCGCTCTCGAGACCGAATACGAAGAGCTTCTAGGTCAGTGGCAAAAAGGCTTTTTTGAGGACCCCCTGACGACGCATGTTTCAAACTTGCAGAGAAGACGATCCATGATGAGGAGACGAGTAACGTGGACCTCGCCGAGTCTATGACTGATCTCAAGGTAAGCTGATTTGTCTTGTTCGGAACGCCACGCTTCTGCTTGCTCACATGCGTTGAAAGAACAAGCTCGAAGCGCAGTATGCCGCGCGGCGGGATGCTCACATCAGCGAGGTGGCGGATCTCAAGCAGCAACTTGAAATCCGAAACAATGAAGTTCGCAGCCTGAATGCGTCGAGCGACAGCCTCAAGAGTGTCAACGAGGAACTCAAGGTGACAGTCGCCGCCGTCCAAGAAAGCTTAAATCTCCTCAACTTTTTTTTTCTAGCGCGCATTTGCCGTAACTTCCGCTGGTATCGAGGGCGGCAAGAATCTTGCGGAAAGCGCCCAGGACCTTGAGCGGACGCGAAAGGCTATCAACGTGCAACTTGCGGAATTCGACGGCGTAAAGAAGTCGCTGATGCGCGATTTGCAAAATCGATGCGAGAAGGTTGGGGGGATCCCATACAACGGATATTGACCGCTGCTAAAAATTTCTAGGTTGTCGAGCTCGAAATCCAGCTGGATGAAATCAAGGAGCAGTACAACAACGTCATTCGCAACAGCAACAGCAAGGCGCAACAGAAGAAGATGGCGTTCCTGGAGCGAAATTTGGAGCAACTGACGTTGGTTCAGAAACAGGTTTGTTTTATCCGCTTCCATATTGGCCCACAAATGACGCGGCATCAGCTTGTGGACCAGAATTCGACCCTGAAAAAGGAAGCCGGAATCGCGGAACGCAAGCTTTTGGCGCGCAACGAGCGGATACAGAATCTGGAGGCGCTGCTACAGGATGCGGATCGACGATTGTCTCTCCAGAACCAGAAGTTCGAAGCACAATTGCAGGCTGTCAAAGAGCGTCTCGATCAGGCCCGCGGTGAGTGACGAGATCCGGTTTCTTTTTTCGTTGCTTAAATAGGTTATATTTGTTTTCAGCGCAAAAAGCGGCGTCCACTTCCCCGCTCAATTTCGGCCGTATCGCGAAGCCGCTGCGAGGTGGAGGAGGCACTGGCGCCCCTGCGTCGATTCCCACACCGATTTCGGGTGGAGGTGGCTCCGCTAACCCGCTCACTAGACTACAGAATGAGGACGGAGGGTACGTGGCGCCATTAATTGAATCACCGCCAACCCTGACCCATCATTTTTTTTCGCGTACGGCATGTAGTGGAGGTGGGTTGATTTTTTTAACCGTTTTTCATTGTATTGACTCGATACAGCCAAGCGCGCATCGTGGTTTTTCAACTCGCGGTGAGGCTAGCTCGCTTTGGATTTTCTGTCTACATCTGCTCTGTCGCATACCCGTTTGTATATTTTCGCATAGCACCATTTATATCAATCCCTAATGCAATTCTCATGGTCCTGGGAACCACGCGGCAAGAAGCGATAAGGTGATGGAACAGGAAATTGGAGGAATGGAGGGAGGATAGGGCAAGATTTACGTTGCTGATGCGCCTAGAAGGGAGCTGGATCGCGTGTCCGGGGAAAGATTTCGATTTTTGATCCCGGCGAAAGTGAAACGCGCCGGTCATTACTTTTCGGCTCATCTCGTCATTCAAAATATTGCCTCCGGGAACCCATGCAACAAACCCTTTTCAGAAATTTTCTGTTAGGCTTCTTCCGTTTCCCTTTTGCTGACCCGTCGGGTTAGGGCCACCCAAGCTCTTTGACCCGGCAATCCACACTCGTTTCTCTCCTCTCTCTCTACAAAAAAATCCCCGCCATACATATGTACGTCGACGCGTCTTTTCCAACACGCTCCACCGATGTCCCTAGGCGTGCCTGCCGCCGCGACGTAACGTTCACCACAGTTACGATCGTGGGCCTGTTCTTCATGTGCTCCACCCTCGACGCGTTTCCTGACCTGACTCGTCTTCTTGTGTTTCCAGCGTTAATAACTCGTATCTATAATTCCCTCTCCTTCGGTGCGTCCTGTCAGCCCGTCCAGTCGACTGTGCCTTAATTTTTTAGCAGGCATAATCTGAATGTCCGGCGACTCTTCACGCAAGCCGTCCGGCTCCTCCACTCATTCCGGCACTCACTCCCCACCTGGTGCCTCTGGTAATGTACGTTTGCACCCACCTTTTAACCTGTCGTTATTTTTCAAACCATACCGCGTGTGTTTCAAGACCCAGCAGACCAGAAAATTGCCTTCGGGGCCCGCGTCAAATATCTATGGGATGGGTGCTGGCAACGGCGGCAACAACAGCCTGAAGGCACTGAATACTGGCTGGCAGGTGAGCACGCGGCAGGGTTTCCTTTGTTCTCATCGTGAATTACTATTATTTGGCTTTTAGGTTTGGGGCTCTTCGACTGCACCTTCGTCAAAGCGCAACGCCTCCATGTCCTCTTTAGCCAGCGTAGGTGGAGAGATGCCCGGCGACTCTAATTTTCGAACCAACGTCGGCGAGCCGTGGTCAGCCTCTCGCTCCGCGAGTGGAGCATGGGATGACAACGCCCTGAAAAAGGATTTTTCGTCTCTGGTGCGTTGCATGTATTATTTCTTGCCTGGATATTGACGCGTCGTTTACTTCAGGAACCTCAATCGCAACTAAATCTACGCCAAACGCGGCAGCGGCAGCCACATTCCGGAGGTTTTCCTGCTTCCAGACATGTACGTGCCACTTTGATCCTTCCTACGTTTTTTAAGAATTATATTGCATAGGATGACCGACCTTCGGGCTCCAAGAACACTCATCTCAACCTCGGTAAAGACTCGACCCCGCCGCGATATGCCTCATCGACGAAACCACTCGGGGCAGGTACCTATCCCGGCCACCAGCCTCCATTCCCGCTGCCTGGACTCGGTTATGACTCTCTGCAACCCTCCGTTTCTGCTGAAACTGACCTTACTCTGGCGATGCGTGGAATGGCTGTGGAAGATGATGTGAATGCCCACCATGCTCGCCAGCAAACACTTCCTGCGCAAATTAATTCTCAAATGCGAGGCGCCTCATCACTACCACAGCAGCGCAGTGTGTACAACACGTACCCCACGACAGATTACGGCTTCTACCCTCCAGGACGCGACTCTTTCGCGGATTATCCGTATGTTGGGTACAGCAACCCAGATCCGTCTTTGTACGCGTCCAGCGGCGTCCCCATGTCTCCCGGCGTTTACCCTACTCAAAATCTCCATCCCAACACCGTCGATATCCGCCAGCAGCCTGCGGTATATTTTGAGTACCCGGCAACGAGACCCCCGTCCCAGTTTTTCTTCCCTCCTCAGGCTATGATGTATCCCCCGCCACATTCTCCCATGCTCTCGTCTCAGCTACCACCTCCTTCGCCTGTGACAATGGCAGAGAAGAAGCGTGAAATGCAGGTTTGTATTCCTCAGTTCGTTTACGGCTCTAATCTAATACTTTGTTCACAGTACAATCTACAGCAACAACTGGCCTCCCGCAATCTGATGTTTGGGGCGGCAGCGTCGCCTCACCCCCAGGCCTATACCGCAGCCTTGGATTATAGCTCGCAAATGATGAACGCAGCAGCCATGTATGGCCATAGTGCGTCGTCGAGTCCACCCTTTGGCCAGGGCATGCGCGGAAATCGTCGTCATGACATGCAGCCAGAGCTCGCACTGCCTCGTAGCCCGATGCTAGACGAATTCCGCGCAAACAAAGGGAAGAAGTGGGAATTGAGGGTATGTTTTGAACTGTACATCTTTCTTGTCGCCATCTGATCCCTCGTAGGACTTGACCGGTTTTATTGTAGAATTCAGCGGGGACCAACATGGCTCCCGCTTTATACAAAACGAGCTGGTTACCGCTACGTCTGAGGAGAGACAAAGTGTATTCGATGAAATCGTTCCCAACAATACCTTACAACTAATTCAAGATGTATTCGGTAATTATGTGAGCCCATCTGTCACTCTTCTCTGTGTCCCAGATCCTCATAGCTTCATTCGACAGGTTATTCAAAAGTTGTTTGAGCACGGAACGCAGGTACAGAAGACAGTACTTGCGAACACCATGGAAGGTCATGTTGTTTACCTTTCGTCCAATCTATACGGGTGTCGTGTGGTGCAGAAGGTGGCCGTCGATTGTCGCTTATACCACGTGCTTACCACGATATTTACACGTTTGATAGGCGATTGAGTCTATCCTTCCAGATCAGCAGGCCAGCTTTGTTCGAGAGCTGGAGCCGCATATTCTCAAATGCGTCAAGGACTCCAATGGCAACCATGTATTTTCTTTCCAACTCATCCGTTTTCTAGCCAGCCTGACTTGTTTCCCCCGCAAGGTGATACAAAAGGTTATAGAGCGTGTTTCCCCTGATCGCCTCGGGTTCGTCTCGTCCTTCATTGGGCACGTCTTCGAGCTGGCATCGCATCCGTTCGGGTGCCGAGTCCTTCAAAGGTGTTTGCAGCATCTTCCTGACGTACAAACCCGACCGCTGCTGGACGAGTTGTTGCACAACTACACTACGACTTTGATGCAAGATCAGTTCGGCGTAGGTCGTCGTCTGTTTATATCCCCACAAATGTTGACTAGACCGTCCCAGAATTACGTGATCCAATTCATTCTCGAGAACGGACGTCCAGAGGACAAAGCGTTGGTTGTTGCCCAGCTTCGTGGTCGCTTGCTGTACATGGCGCGGCACAAATTCGCGTCCAACGTTTGCGAGAAAGCACTCATCTTTGCGGATTCGGACGCCCGGCGACTGCTCATTGACGAAATCATGGCCCCTTCTCCCAAGCCAGAAGGAACAACCCCGATCGCGACCATGATGAAAGACCAGTATGGAAGTGGGTAGTATTCAAAATAATATCCCGCCATCAATCTGACATGGCCATAGACTATGTTCTCCAACGCGCGCTGGGAGTAGCCGAAGGGGAACAAAAAGAGACTTTGATCAATACCGTCCGGCCACAACTCATTAGCATGCGGAGATACTCGACCGCCTATAGCAAACACCTCACTTCCAGTATGTCAAACCTCCCCGGATGTGGATGCGCGTGTTTGCTAAACAGTTATTCCAGTCGAGCGAGAGCTTGAAAAACTTTCACCAACAGAACCAACCCGATAAATCAGCCTAATCTTGTTTCGATAACATTGCTTTCTCGCTCACACTATCCTGCATGCCCATATAATCCTGCAATCTCGTTCATCTCACTCACATCACGTATTATAATCGCATTATCGTCGCTGGATAAATAACTACTGCTGTGTATAGTTCAGCTCGTTTCTTGTCCTGTACTCTGCTAGCGGTCTGGCTTTTTAATACGCAATAATGTTGGCAGCTTGGATTTTGCCGTACTCGTCTTTTTCGTATTTTGATCAGCATGACGTGTTCGGCATTTGCGAGGCTTGCAAAGACACCCAAACAGAGAGCTCGTCGGCGCGGCCGCTCGACCATCCTCATTCCCTCGACCGCCGCCATGACCACAGCGGAAGCAGCGGCCTCGCTTTTTGGAGCTGACGATACCGCCTCTGATCTTTTTGCTTCCCTTGGGACAGACCCTGCTCCCGAACCGGTCCTTGACACGTCTCTCGCCCCCCATTTTCCCAGTTCAGATGTGTTACCGGTGGAGAATGTACAGACGGGGGAATACAATTCCTGGCCAGAGTCCTCACAGTATTATGGCCAAGAGCCTAGTTCATACCAGGCAGAGCTGAGCATCGACAATGGAGCTTATGCTCCACCGTCCGGCTCTGCCCAAGACTTGAACACTAATGGAACCGGGTACACCCAGTCTCAAGAGCAATGGAAGCAGTACGAGTCGCCGGCTTATGTGCCGCCCCCAGCTGCAGGTAGTATTTTATCACTCGACATGTGTGTTACGCTTACGCGGTTGTAGTGCAAAATACAACGCCGGCCGCTGTATACGAGCCTGGGACCAGCTATGATCCATACGCTCCGGCTACAGGCCATTCGGTCCCCACCAACCCTTCTGTACAACCCGCGTACAATCCTTACGCTCCACCAGCAACACCATCCTATGTTGTTCCTCCAGTCCCGCCATCGACCTCTTCCCAGTCGGTATACAGTGCATATGCACCCGTAACGCCACCGGCAACATACGCCTCGTCGTACTCTTCTCCGGTGGGGCATACGTCGTACGCATCGCAAAAGGCTGCGGTTATCCCTCCGCCGCCCGCCCCTGCGCCGGTCCTTAACCGGCCCAAACTATCGAACGCCTACGACCCCCCATTTCCTACGTCCCGTTCGACTCGGCGCGGTGTATCTTCGTCCGCGCGCTCTTCGGCATACGCTTCCTACTCATCAGCTCCCGCGCCGCCTCTCCCTCCCGGAGGACAGTTCACACCTTCCGGTTATGCGCTTCCTCCCCCACCTCCCCCTTCGGCGTCGACAATTCATGCCAGTCCTCCGTCTAATGCAAGCAATTGGGGAAACCATCCCGATTCTCGCGTCAATGCACCATACTACAGCCCAGACGCTTCTAGCGCCCCAATCGCAACACCTCCGCCTCCCAGGCCACTTAGCTCCGCATATCAATCTAGTGGAGCGACGCCGTATTTGGGTTCCAGAAATTCGTACGACTCTGTAGCACAGGTTGACCCCGAGAGTGGATTTGACCAGGCTCCGGTCGCGCCTCCTGCAGGAGATGTGCAAGATATACGGTCTCCATCCCCTGCCAAGAGCATAGGACCCCGTCCATCCTCACGTGTAAATTCTCTCTCTTCACAAACAAGCGGTCGTTCTACAGACGCTTCGTTCTTCCCTCCACCACCTTCGTCTGCACATTCAGGTGGTGTAAATAGAGCATCGTCCCCTGCGTCATTTTCTACCCGTTCGGCGACCGTTTCTCCCGACCCCTATACGAATGGGTCCGCCATTTCCCCCCAAATCGTCGCTCCTGACCGCACAACATCTCCTGCGTCAATTTTCCTCTTTGGACAGAACACACAGTCCTCCATCGCTTAACGCCAACCCTTATCTCCCAAGTTCAGCGACGCATAGGGTGCCTTCCCCGCTCAAGAAGACTACGACAAACTCCTACGATCTACCTAAGCCTGCTGTGGTTACAAACGGGTATAGCCCTGAGACCGCCCCGTCATCGGGTTCCTCGAATGCTCTCCCCAATTCGAGCCACTTGCCACCGAAGCCAGGCACTGTTCCTCTATCTCTACCACGCAATCGCTCAGCATCGAGCGGCTCTATATACTCTTCAAGCTCTTCGAGCCCTGAGCAACCTTACGCTCCGTCCCACTATGGTCATGGCACTATGCAACGCAGCGAAACGGATTATGGGAATTATGTTTCGCGATACAATTATAGCGCTCCAAACGAGGCCTCGGCATATGATCATCCAGCGTCGCAGGAGATCATAATGAAGCCAGTTCAAGCAACTGCGTATGCCCCTTCACCTTCTCTTCTCGGAGCAAACGATCCCTTAGGACGCACCTCATCACGTGCGCCGGTTTTCAGCTTCGGGTTCGGCGGTAAATTTTTGACTTGTTTCCATGGGGCCTCGATGAATACTGGTTTCGACGTTGCTTTATCCTCGAGAAACTCCACCGGTATTCATATTCGGCAGTTGAACAAAATCATTCCCCAATCTGCCCTTGAAGTTTCATCCGCCTCATTTCCCGGGCCGTTATTTTCAGATCCCGGAACCCCCACCACAGGTCTAGTGCGGACAACGGCGTCGACGCAGTCGAAGGCAAAGAAAACCCGACTTGTGAAATACCTCACGGAGAGAGCTGAAGAGATCTCCCAGGCAATAGGATATTTACATGCTGGTAGTGTCGAAGGAAGACAGGCTGAAGGCAAACTCGTACTGGTCAGCCTATTGAAAATTTTGGTTGAAAATGACGGTCGGCTTTCTGGAACGTAAGCATCCTTTTTTCCTCCCCATCCACATGTATCATAACGATCAGCAGGCCTCAGATCGACGCAGCAGTACGCGCAGCACTGGTTCCAAAACTGGATGCAACGAGCGCCGACTCTACCGACGTTCCCAGTAACTCACAGGCTTTAGGCTTTTCTTCAATTGCAGACATAGCAAGACCTTTAGCAGACCCAGGTGTCCCTTATTCTACCGTTACTGCGTCAGAGCTTAAGGAGGTCCCAATTTCGACATCGACCCTCCGGCCATCAGCACTGGACAAAATTCAGGACTTTCTCTTGCGAGGTGAACGACGCAAAGCATATCACTATGCCTTGGACGAGAGGCTTTGGGCTCATGCCATGGTCATTGCGAGCAGCATTGACCGGGATGCATGGAAAGAGACTGTGAACGAGTTCTTGAGGACCGAACTTGGGGCCAAAGACAACCGTTCCCGGGGAACAACATCTGGCGATGCATCGCAGTCTCTCACCAATGGTCGAGAAGGGCTTCGGGTTGCGTATAGTTTGTACTCGGGTCAGGGATCTGCTTCTGGTATGTGCGCTTGACAGGGTTCAGTGAAAAGGCATCTCACGCGACGTTTAGTTCAAGAGTTGGTTCCACAAAACTTACTCTCTCGAGCAACGGGACGCCTACAGTTACCGACTGCTGTGCATATGACTCCCATGACTCCGAACTTTGCAGCGCCAGCTTTGGCCAATAACATTCCTGTTCAATCTTTGGCTTCGTGGGCAGATACAGTAGCCATGATGCTTTCGAACCCAATGACTGCAGACACGTCAGCGGCCCTGACTGCTCTTGGCGATCAACTGTTGTCCCACCAATGGGTCGAGGCTGCCCATGCCTGGTAAGTTATTGCCCCGCCCGATGTTTTTTTTCTTCTGATGTCCCTCTAGTTACCTCCTGTCCCCTCAGACCTCCCCTGTTGGAGGGATCGGAAATCCTTCCGCTCGCATTGTGCTACTCGGATCCCGGAGTCCCCAAGTTTGGCCGAGCTTCTACAAGGATTCCGACCCCGTAATCTTTACAGAAATCCTTGAATTTTCGTTGTCCTTGGCCCCACCGGTTAAAGGGCAAGATGCTTTTTACGGGTTGCCCCATCTCCAAGCATATCGGTTTATTCGAGCCATGGCCTTGGCGGAACTCGGTGAAGTACAACTTGCCAACCGGTAAATCATTTATATACATCCAACATTACAACCTAACAATGAATCAGATATTGTGAAGCCATCACTGCTTCATTCAGTCGAGCCTCCCCGTACTTTACCGGCGCTCTCCTGGACCAGCTGAAGGCCTTGTCTGACCGTATTGTTGGGTTGGATCACAGCGACAAGTCCGGCTTCTGGAAGAGTACACCCAGTCTGGACACCATTGGCCGTTTTCTTGAGGGGCGATTCACGAAACTGGTTACGGGAGACGTCGATCCGGCGACGCCAACTGAAGAGGTGTCTAAACCTGTCGACCCTAAGGCAGGGCCCTTCTCTCAGTACAGCACGATTTCATCGGCGACATCGTCAACAAGCCCTTCTCCTCAACCCTCGCTGTATAATCTCAATTCGCAGCCTTTACGGAGTGGATCCGCGATGGGGCAATCAGGGCTGACATCACATCATGCTCCGATTGATCGGGCTTCGTCGGCGATGGACCATGTGCGCCGCCGCCCATCTCCTCCTGCACCCCGCGTCGCATCTGCAAACGCATCAACGACGACCTTTGCTCAGGCACCGTCGTTCGGACAGGCGTATAACAGCTACTCCCCCAACCCATACAGTCCCAGCATGAATACGCCCAAACCCAACACGGAGACGACACATGAGGAAGATACCGGCCAAGAGGTGTCTTGGTGGGGCTCTAGCTCATACGCCAACGACTCTGCAAACCAGACTCCGATGGCAGCAACCTTCATGCAGGTCGATTCTGGAATCTCGTCGTCTTCCGACGGTTTTATATCGCTAATGGACAACGCCTCGTATGCTGTCGCACCAACAGCGAAAGCTAAAGGCGACACGCAATCCGCAACTGACGACGACGACGACGACCTTGGCTTTGGCAACTCGAAACGCGCACTGAAGAAAGAGAACGAAGAGGCTCCTGCAGCTGGCGCCCCCGCAGCCGCAGCGGCTCCGGAGCGCCCAGGTATTTATATTTCAAACGATTTGCATATTGATTCTGAACATGCACACAGACATTAAGCCTGCCCCAGCTGCATCGAGCGGTTCCTGGCTTGGACGGTGGTGGAAACGCTCGGAGGCCTCCCCTGGACCCGTCAAGGCGAGCCTGGGCGAGGAAACTTCGTTTTACTACGACAAGGAGTTGAAGCGCTGGGTAAATAAGAAGGTTCGTCCTTTGATTTCGCAGACATTTCACTCCCACTAACTTTTATCTAGGCGGGTGCGGAAGATGCTAAACCCGCTGCAACCCCTCCACCTCCACCGTCGAGATCACAGACAGCGTCACCCGGGATGACGGGGCCACGGCCAGGAGGTGCCACTCCTCCTCCCCGCTCGGCGTCCGCCGCGGGTTTAGGTGCTCCACCTCCACCTAAATCTGTCATGCGCGTGCGGTCCAATTTAGCACCCACGCCAGAATCAGCGTCGCTGCCCAGTTCACCACTGCGACAGTCAACACTGACGCCGCCGTCACCGCCACCGGGACGGCCAAAATCCCAGGCATCTAAACGCGCCATTCGGAGTCGTTACGTCGATGTTTTCCAGCAGGAAGGTGGTGGGGTTGCTTAGAAGCCCGCTTGTCCCGCTGTGTATATATATATAGCTATTTCGCCAACAACAATTTTTATTGGATTCTGCAAGGGGAGTTGAATCGTGGAAGCAGATGTGCAATTTTTGTTCTTGAATGAGTGAACACTACACATGTACTACATATTTGGACTTTAAAGTGACTTAGTCTACGCAACTCGACGATCAAATCGCGATCACGTGAGAGACTAACTCGGGCGCAAACAAGGCCAAAGTGCCAGCCTCTTGAATTCGGACTCAGCTTGGGACTCAGCCTTGTCAGCCACCTCCACCTCTTTCTTCCGCACTTCCATCATCCCACTCAAATTTCTGCCCTGCACCATACTCGATGAACCAGCAACACCTCATATAACGGCCTCCCGGCGTTCGCACCTGTAAGTCCTCGCTGTTCAATCTCTTCCCCGCCGTTGGCATTATGAAGGAGGAATCTCCTTACACGCGTTATATCGACCTCGCCTTGTACCAAATCCATTTCACGACCGGCTGGGTGCTCAAGACCTCGCTGGGACGTTCAAGACCTCACGGGGATCTCAAGACCTCAGTGGGAGACTCGAGACCTTCAAGATCCTCAAGACTTCAAGACGCCCCGAAGACGCCCCGAAAACCTCAGTGGGAAACTGCTCAAGACTTCAAGAGGGCCCCGGCGACGCCTAGAAGACCTCAGCGGGAGCCTGCTCAAGACGCAAGGCCTCAAGACAGCCAAGACGCTCGGAAGACCTCATTGGGAGACTTCAAGACCTTAGTCAAGACCCTCAGCGCTTGCCATCTTGCCTCGAGACCTTCAAGTTGAGATCTCCTTGAAGACCTCAAGACAGTACACTCAAGACGTCCGAAGACCTCAGTGGGGTACGGCTCAAGACTTCAAGACTCAAGATTCCAAGACCTCAAGACGAGGCTCCGATGCCCCGAAGACCTCAGGAGTGCTCAAAACTCAAGACCTCAAGACAGGGCACCCAAGATGCCCGAAGACCTCAGTGGGGTACTACTCAAGAATTCAAGACCTCAGTGGGACACTGCTCAAGACTCAAATCTTCAAGACGGGCGCCGAAGACGCCCGGAAGACCTCAGTGACTGGGAGACTGTTCAAGACTGAAGACCTCAAGACTTCAAGCTTCAAGACAGGGCCCCGAAGACGCCCCGAAGACCTCAGTGGGAGACTGCTCAAGGCTCAAGACCTCGAGACCTCAAAGCTTCAAGTCAGGGCCCCGAAGATGCCGAGTCGAAGACCGTTGGGGATCCTTCTCTAGGCGACTCAAGACTTCGGGACGACGGTTTCCTCTGCTTCGTTTCTTCTTTTTCTTGGTCCTAGGCGACGTTGCTCTAAGGCTACGGAGATGTGGGAGCGTCGGGACGGAACGAAAGACAGCAAAAGATGTGTACGCGGAGATCATTGCGGGCCACGGAGAGGTGGATAATGGCAAACGCGTGGAGGCGTGCCGAATTATTTCCCGGAGGCGGGTGAGAGCTTTGACTCCATCCTCGTGCTCCCTTGCCGTGGGCCCCGGGCTTAAGACGCGTCCATTTGGCTTCCCACCACTTGGGCGCGTCGAACTAAAAGCACTTTGAAAAAACCTTTATTTTTCATTCCTGATTATTATCTAGCTAGATGGTTGAAATGTCTTGTCAATGTCACTCTGAAGATTCGGTCTTCGTTGGGTAGCTGAAGCCTTGATTCAAGACTCGACGCCATTCGGCACTTCATCACGTGATGGCGTTGAGACACGTACGCTCCACCAACGCGCGCTCAGCAGAAGTTCCGCGATAAATAAACCAATTATGTTTTCAAGTTTCTCAGTACAGCTATTCGCCTTTTTTTTATGGTCGAATCTACAGAAGTAGTCTGAAGGGGTAGCCTGCAAGGATGTGAGCAGTTGATTTGCGACGTGGCAATTATATTCGCACCTCTATTCTTGACCTTGAACAGCACGACGAGGATGGAATAGACGACCATGATGATGGCACTCCAGAGATATATCTGGAACCGTTGGCGCTGTGCGGAGGTCTGGTACGGAATGACCATAGTGAGCATGACGAACGCGAATCCCAGCGTGCCGTCTGCAAGAGTGAGTATGATAAATGTGCGGGAACAACGATGCACGCACAGACAACGGTTATGACCTGCACCTCCTGGCCAAATTGGTTCTGGAATCCGCCGGCGATCCAACTGCCGTCGCCGCCCAGTTGGGGCGAGTTGCGAATGCGCGTGAACATGTAGCCCGAGGTCATGACGAGGGATACGAGGATGGTGCTGATGGCCCAGGTCCAGCGGCTCTGCAGAATGGGGGCGACGAAACGGAGGGTTACAGCGAACGCGAGGAGACCGGCGCCGATGGTTGTCCAACGCGCCCAGTCGAACGGTGCGGTGTATGGGATGGGAATGGGCGTGTGGTTCGAAAGATGCTCTGCGAGGGGCTCGGGCTCGAACCCGCTGCGATGCGGTCAGTGGGGGCGGCGAAGCAACGGAAAGAGAAATTGTTTACTGGGAAAAGTCGTATTTCGACGGCGCGGTCTTGGCTGATGCGCGGGGACCCTCTGTTGGAGCGAAGACGTGGACGACGGGGGCGGACGCGAGACCGAGCTTCTGGAAGACGAGCTGGCCATCGTCAAAGTCGAGGGTGGCGAAGAAGTGGCTGTTGCGGTGGACCGGGGCTGTTTTGGACCATGCTTTGGCGACTGCGTTCCAGGACGGCTCGAATTCTCTGTGGAAATGGTCAGGGTCAAGAACGAGAGGTATACAGAGCAGCACTGACTTGCATGGGGCGCATCTGCGGCGACTGTCGAGGGCGGTGAATTGGATCGAGGCAGACCAGTCACGGTTCGGAGTGGTCAAAAGATCGTAGGAAGCCGAGTCGAGCTTGATTACGCCGCCACCTGCAGCAGCCAGTGCCACGAGCTTCTGGTGGGTGTCATCGGCAGCAGCAGCGAGCAGTGGGAGAGAAAAAAGGGCAAGGAATGGAAGTAAAAGCATGGTAGAGCAGTCGACGTGTAGAGTGCGTGACAGCAGTGAGCGTGATCTAGGGACTTTGGACTTCATGTCCAGCCACGGCTTGCTCCTCCGCCTTCTCCTCTCCCCAAAATTCTTCACCGTCCACGTCGCCCTCAGATATCTCACAGTATATCCAGACAACGTCGGCATCACCTACTACCTCACCCGCAGGCTCAGCGAAATCGACACTCACGAGTTGCGCGATGTCTGGGGCTTTATATCGTGAGCACCCATTCTCTCCCTCGGCTCGCCGCTCACTCCTACAGCCATCTCCTCGTCACACGCCCCACAAAGTCGAGAGCCCTCGAATGCTTCGTCGTCGATGTCTCCAAGCGTTCGACACACATAGCTATGCTCGTGCGTCCGCACCCTCTCATCCCGCCCCCTGACTTCTCAAAACAACTATCAGACGCTCTGGTTCATGCAGGCCGCGTTGCGCGATCTCTCGTCCTCCCCGACCCGTTCCCAGTCGTTCATCATCTGTCAGCGCGTGCTGCACAAGTGCCATGAAATCATATACGCCGACCTTCCGCCCCCTGCCCCTACCCCGTACGCCGCACTCAATCTGCCCTTTCAATCGCGCTTCTCTCGCCGCAAGGTCAAGCCGCACTTTGAACCCGCGGTTATTGGCATTTCCATGGTCCTCGCCGGCACACCCGGGATGCCCCAACTTACCGAGATTATGGGTGAAGTCGCGATCGAGCAGGGTCGCGTCGAGGAGGAGGGCGCCCAGTTTAGGAGCTTGGAGTCTCAGGACGAGGATGTCGCGTCGTACGGCAGTCCGACTAGCTCTGCCAGTCTGTCGTTAGAAGACGACCCTGATGACATGGACGAGCCCGACGACCACCCAATACGCGGTCAGGTGTCGTCGCCCGACTTGGTGTTGCCAAATGGTACTAGCTCGACGCGTATGCAGTCGCTTGGCCGCCGTCGGACAGTCGAGGCGGCACAGACTGCCCCTGCTCTCCCTCTGCACTTCCGGAATATCCGGCGGTCCAGAGGGTCCGAAGATCCTCTCGGGCAGCTCGATGCGGAGGCCATCACTACTCCGTACCAGTCCTCTCCTTCGATTTCGTCCGCCCGTCACCCACCCAGGACGGCCTCTCTTAATCTGGCTGATATGTTACTTGGGAACTATGATACGCCGTCACAGGTCCATCTTCTTCGAAGTCAATACTGCCGATCTGAGGTTTGTTGCAAGCCCCCGTTCGCTACTTTCAACTCTCTGAGCGATTTCAGGTTCAATTTCTGCTAACCCTTGAGAACATCTCAAACCGACTCTTGATAGTGCCGCGTCCGGCTCGTGTTAGTGCTCTCCGAGCAGAACTGACCGCACTAAACCATAGATTACCCGCCGAGGTGAGCTCGTGAATAATTCAATTACATTTAATCTCATCGCCTCTCCAGGTTTGCATGCCGATGTGGTGTTCTTCTTCGGATACGCCACAGACACAAGGTGTACCGCAACCGCATCACCGGATAGTTCGAATACCTCCCGGCGAGAGCGTGGTTCTCAACTCAGCCGAACGTGCCCCTTACCTGCTTCTCATCGAAATCCTCAACGACGACCTCGACTTCGATCCCGCGAAACGCGGCAACAAGGAGGTTCTGAAGAAGATGGTACTGAAAGAAAGCGAGAGAAAAGGGGCCTCGGCAGACTTGATCCCGTTCAACGCTGCTGCCCGCCATTCCAAGCAAGAGTACGTGAATGATGCGGATGTGGTTCTTGGTGAACAAACACAAGGCGCTCTCAAACCTGCAGCCCCTCCGTCTGAAGAAGAGGAGATGGATCTTGTCGAGCAACTATATGGTGTCGACCACTCCCTTCGTTCTCAGCCAATTAACCTTTCGGACTCCATTGTATTGCCACCCGCCCTCAAGAATAAAGACCTCGACATGGCCGCGTGGTCACGTTCCGTGCCGCCATCCCCTCCGGCCTTTGACAATGGCCCTTCGATGTCGCGGTCGCTCTCACTTTCGCAGGCCCTGTCTTCTTCCCGCGCGTCGCCCGAACCGTCCCAGGAATCGAGCCTCGTAATATCTCTCGACGAGTACTCTGAGCGCATGCGCACGGCGGCGATCATGCTCGCGCAGCTCAACGCGAACCTCGCGCACCAGCCGGCCAGCTCCATTCCCGGCATGCCCGCAGGCCTGCCGGACGTGACCGTCCCGCTGCGGTGGCTGCCCGGCTCGAGCTGGCTTACTAATACCAGTGCGGACCAAGGCACCACGGATACGCAGGCGGGGCGCATGCGGCTACAGTACTCGGAAGCCTCTGCGATCCGGGATCGCATCATGAAGGAGATGATGGACCTCGAGGAGCAGCGGATGGAGCGAATGAAGGAGAATCGCGAGGACCGCGGGACGATACGGATTGGGGACCTGAGCGGGGGCATGAGGACTGCTGAGGACGAAGGTATCATCAGACGCGAACTTAATAAAGCCGACCCGTCTGCTGTCGTATTCAGCGAATCGTGGGCAGCGAAAAAGGTGGCCGCACCGTGGATAGTTTCACGTTCCTGATCGCTGACGTTGTGCAGAGCAGGATACGGCAGGACTCGCCGTATGGCCATTTGGCGAACTGGGATTGTGTTTCGGTCATCGTCAAGACGGGAGCCGATCTGCGGCAGGAGCAGCTGGCCGTTCAGTTGATCCGAGAGTTTCAAAGCATTTGGGAGGAGGAAAACTGCGGCTGTTGGGTTCGGTAGTGCGTATATTGAACTCTTTGACTTTACGTGCCGGTTAACCTGTGTGCTCCAGCTTCCGAATCGTCATAACAGGTGCAACGTCGGGGTTGGTCGAGACCATAACTGACGCTGTTTCGATACACTCGATAAAAAAGTCGGAATATGCACGACGGCTAGCGGAGGGGCGACTGGGGCATGTTACGCTATTCGATCACTTCAAAAACGTACATTCGGTCTTGTCTTTTATTTTTCAGTTATTTGAACATCACCCACAGACCTACGGCGATCCTTCGTCTGCCAAGTTCGCCCGGGCTCAGCGGAATTTTGCCAAATCTCTTGCCGGTGGGTCTTTCTGCTACTTTATTTGTGCTTGATTTACTGAACGACGCCATAGGATATTCCATCATCACATATGTCCTACAGATAAAAGACCGACACAATGGCAACATTCTCCTAGATCGAGAGGGTCGGCTGGTACATATAGATTTCGGGTTCATACTCTCCCAATCACCAGGTAACTACGCGCAGCTCTATACAGTTAAAATTAAACCGAACACACCTTCAGGAAACCTTGGTTTCGAGGCGGCGCCTTTCAAACTCCCCCCGGAATACGTTGAGGTATTGGGGGGCGTCGAAGGCCCTGCTTATCTAGAGTTCAGGCGGCTGTTTCGCGAGGGCTTTGAGACGGCGAGGAAGCATTGTGATAGGATCATCAGTGCGTCCATTCTCCATATACGCTTCAGGCGACTTGACTCGCTCTGCAATAGCTTTGGTGGAATTGATGCAAAGAGGTTAGTCGCATGTAGTGTGACTGGGAATGCCGATCGCTAATCCAAGCTCACAGATTCTACTTTGCCTTGTTTTGCTGCATTCGGCGAGCAAACCGCGAATCAGCTACGAGACCGATTACAACCGGCAATGACCCACTCCTTGGTCGGCGATTATGTGGACCGGTTGATAGACAGTTCTCTGGGTTCGAGCTGGACCCGGCTATACGATTCTGTGAGTCCCATGCGCTGCCATCTCGGAGCTCTGTTTGACTTGTCAACAGTATCAATACTATTCGCAATCAATACTATGAGCGTCCGCTCTACCGCTATCTGTACGATCTATAATTTACACCAGTGTCGTGTGCTAGGCATCGACTGGACTGGTCATATAAATTACAAACGGTCCACTAAGTTAGTTCCACATAAATAATCGAAGCTGCCGGGACCTAGGATGCAAACATCGCTTCGTATTTATTCAAACACGAATACCACTCGTAGTCGAAGGACTGGGTATCGTCGCACCAGCATTTGCCCTTGGCGTGTGCTGCCGCTGTGGGGCAATGCTGGAAAGGCTCGTGTCTGTATCCGATGTCGTTGAAGAAGTGGATTTGTGACTTGTTGGCGAATAGCGCGGCACCGATGCTATGGACCGGAGCATCACCCCATCGCTATTCGACATGAGAAAGGACTCCTGGATGTAACAAGCGAGAAAGGTACCTCGTAGTAAAAGCCCTGTCAGAAACATGAATAAACAACAACAAGGGAGGCAGGAGGGGAAAGCTCACCCCACGCTCATCCAGGAAATCGAAATATTTGGAATATGCTTCGCCTCTCCAAAAGTCCAGATCGCCTATTTCGAAGTTACTCCAGACTATGTGTATGATCGTCAATGTCCACGTCGTGGGCAACTTTTGGAGCGCATTTACAGTGACATCTGTTGTACGTTTCGCCACCGTCGTCGCTGAGGAAGTCCATTGCATTATCTTTCGCAAGGAGGCCAGGGTTCGCGCTGATGAACTCTGTGAGGGGTAAACATCGGCACCCAACTGAGGAAGGGTAGTGGAGTCTCACCTTTCACCGTGTTCCACAACGTGGGAATTGTCGCGGGATATTCGAATAACGAAATGGTGAAACCTAGGCGTGAAGTGGGATAAGGTGGTAACAAGTAACACGAGCAGGACACCTACCATATACCTTGTTTTCGTCCTGCATCAGGAGAAACGGGTCATAGTCTAGGTTCAGGCAATTATTAGAGGGTCTGATGTATAACATTTGACGTGCCAAGATCGCAAAAGTATGTGACGTCGGGTTCCACTCTGCGGAAATTCATCGTTAGGTACGAGACGGGACGAAGATTGATGGCCCACCTCCAGTAATACTTGTAAGGCTTCAAAAGTTCGTGGCGGTAGAAGAAACCTGAGTTGTATCTGCACATGTTGCGATAGCTGGCCTGGCGTGAGCACCGAGGACTTGTTTATATTGAAAACACGTACGGGACGCTGCCTGTAAAAGTAAAGACGGTTAATAGGTTGCCGGATACAAAAAGACTGTTGAAGCGCACCTCCGTATATAACTTTGTTCTTGATCATATCTGCTCGACTTGCCGCAGCCCTCGTCTCGTCGATCCAATCTGTTGAAGAGAAATCCAGGTGTTTGTCCCCTTCGCCAGACGTTACATACCTGGTTGGAACCAGTGGTCATGTGGAATCAACCCAAACTGAACTGGACTATCGGTAAGGCCAGCGACTCGACTACGACGAATTAGCTGACGGAATGGTCTTGGAAAACGATGACTTGCGTTTTAAAGTTTTCTGAGAACGGCTCCTCGTTGAGGAAAACATAGGGATAGTTGAATTTTTTGTTGAAGCGGTCCTCCATTTGCTTCAAGCTGGACACAATACCATTCAGGTCGCCATTGCGAGCTACAGGGAGGTGAGCGCGGAGTGCAGAGACCGAGTAGATGGCTCCACACCAAGCATAACAATGGCTGCATTCGCTTTTCGGGTCACAGAGGGCTCGCCCAGGTCAGCGCCAGCATTGCCTGCGAATTGCTCCTTCAAGTGCGAGATGGAGGTAGCGTTTCCGTAGCCTTCATGGGTGATGCTGAGGATGTAGTGCAAGCTTATGAGAACTGCGAGGGCTACAAAGACGTAGCGCATCTGGGTCATCATCTTGCCTGAGCACTGGTTAGAGTACAGTCTAGAATGCAAATCAAATTGGCACGTGGTAAAGCGGAAACAACCCACACAGCCACACGAGTATCAATCATCAATATTTCAATCAGGATCGGAGGGACGCAAACAGCCGCCGACTAGAAGAGAGAAGCGACTATAGGTATGATGCGGGACATGATGGGAGTGATGGGACACTTCGGGACACGGGACACGGGACACGGGAGAGCTCCAGGGATAAGCTTCAGGACTGCCCTGCGGTGAAAACCTGAACACTTTTGCTAGGGCCCTAAGCTTTGAGGCAACCCGGGCACACTTTCCCTGAATACTTTTCTATATACTTTTCGTCCTACATTTTCTCGCAGCCTTGCTATGAACCGCTTATTCAATGGATTCCAAAGTCATGAATCTATAAGGACCTTCTTCCAGGGAAAGTGTTTTAGGCTTCCGTTTAAAATGTCTGTATCACAAATGTTTTTAATTCACTCCCAGGTCAACTCTTTCAAATGTATAGTTGATAACCTAACTCTGGGGCTATCCTTCAAGCTTATCACCGAAGACTTTCCCTCTGGGATCATCTTGATGCAGAATATTGATTTCCTTTTGAGCATTCACTGCAGCATTTCTCTGATCTTGCCCTAGGTCTGGGTATTGGCTTCCCGCCTAGGGTACATAGTTTCCTCTGTCTTCGTCATCACTTTAGCACAGTGGTTTGTTAAGGATTGACGACTATTTGCTGTTATCATGTGGTTGTGGGTTCAATTTCTGTTAGATGTATTCTTTTTCTTGCACATTTTTACATTGTATTTTGAGCTTAATGTATTCTTTTCCTTCCTCTTCACCGACTACCATTTCTGATTTCGTCCCCGCCACCTACTCACCGGATAACAGCTACGATTTTGCGACTGAGTTATTATAGCTGAGTTGGGCATGCGCCGGAGGCTCCGTAGGTCACGTGATTCAATTACCATATGTGGAATGATGGGCGGGGGGACAAATCTCGCCATCTGTCGGCCTGAGGAGTGAAAGGCTCCAGCGAAATGTGGAGGCAAAATCTTCAGGCGAAATGTTTGAGGGAAAGGTTCAGGCATAGGGGTTGAGGGAGTTCCTAGATGGATTGGGCGGCACAAATACTTGGTCCGGAAGGCTGCGAGGGAGGCCTTTATGGAAGTCTTGAACAATCTCAATTCAGGATATCTCTGAAGCGAATGTGTTGAGACCAAAGGTTTGGCAAAGTAAATAATGCAGTTAGTTCAGAGGCATGCTTGTGGGAATGACTGAGTCAATAGTGAAATAGATAGCAGGGTGGTTTTATATATTTACATGGAGGAAATCACCGTACAGATAGCCTGCAGCGTTATGCTTCGGAGAGATTGGTAACGGGAGTCCGCGGGAGTCCCGGGGACAACGGGACACCCCCATCAAACCTATAGTTGCATCTTTCTGGACTAGACATTTCTGACTTTAAGTTCAGGTTCAACTCGGTTCACAGTAGTCAAAGAGGAATTTCCGAATCAACCGGTCAACTGGGTCATGACGCATAGTGTTTATTTCAAGGCATTCAAGCACCTGCCCTTGTTCACCAAGATTGAATTCCGTTGCCTCTGGTGTAGTACTTTTGGTTATTCTCTGGCAATAAAAAAAGTCTGCTCCACCTACAAGTCCTGAACATCAGTCTGCAATTGTGTGCTTCATACGCACCGTGAATTTCGCCGCACGGAACGGCAACAACTTCACCTGGACATGGTCTAGCCGGTCTTCCAAAAGCCTCCGATCCGGATTCACAAGGTCATACATGTTAGAACAGATTCTCGAACCAAAGATAAAATCATTTGGAGACTCACGTTTCAGATATTTAAAACGAAAATGGAGGATTTCGCGAAACGTGTGGAAGTTGACATGCCCCAGAATTACACTGGCATACAGGGCCGAAATCTGAATGAGATGTCGGTGCAACACCGCACCTTCACGTCTTTCCTGTTCCGTAACGTGGCGTTGAGTCCTCGATTAGGACGATGTATTTTTGGAATTTGATTAGTCACACATGTGGAGTGAGAGTCGCAGGACCCGGATAATAGGCCAGAATCCCTGATGCAAATCCTCCAAAATGGCCGTTTGGCCTGGTCAAACCCTGACGCAATTGCGCCGACGACGGAGAAAAATTTCGCGAAAACGTCCTCTGGGCCTGAGCTGAGGCTCTTGGAGCGATACCTGAGGCGAAATCCTGACGGGTCTCAGGCCTGTGCCAATCCTGACGAATTTCCCGTTTTGAAATCAGCCCTTCTCACCTATAATCCTAGAGTCGCCTCATCCAACAGTGTATGGTACAGTGTGTGGTACAGTGTGGTCTATGAGTGATTATATTTGCAATAAAAATACATTTGTATGTTAATAAATACAACTCATGTAGAGAAAGCGGTTTCATCATTGAAACAACCTCTCGAATCGCTTCAGGCACGAGTGCGAAGAGTAGTCTAGAAAAAACTTGAGCTCCATTGACCGGGAGCAGATAGCAACACGCACCAAAAGAGTCTTTCGGGTCGCATGCGCAACGGCCCGCACTCCACTGATTTCCAGAAGGGCAGTGCTGGAAACTTTCATGCCGATAACCAACGTCCTGGAGAGGATATTAGTCAGGGTCTGGTCAGATATTGAACAGGAAACCTACGCGGAAAAAGTGGATCTGGTCTTTACGAGCAAAGAGCGACGCAGCAATGCTATGCACAGGGGCGTCGCCCCAGCGCTCGTAGTAGAAACCGCCCTTTGCCTCGAGGTGTTCGAAAAACTTGGTGTAGGCCTCGCCTCGCCAAAAGTCCATGTCAGCAATCTCAAAATTACTCCAATCTACGCCAGACGTGAGTGGGAAGAGACACAAACATGACCGTTCAACGCACAGTGACACATGTTATATTTGTTACCCGAGTCATCGGACAGGAAGTCCATCGAATTCTCGGGTTCGATGAAGTGGGGATATTCCGACATGAATTCTGGAAGAAAGGATGAGCTCAAAACACACGGCATGCACAGGTACAGTACCTTTCACTGCATCCCATAAAGTGGGTACAGTTGGTTCGTGTTCCAGCAGCGAGATCGTAAAACCTTGAAATGAATGGGTCAGGGCGGCAGTCAGGAGAAGGATATTATGGACGCACTGTACACTTTATTGTGTTCTTCCATGTATACGAACGGGTCGTACGTGACGTCGCAAAAGAAGTTGACAGCAGGCCTGTTGAAAGTGAGATAATGACATAACAGATATAATTAGACGTACTCGACTCTGGGAACGACATTCAGCAAACGGTGAGAAACGAAAACAGGTGACCGACAAACCTCCAGTAGTAGCGATAAGGTTGGAGCAATTCGTGCTTAAAAAAGAAGCCGCTGTTGAAACGGCACATGTTTCTATAAGGGATGCTCCCTGTACAAAATTAGGAGCGGATTAGGGGATAAACAGTGTACTCACCCCCGTAAATGACACGCTGGTTCATAAGCTTTAGTCGGCCCTGCCGAGCTCGGTTTTCGTCTATCTGCGTTAAACCTGTAAATCTCAACTCCGACGATTCCAAAATTCCAATACCCAATCTGGCTGAACCCAATGCTCTGTCGGGATGAGCCCAAACAATACAGGAGCGTCCTGACATGGGGATAAATGTGGTTCTCCGGGGATCTAAAACGTTCGTACCGTCAGGACACTAACTCGTCTACGGAGATTCAGCGACACAAATCAAGCGGAGAGGTGCCACGTACTCCTTGAACTCATCGGTGAAGGGTTCGTCGTTCAAGAAGACCCATGGGTAGTGGTAGTTCCTGTTGAATCGGTCTTCCATGGATTGGACGCTGGCGACCACGCCATTGATATCGCTGTTCCTGGCGAGGAACACAAAGGTGGCGTTGGCCCTGCCCTCTTGTGGATGATACGTGTTGTTGCGGAACGATTGTAAGGTTGTAGGGCGGTTGCTTGGCACAACCGCTGCTGCAGCAGTTGAAGTAGAAGTATTTTTGGCCAACGATGGGAGGTGGAACTGTTCCTTGAGAGTGCTGAGGGATGAGAGTCTCCCATAATCCGTGTTTGAGGCGCTAATAATGTAATGGAGGCTTATCTAGAAGGCAAACAACCTGTAAGCGCATTGAAAAGTCCTCCATTGAAGACCCATACGACCGTGACCAAAACAACCAAGATGTACCGCCTGGGTGTCAATATTGGATTGAAGATAGCCATGTTGGGGAGAAAGAACAGTGTGGAGTAAAAAATGGGGTGGAGCAGGCGCAGCCCTTAAATAATCTCAGACAGTAGCGAACTGACAGCCTATTAACGATCAACCGGGAGCTATAATTAGCGCTTCGATTTTGGAAATTGCGTATTGGCCAAACTTTCTGCGACGAACGTGATAAGCACCGCGAGGTTTCAGTGGGTCCCTAGTGAACTGTGCAACTCTGGTGGGAGGGGATCCCATAAGTAATGCATGCTCGAGTACTCGTTGAGCTTGGTGAAGGATCGGTTCGGTTGCTCTCGGAAGGATGCGCTGAATCGCAAGCGCAGTCGCACAGGAAATAGTTCAGAGTGCACCGCAGCAGTGAAACATACCCTATAGGTTGAGGATCGTGGGTGCAGTGCGACAGAGCGCGACCAAAATAAAACGAATTAAAAGTGGGGGCATGGCCGAGACGCGCGTCACGTTGATCTAATGTTTGGTTGTGTTGCTATTTTCGCACTTACGACGTTGGGCAGGCCATGGCCTCAACACCTCCGCTGCCGGTCCAGGACACCCTTGTGGACCCCTACTCCCCGTCTCTGAGGCACTCCTACTTTGCTCCCATCTCCCCCCTCTTCAATGCATACGATCGGTTTGCTCTGTGGAGAGCAGATCTCGGTCTGCCTCATCCTGGCACCGTCGAAAATCTCCAAAAAGAAGCAAAATGTCAGTTTCTACTCTCTTTATCCTCCACGCCTCCTTACATTTTTCCGTGTCCCAGCCACGCATCTGTCAAACTTCATTTTCGATGGAGCTCGCGCCGACTTGACCAAGAGTCTCTCAATGAGCCCTCTCTTTCAAGTCACGCATTCCTTTGCCCTGGGATCCCAGAGCGCCCCGCCATCATATAACTTTGGTGCGGTATTCGGGAGCACCAAGGTAGCTGTGTTTTTCCGCAATTCGTTTGCGTTGACTCAAATCATCTGCTAGGTTTTCTTGCAAGGAGGGGTGGACCACGACGGGAATGTGAGCGGCCGGTTTAACTACGGGTGGTCAGCCAGCACCGTCACGAAGATGCAGACTCAGGTGAGTTCCGTGTATTCTGTCGAATATTATTCATATTTTTATCCAGCTGTCGTCTCAAGTTGGCCACAACATGATACAACTCGAGCACGACTACCAGGGCCAGGATTTCAGTATCAACGCCAAGGCGATGAACCCGTCACCCACTGACGGCACGGGTATCTACGTTGGTAGCTACCTCCAGTCCCTCACCAAAAACCTCGCGCTGGGCTTTGAAACCATCTACCAACGACCAACGCCCGAAGTATCCGAATTTTCCTCGTCATACCTTGCCAAAATCACAGGCACGGACAAAAACTGGATTGCCACTGCTCAAACGCAGGGCCTCGGAATCCTCCAGGCAACATATTGGCACAAGCTAAGCGAAAAGGTGGACGTGGCTGCCGACTTGCAGCTCATTGCCATGCCTACTCGACGGGAAGCAATTACCACCATCGGCGCCAAATACGACCTCCGGTTAGCGACATTCAGGGCGCAGCTCGACTCGACCGGCAAGGTTTCGGCGCTTCTCGAGCAGCGCTTCACGCCGACCTTTGCGTTTCTGATATCGGGGGAGATTGACCACTTCAAGGTGTGTTTTTTTCCGTATGCTCGTACATTTCTCCGCCTTGACATTGATCCGCAGAACGCCGCCAAAGTTGGTGTCGGTGTGATGATCGAGAGCTCCACGTTAACGCCAGAGGAGATGGGCATGCCTCCTCAGTCATAATAAATCTTATATAATTCATAGAATGCTATCATATGGGCGTGCTGCTCCCCCACTCACGATGTCTTTTGATACGAGTCGGCACGCCATGAAATGTTGCGCCACAAGCGCGAGTGAAATAGGTGACTGATAAAATAACATTAGACTGCAGTCCGGAGGTACATTCCTTTGTGTAAAATACAGTAGACGGGCTAATATCCTCTTTGCAATAACATCCATTTCCAAAAGAAAGTCTAGATCGTATCCTTGATGCAAAGACTCATGCAAAGGCCAAGAGACTGCCCAACACAGCGCATCCGGTTACCCACACCCATCCCACCTTGGACGGCACTGTTCTCCCGGCTGCATTGGCGCCGACAGAACCTCCAGCGACCCATTCACTGTAAGCAGCCTGGAGCTCTAGAACAAATGCCTCCCCTTCGGGGCTGTCTTGTCCTTCTACTCCAAACTGGTGGGGATTCACGACAGGCGTCAGCCACCCATCGTCCGTGAAGTGCAACAGGTTGGTCAGCGGAGCTGTCGTGGCGCTTGCACTTGCCGCGGGTGAAGTAGCACTCGCACTGCTAGCACTAGCACTGCTAGCGCTGGAAAAGCCCGAACTGTGTGAAGCAGAACTCGACGGTTTGCTCGACGCAGCAGAGGAAGATTTGGATTGGGGCGGAGCAGATGACGAGGAAGATGAAGTCCCCGACGAGCCAGACGCAAAAAGGGCCTGCCGGCATTTTTCCGCGTTGGGGAGGTGACTATGGTCGTTCACTAAAAGAGACGCGCGATAGACTGTGCTTGCCAGGAGTGATGTCGAGGCCGTATCATAGAACATGCCTGTAGTGTTGATTGATATGTCGGCGTAGTTTGTGAATATATTAGTTGAATCCTGGGTGGGTTTTGTGTATTAGAGGACGAAAATTAATCGGAGAGTAGGTCGTACGATGTGGGCGAACATGGCGGAGTGGATTTCCTTCACCCAGCTCGCCAAATCATTTTGCTGGCTGGAAAAGGACTTGCTATAAGGCGAGTTCTTCATCGTAGCAAGGACGCGAAGCATCCCGGCGGCTGCCCATCCGTTTCCTGATTGGACGACTGAGTAAACGTAGTAAATGACGACAACAAAAGGAGCTACCCGTGGACCAGTGGCCTTCATCGTTCGCCCCATCAGAAGTATCGTTTCCTAGCACGATGTGTTTCCAAAGGTTCTTGGCTGAGGTATCGCGCAGATAATTTCTGTACAGCTTGATTTGGTTGTACGCCTCGGTTATGAGAGTCGTATTGCCCGTGAGGACTCCATAATACGCCTGGGTACAGTGAGAGAAAGTCATCGAAGTACGGGCTGGCACGTACGAGGAACGGCGGGACCATATACACGGAGTCGCTCCTGTAGTACAGTGAGAAACAGCCGTCGAAGCACGAGCTTGTACCTACCACAACTGGACTTGCGCCACCCGGTGGGATATCGCTCCATCGCTCGTGTGGGGCACCACGTTCTGCAGGTAGTCTAGCTGGTTCCGGGCCGCGCCGGCATAGTCCAACCCGTCCGCTGGTAAAACGTATAAGTACTACCATAAAATATCTGGCGGAAGAAACATACCAGTGCCTTGGCCAGTCCAATTCGCTAGCAGGACGGCGACACCAATGGACGCAGGGTCCCCTGCAGCGCCGTCACCATTTATCAGAGGCTGTGGTCCGGAGGTTTTGTTGAGGGCCGAAACCACGTTGTGGGCAATTGAGAACACGGGCGCAATCGCAGAGGTAGTGTTGGACGGCACTGTGGTTGGAGGGGGGAGCCCAGTAGACGAAAAGACCGAGAAATTCGGCACGTTGAGTTCCAACAACGCCTGGGCGCGCGTCCCGAGCTCCCAGCTGAGCCAGACGGTGAGCGGCAATGCAAAGTGCGAGGCAAATAAAATACCTTTGTGTTGCGCCCACTGCCAACCGGCTCGTTACCGTAGAGATATCATCCGCTGAGAGGGCCTGGCCAGAAACATGCTGCAATAGAGTCGCCGCAGCCACGACAAGAGGGAGGCGCATCTGGTTTTGGGCGGCGCACTTGCGCGGGAACAACGAGTGTGAATTAGGTAGAGTTTAAGAGCGAGGACCTGCGGTTTGTTCCTGGGCGTTTCCTGCCACGGGCATTTTTACCCTATGTATGTTTCTATCTTTGCTCCCAATGGCTCCGCGATCACTAGGGCATGTCACTCGGCTTGATCAACCGAATATTCGACCTGACAACTTGCTGTGCAAGGCGGGCAGTTGAGATTCATTCTCGTTGCTGTTCCTGAGGCCAACACTGGCCGCGACCACGCGCAACAAACAAAACAACAGAGACTTGCAGACTGAGATCTTGATTCTTGACATCCCGACGCGACGGCAGGGAATCCTTACAGGAATTCTCCCGTTTTCCTGATGCAACATTACCTCACGATAGCCGTCGCGTACACCGTGAGAAAGCACGCGTTAATTTAAAAGATTCACACTCTTTCGATTCGCTCATCTTCGCTCATCCACTCCAACGTCTCATTAGATGTAGCAAGTAATTACAACGATATAAATCAAGAAACGGAAACCGTCCTCTCGGGCGTCACTTTGCTAACCGCATCGACGACCTTCAGAGTAAGCGCAATCTTGCCCCAAAGGTGGCCATACGTCTCCCTGTCCTGCTTGAGGATCGTCTCCTCCAGCTCCTTGGTCATATTATTTACTATGGGCTGCACGGCAGCCCGAACCGTATCTCGCACGGGTTCATCGATGGTGGTGAGGAGGAAATCGAGCGGCACAGACGCCGGTGCCGGGGGCTGATCTCGATAAGCTTTGAGCGCAGTGCTTAGGGCTTCCATAGCCGCGCGGTCCCGCGTGCTAGCCTCCTCGTATTCCTGGAACGCCTTTTGCATCTGCGGGGAAAAAATCAATAACGTAGATAGGTCGATTTTCGCGAACAACTTGCCTGTTCCATCTCTTCGAGATCCTTCTCCCTCTCTTTCGTTAATGCTTCGGTTTGACTACGAAGTGCCGCCGATTCCTCCATCAAGTTCACGACCTCTTGAGCGAGCAGGCCCGCTTCGTGGGTGGCCTTCTTGACGCGCTGGTCTACCTGCTCCAGCTCCAGCCCGGCAGAATTCGGGCCAGCACGGTCGTACGGTTCTAGCGAAAACGACTCGAGTTTAGACTCGATCCGAGCGACTATATCCTCCTCGTTCTGTGTCTCGAGAGTAAGAACGTCGTTGTGGATGTTCTCAATACGGTCTTCGAGCATCTCCAGCTTGTCCCGCAGTGTGTCGAGGTCCGCCGCATCCGCGGGGTCCAAAGCGGGCGCGGCACTGGAGAGGCGCCGCCGCTTGAGGGGGCGGGAGCTCGACTCGGGCGCGGGGATCTGTACAGCAAGTAGGGGAGCGGGAGCCGCGGGTGCATGGTGAGCCTTCTTGACGTACTCCTTGTACATCTCCGCCGCCGTGCTGTTCAGTTGCAACGCATATTGGACCAGGTCGCGGTACTTGTCTGCTGCGCCCTCGTCCTGATTTGGGCCCACCGGCCACCAGTTTGTCTCTTTGAGCGCATGCAGCGCGGCGGTTACTTCGCGGCCCTTTTCCTCGCGCAACGCCTTGAGCTCGGCGAGCTGCCGGTCCACGCGCTGCTGATCGGCGGGGGTGATGAGCACCGTGTAGCGGGGCGTCTGGAGCATGCGCTCAAAGTCCTGCAGATTTCTCTGCGAATCCTGGTGTTCTTTGCGGGCCTCGACGCAGTTGGCCATGAGTCTGTGCATGGTTGTGAACAAAGGGAAGGTGGGGCGGAATGGAGGGAACAATTTACGGGAGGACCTTTTCCCACATCACCTTCATCTCTTCGCTCGTCGCGGGTTGTTTTGGCGCAACGGCGGCCTCTGAAGTGATGAACGCGGCTGGGAGCGCGGGCGGGGCGGGCAGTAGAGGGGGTGGCAGGATGGGTGGTGGGGCGGCGAATGAAGCCGAGGAGAATGCAGAGTACGGAGGGGCCGGGGTAGAGGCGACCGAACTCCTGCTGCCGCGATATGGGTCCGATGGGCCTGCTCGACTGTCCATCCTGGAGTCCGAAGCGGATGCGCGCTGGTGCCGACTAGGAGAGGAAGAACGTGAACGGGCTCGGGGCCGGTGGAGGGATCTGCTCCGAGAACGGGGTCGGGGGGCGCGCTCACGGTGCGGAGACTTGCTGCGAGAACGTTGATACGAGTGGTACTTCCCGGCCGAGCCTGGTGTCCTCTGCAAACCTGGCGGGAGTTCGTCCCACTCTGGATCTTCGGGATGGGCGAAATAACAACGAAATCCGTTGATACAACCCTTGCCAATGGGACGGCCCTTTAAATCGAAGTGCTGGTACACAGACGTAATAATAAATAAGCACTTGCCATTCTCAGCCGTACTAGAATCAACTACTCACGAAACATCGCTTGGACTTCATGGTTAGGGCAGAAAGGGAAGATTCAAATCCAGCTGCACAGGAAGCGTTGGAGGCGAGCAAAGAATGAAAGGTCCAAAGAACAAGAGAGTCTCTTTGAAACAAGAGGGTCGGCGGCTATTTACTTTACGGCCGGGCACTAATGGATTGCGATCAATATTCCTAGGTTAGGGTTTGCGGGGACTACTGCGCTACTGAATTGCGCTTATATCTCGTCTATATCCATTGAATCGATCTCGTCTCCCTCCTGCACGGGCTGCAGCCAAAAGAATGCCTCGCGCTCCGCAACCTTATCGCGACCCTGCACCATCCCGTCGAATGTTTCGCGCGCAACGCGCACAACGCGTTCCTCCACAACAAACTGTTGGCACTCCGCACTCAGCTCGAGAAAATCAAACTTGGCAATAAAGTCGGAGAACAGCTGCGAATCGCGCCGGTGGGCTTCGTGCAGCCTCGCAGCGCGTCTCTGCAGCTGCACCGATCTCAGTCATCATTTGTCGCGTCGTTAAGCATTCGAACGAACGCACCTCGAACGCCTCTGGATTGACCACCCGCTCCAACTCGTCGATTCGCCACTCGAGCATCTGCACGGCGGACAATAGGGAATCAACATCGGGATGCACCTCCCCTTCCTCCAGCGGGGATGCCGGACGGTGTTCGTCGCAGTACGTCTTGAACGCGTCCAGCTGCTCTCGGTGCGCCGCCATCCATGCTCTGAACGCGCTCATGTCGGGCACGATCTCGACTGGCGTGTGTGACAGCGCGGCCAGCGTCGCCACAATCGCGTCCAAACTCTCCTTCAGCTTCCCCACCTTGGCCTCTTGCAGAATGAAGTGGATGTTGTGCGTGTACCCGCTTCCATGGAACTCTTTGCTCAGCTCCTCGAGCTTGCGTTCGCCGTCTCGGATGACCAGGATTAGTCGGACGCCCTCGGCGATCGTCCTGCAGCATGTCAACGAGGAGAGTTCAGATGATAGCAGATACTGTACTTGTGAGTCGAACGCCAGAAATCGTCACGGTCTGGGTCAGCTGGTGGTTCCATGCCAAAAATTGACCGACGCAAGACGGCATTTATATCCTCGCTTATCGCGAGTTTAGAACTTAGACTTTGCCATCAACATTAAATGAGTGTATTGGGAAGTTGTCTACATCAATCTTCCCAGACATTTACGACCTCGGACTGATGGGTCATGACCGCAACATCCTTTCTGACGGGATTTATTCGAGGATACACAAACTGCGGAAGGTAAATCAATGAATCCAACGCCAGGGACAACACGCACCCCTGTATTATATTCGTTGAAAACTTCAGCCGCAATTATTTCTCTGTCCTTCAAAAGTGCTTTGTAGGAATGGGTCATCGTGTTGGCCTGCACGCGCGTTAGTATGGGTACGGAGAAGCTCAGAGTATGAAATACCTGCGCGCCAACGAGCCCCATGATGAAAATCATGAGCATCCAGTTCGACGAGCCAGTAGCCATCCACAAGAACACATGCACGGGCGAATAAACGTTGAAGAGCGCCATCTCGAGCTCTCCGGGCGTCCACACCTCAAGCTGCTGCACGCGGGAAGTTTTCCCGGGCGGCACAGTGGGGTACGCGGGAGGCTGCATGCCGAGCAGGAACCTCCAGGACGTGGAAAATCCAAACCACAGCGACTTGGTTATGCGGGACGTCAGAGGTGGCGGCTCGAGCGGCTGGAAGTCCAGTTGGGCGGCCACAAACTTGGCGTTCGGGGACGAGACGGGATCTGGTCTGAGATGGAGGCGGTAAAGCTTGATGCGGGAGAAGAGATAAATAGTATTCAAAACGGCAGCGCCGAGCAGAAATATGGTCATCGGCACTGTCTGTCTGGAATTTATTTTGTGTTGCGCAGCTGCATCAAGGCAAGACGAACCCAGTCGAACCAAGAATGGCCTTCGCCCTCGCGGTACATGTCTTCCCATCCGAGATCGGAATCGGGAATTTTTCGTATTTGATTTACGCGAACGCAGAGATGAAGAAAGTGGAGGGTCCCGCCAATAATCCAGGCAGATGTCTGCGGTTTCGGGAGAGGGACGTTTGCGGGGAATATCGCGATGTGAAAGGCGATCTGAGACGGGATGGCGGCGATGCTACAGGACGACTGAGCAACTAGACAACGAGGGGGAAAAGCAGATGCGAGCACCGTTCGAACAAGCCCTTTTTGCGGACGACGCCTTTGCGTGCGGGAGTGCCGGGGACGCCGAGGCTGCGGCGCGAGGCCTTTGAGATGGACTGTGGCGTCGCGTATGGCGCGGGTTTTCGCAAGCGGGCTGCATCCCAGTCAAAGGCGATGTTTGAGGAGATGGACGGGGTGCCTGCAGGGGAGCGGTCGACGAAGATGGACGCGCGGTTGCGAGGGGTTTGTGGCAACCCTAGGGGAGACGGGGAAACGGACGACGCGGCAGGCGACGCGAGTCCGGGGGTCTGTGGGGTATCGGGTGCAGAGGTAGATGTCCCCGCATTGTTCATGGCGCGCCGTCTGAGTGCCATTGCGTTAAAGTAGGGAGAGAGGATTGTGTGCGTGACGGGAACAATAACCAGTCACATATTGTGGTCACGGCATGCGACCAGGTGCCAAAAAAATCATTATCAAAGGGTATACCAACGCGTTGGTATAGGCTCTGGAATTTCTCAAAAAAAAACGACGTTGGTTCATATAGGTTGGCATAATTTCCCAAAAAAAGGGGGACTTGGCAGAATTTGGAAAAAAAAAGGACAACAAAGAAATGTCCTGATGTGTAGTGTGACAGGAACAATAGAGTCACAACACGTGTATATCACATGGTGGTTAAAGTTGGTTCGACTTGAACCTGGAAAAAAGCATTTCTCCTCTTTCTCTTCCCCCACATCCGCGTCACCTCCATCGCCTATCTCCCTCGCACTCTCCCACCACGTCTATTCTCCGTACAACCACTGCCACGTCCTTGTCGCCCAGCTCCTCAGTTAGCGTCAGGATGGCACAACCCTCGTCAACTCACCACGATCGTACTGAACGCGACCGCGATCGCCATCGCAGCGACCGGGACCGTTCCTCCTCCCACCATCACCACCGCACCATTTCTTCCACAACCCTCCTCCTCGTCCTTTCCCTAGTACTTGCCGGTTTGGCAGTCATGCTCTCCCTGCCGCGCCAGCAGAGCGTCGATCCAAACATCGACTCGACGTCCTCCCCGGGTGTCTTCGGCTACCTGTCCCCAAAGCGCTCCCAGGCCCTCATCGCCCGCGAGAGCGCCGTCGCCGTCCGCGAGGCCGAGGTCGCCCGCCGCGAGGCAGAACTTCTCATCGGCGCCCCGGGTGGCGTTGTTCCGTCGCCCTCGCCCATTCTGTGCCCGCCCTGTTTGGCCACAACCGTCTTTGAGACGATCAGCCCCCCGGTGCAGACCATAATCAAGGAAATCGTCAAGGAGGACTCGCTCACCCCTCCCGGGTGGACGAGCGGTCGCGCCGAGGAAGTCCTCGATCGTGAACTCCGTATCGCAGAGCGCGAGCGGGATATCAGCAAGCGCGAGGAGAGCGTCAATCGCCGCGAACATGACGCGTCCCGACGCGAAAGCTGGATAATGGAGCAACTCATGTGAGCACGAGGCCGTTCCGCGTTACTTTGGCGCCTAAAAAACTTACGTCCAGTGCCTTGGGCAATGACAGCCCTGAATCCGTGGAGGAGGAGTACGTGTACGAGCCCAAGCGAAAAGCCAAGGTACCGCCGCCCCTCCCGCGCCGTTCCGAGCTTTGAGACGAAGGAGGATGCTTTTTTTTTGCTTCTTGCCTCTACTGTCCGTATCCGTCCCATCCCTCCCCCCTCCTTCGTCCGGGCTTGGGGGACAACGGCTTCATTTCACATTGTCCCCCTTCAGTTGGTGTCGATTAGTGTCCGCGGATCGATCGGTCTCGATCGCGACTCTCTCCACGTGCTGCGTTCCTGCAGTCGTGGGTCGACACCTCCTGGATATTCTTCGTCTTGCATGTGCACCTTAGCTGACGCTTCCTATTTTCAGGTCCAACAACTTCCCCCCATTGCAACCGTCTTCGAACCCGAGATAAAAACCGTCTTCCAGACCCAAACCATCACCGTTCCTGCCCCCGCCAACACCCGTCGAGCTGCTTCGCCTGCACCACAAGTAGCAGACCCATCATCTTCCACAGTCGATAGTCCTAGAACAACAGCCGTCGAGATCGTCACTGAAGAAGACCTCGACGGGGACTTCAAAACCGTCACTGTTGTCCGGCCACCGAGGGCAACACGGCGGCCCCCTCGGGGATGGTTCGGAGGCTGGTGAACGATTTACGTCTCTCTTTTTTTCTTTATTGGTATCTCTCTTGTTTACGTCCCTGCGCCACCCACCGCCTCCCTTTTTTCATATCCGCCGGACGTTGCGAGCTATGCTCCTTCACACTACCTACCGTCTCTGACGCTCGTTACGATACTAATGTCGACAAAGTTACGTTAACGAACAAGTACTCAGTACTCAGGTTGTAGAATAGTTTCATGTTTCAATATACACACGGATCCATCTCATGCCCCTATCTCTTTGCGGAAGTGCATCCAACAACTGCAAACAGACATGATTTTGTGACTCTGATGCACAGACCGCGACTTGCACTGTCCTTTCCACGCGTTCGCCGCCGAATTTCCGCGCTTGCCCATGGACGCCCCAATTTCCTCGAAATTCTTGGGACTCCGTACCCAACGGACAGCATCACAAATATCACCCCTGCTATCATAGCCAAGCTTCCGTTGCGACTGCACACGCGTCCTTCGCACCCATTAAACACCCTTCGCACCCTAATCGAGTCCCATTATCCTGACTTTGCGCACCTCTCCTCCCTCTCACCCCTAGTCTCTCCGTACAAAAACTTTGATGAGCTGTCCTTTCCGCAAGACCATCCTGGCCGTGCCGTTACGGACAGCTACTATGTGAACAAGGACCTCATGCTCCGCACACACACGTCTGCCCACGAAGTGGATGTCTTCCGCCGCGGGGAAGACAAGTGGCTCCTGACCGCCGACGTGTACCGGCGCGACGAAATAGACGGCTCGCACTACCCCATCTTCCACCAGATGGAGGGCGCGCGCATTTTCTTCGCCGACGCGTCGGGCATGGCGGAAATCGCCGAGGACAACGCGCGCCTGCGGCACCGGCTCGCGCAGGCCAACATCCTCATTGAGGACGTCCCGCACATCTCGCCGTCGAATCCGAACCAGCCGACGCACGACCCCGCGCTCTCGGAGCTCGTCGCCCAAAATTTGAAGCTGTCTCTGAACAGCCTCATGCTCACCCTCTTTGGCGGGCCGGGGATCGGGGGCGCGACGGCGGCCGCCCCGCTGAGAGTGCGCTGGATCGAGGCGTACTTTCCCTTCACGAGCCCGAGCTTCGAGGTCGAGGTCTTCTTCCGGGGAAAATGGCTGGAGATTCTGGGATCCGGTGTCGTCCGACAGGCGACGTTGGACACGGCTAGTAAGTTGCTCTCATTTTTTTTTAAATAGGCAGGTTTGTCTGAGCTTTTCATTGCAAGATGTCCCAAACAAGGTCGGCTGGGCGTTTGGTCTCGGTCTGGAGCGTATCGCCATGATACTGTACTCCATTCCAGACATCCGGCTGTTCTGGTCGACGGACGAACGCTTTCTCTCGCAGTTTACGGACAAGGAGATTACAACATTTCAGCCGTATTCTAAATACCCCTCGTGCTTCAAAGACGTGAGTTTCTGGACCCAGGAGAACGTCGCACTGCACGAGAACGATTTCTGCGATGTCGTGCGCGACGTTGCGGGAGATCTCGTCGAGGACGTTAAAAAGGTGAGTTGTATTGTTGTCGTTCGAATCGGTTTTAACCCTCGCATGCAGATAGACTCGTTTCTTCATCCTAAAACGAACCGCGCAAGTTTGTGCTACAGAATCAACTATAGATCCATGGACAGGTACAGAGATTTGTCGCCCGTGTACATGTCTTGACACCATTCCCAGGTCACTGTCAAACGAGGAAGCGAACGAGATCCAGTCGCAGGTCGTGACCCGTCTACAAGAGCAGTTCGGAGTTGAGATTCGTTGATTAACGGCCGCTACATTACTTCTAGCCACCCCTCTAAATATATCAGTACCGACGAGTCAGTGTTATGACTCGGTCTCCGGCATCTCCTGTGCGACGCCGACTTGGGCCGCTCTCAGCACGCGATCTCGGATAGTGTACCCCATTTTCTGGCAGTCGATGACTGTGCCGGGCGTCGCCCCGGGTATTGGGGCTTGGTAGAGGGCCTCATGCCGATTGGGGTCAAAGGGGTCGCCCGTTGGATTGAACGGTTTGACGTGGTATTTGAACAGCGTCTGCAGAAGCTGTCGCTGGGTCATCTCGACGCCAGTATACAGTTCCCGGAGGTAGTCGGCGGACGTTTTGGAGGGAGGAGGTGGTGGTGGAGGCGGGGATGCGGCGGCTTCCGGAGCAGGCTCGTCGGAATCCAGGGGCGGCGGATCTGACGAGAGGGCAGACTCTGGGATCGATTTCAGAGCCAGTGAAAGGACATCGACGGTCTCGAGCAGGTCGGAGGCGAAATTGGAGATGGCAAAGTCGCGGGTCTTTTCTCTCTCGCGGGCAGAGTTGCGCTGGAGGTTCAAAAAGTCGGCCTGCAGATAGCGGAGCCGGCCCTTGAAGAAGCGAGTGAATAGCGGCCCCGCTGCGGGACGGAAAAACATACGAGGAGGTCAGCAGCCTCTGCCTGGGCCTTGAGGAGCGGAGCGTCCGGAGATGGTTCGGCAGATGGGGTTTCTGGTGCGTCCTTGGACGGCTGCTCTCCTGCTCCGGGTGCTGCTGCCTTGTCGTCGGAATAATAGCGTGCAACACGCGGGCAGCGGGCGAGGGACCTGTACGACAGCAAAGTCGTACATGGCCGCAGGGAGGCGGAGAGCAGCGACATGGTCCTGGACAGAAAATTTTGGTGTGACAGAGCGTGTCACGCACACGAGTCTCGCGAGAAGACCTGGAGTCCTAAAGTTAGCCCTTCCCGCCACTCGCTGTCCTCTTCCGTGGTTATTATATGACTCGCATTAATTGCAGCTCGTCCTGGACTTTGGATCCTCCCCCCCACTTGGCCCCTTCAAGTTCTGCCCTTTTCCTACCAGATCATGCCAATTCTCCGCGCCGGAACTCCGTTTTTGGTTAAGCGTATCTTAGCTCGTACCACTATGTCCGCTGCAACGATTATCGACGGGACGCTTGTAGCCAAGTTCGTGCTCACCCATTCCTTCGCTCTCATCTCCCTGACACGATTTTTAGGGCAGTTCGCGATGGCGTCGCCGCCCGTATCAGCTCGTTCCAGGCGAAATACCCGCGGTTTCAGCCCCAGCTCGCCATCGTACAGGCTGGCGAGCGTCCCGACTCGACCGTCTATGTCCGCATGAAGGCAAAGGCGGCCGAGGAGGTCGGTATCAAATTCCACCACGTCTCTCTCCCCGCCGCCAGCACCGTCGACGAGGTCATCGCGACAGTCAAGAAGCTCAACGACGATGTGAACATCAGCGGCATCCTCGTCCAACTCCCTCTTGGCCAGCACGTCACTGCAGAGGGCGAGCGCCTCGTAACCGAGGCCGTGAGCCCTGAAAAGGACGTCGACGGGTGCGTCGTGCCCCACTTTCATCTCCGAGTCTTCAACATCCCCCCCTAGATTCCATGCATACAACATCGGCCACTTGTCTTCGCGCGCCTCTGTGCCCCTGTTCGCACCGTGCACACCGTCCGCCGTAATCCGCCTGCTCGAGTCCACTGGTGTGCCCCTATCCGGCGTTAATGCGGTCGTACTCGGTCGAAGCGATATTGTCGGCAGCCCCGTCGCGTCTATGCTCCGCAACCGCGATGCAACCGTTACCCAGTGTCATAGCCGCACCAAAAACATCGAGGCGATCGTGCGCAACAATTGTCTATCCGTACTTATAGACGCTTACAGCCTCTTGCATACAGATTAAGAACGCCGATGTCGTGATTGCTGCGATTGGTAAAGCTCAATATGTCCAGGGGTCTTGGCTCAAACCGGGGGCTATCGTAATCGATGTGGGCATCAATTACATCCCAGGTACGTGCAGTCACCTTGGGAAAGCGCGTCTTTCTCATTGCATGATGTTCAGACGCGACAAAGAAATCCGGGCAAAGACTTGTTGGGGACGTAGACTATGCCTCTGCATCCGCGGTTGCAGGTTTCATCACTCCCGTTCCCGGAGGCGTTGGCCCGATGACCGTGGCCATGCTCATGGAGAATACCGTCCAATCCGCTGAACGTCTGTGGGAAAAACAACGCCAACTCAAAGTCAAGCCTCTCAAGCTGAACATTCTCGAAAAGGTCCCCAGTGATATCGAGATCGCAATGGCGCAGACCCCTAAACGCGTCTCGGAGCTTGGGCTGGAAATTGGGCTACTTCCAGATGAGCTGGAGAGCTATGGAAAGTACAAGGCCAAGGTTGAACTCAGTGTTCTGGAACGGCTGGCCCATCGCAAAGATGGCAAGTACATCGTCATCTCTGGGTATGTTGCATGTTTTATGCTGGTAACAGGCTCTCATTTCCTTGTAGTATTACACCTACGCCATTGGGTGAAGGGAAATCGACGACCACAATTGGATTGGCTCAGGCGCTTGGTGCAGAACTTGGCCGACCAGCTTTCGCTTGTGTCCGCCAGCCGAGTCAGGGCCCGACCTTTGGTATTAAAGGTGGTGCCGCTGGAGGAGGCTACAGTCAGGTCATTCCTATGGACGAGGTACGAGACTCTTGCGTATCACGGGCATATTTGCTGAGCAGTTCATTAGTTTAACCTACACTTAACCGGTGATATTCACGCTGTGACTGCCGCCAACAACTTGCTCGGTAAGAACTCCCATTCCGGTCCATGGATTGGACTAATACCTCTCTAGCGGCCGCCTTGGATGCCCGGATGTTCCACGAAGCCACTCAGTCAGACAAGGTCAGTTGTCCGGTCTATCGCCAAGCTTGCCCTACTGATCTCTGGCAACAGGCACTGTACAGTCGGCTGGTGCCAACGAAGAAAGGAAAGCGGGAATTTGCTCCCCTGATGTTCAAACGACTTCAGAAACTCGGCATCAACAAAACCGACCCGAACGAGTTGACCCCAGAGGAAATCACCCGTTTCGCTAGATTAGACGTCGACCCGGACACCATCACCTGGAACCGTGTTATGGACACTAACGATCGATTCTTGCGCAAAATCGCCATCGGTCGCGGTGCAGCAGAGCAAGGTCATGAACGCGAAACCGGATTCGATATCGCCGTGGCGAGTGAATGCATGGCCGTCCTCGCATTGACTACTGGCCTCGAAGATATGCGAACGCGGCTCGGAGCCATGGTTGTCGCCACCAGCAAGCAGGGTCAACCAGTGACCGCGGACGACGTCGGTGTTTCTGGAGCTCTGGCTGTTCTCCTCAAGGATGCCATCAAACCCAACCTCATGCAGACTCTCCAGGTACTAGTTTGATATAAATTAAGATGACCGTATCTAATCTCTCGTATAGGGTACACCAGTTTTCGTTCACGCCGGACCTTTTGCCAACATCGCACACGGCAACTCCTCGATTCTTGCAGATCAAATTGCACTCAAGCTCGCCGGCACCGAGGAGGGCGACTCTCCCGATCGCGTGGGCTATGTGCTCACCGAGGGCGGTTTCGGAGCGGACATGGGCATGGAGAAATTCTGCAATATCAAGTGTCGTGTCAGTGGCCTGAAACCGGATGCAACCGTCATAGTTGCGACCACCCGTGCATTAAAGATGCATGGCGGAGGGCCGGATGTCACGCCAGGTAAAGCCCTGCACGCAACATACACGCAGGAGGACCTTGTTACCCTCAAAGAGGGGTGCAAAAACTTGGTGAAACACATCCAGAATTCACGCAAGTTTGGTATCAAAGTTATCGTCGCTATTAACCAATTTGCGTACGTGATCCCTTCGAGTGGTTTCGGCATGACTGACATCGTCCGTAGATCCGACACTCCTGCAGAGCTTGCGCTTGTCAGAGACGAGGCATACGCCGGAGGTGCAGACGCTGCTGTAGTCAGCAACCACTGGGCTGAGGGTGGGGCTGGTGCTCGTGCACTCGCAGAGGCTGTTATTTCCACCTGCGAAGGACCATCTGAGTTCAAATTCCTCTATGATCTCGACCTCTCTATCGAAGAAAAGATCAACATCATCTCGAGGGAGATTTATGGCGCAGACGGCATTGAACTCAGCGAACTCGCAAGAACACAGGTTGATACTTACACCGCTCAAGGTTACAGCAATCTTGCCAGTGCGTCCCTTCCATTTCTGGATCTCGGTCGTTTCTAATATTTCTGTCAGTTTGCATGGCCAAGACGCAGTACTCGTTCTCACACGACCCGAAGCTCAAAGGCGTTCCGACTGGTTTGTGCTTTCTATGTTAGATCTCGCCTTTCCATTTAACACGATCTTTACAGGATTCACTATTCCCATTCGTGCGGTTCGTTTGTCCGCTGGTGCTGGGTTCCTGTACCCCATCCTCGGCGACATGGCCACCATGCCTGGACTCGGCACACGCCCCGGATTCTGGGAAGTTGGTCTCGACCCTGTGACAGGCGCCGTCCAGGGTCTGTTTTAAGGGGAGGAGAACACCTCCCCTTCAGCTCAATGTTCTCAACGAATAGTCGCACCGACTCGCGTCCAAATGCGTCGAATGATACCGTCTCAACACGGTTTATTTAGCTGTGAACGATCCGGTCGGGCTGTCTTCCTTCAAGTAGAGTAGATACAGCTCCGTGACTGTTGCACGACGGGTAGTGATTGAAAAACGAGGCTTGAAAAACAATAGAGTTTTTGGATCGAAAATGCAACATGTCACCTTAAAGCCCGTGTTTGCGACCCGGAGGAAGTCGAGCCCCAGCAAAGCCAACACTCTTTGTGGCTGGGAAGATCGGTTTCTTCGTGCTGGTGCTGAGAGAACCACTCTGTTCGTCGAGTGTGATATTGTTGAACGCAGCATCAACGCGCCGGTTGAATGTGTTTCCGGCGAGATCGATGTAGCTGAATCTAAGGTCGAAATCACATATGAGCCTCTGTAACCGGATGCGAAAGTTTTGAACGACGTACGTATTGTTACTTGTGCCATTACCTGTGTTTCCGGTGGACGCTTCAACGAAGATGCCCCCTTTGGTTGAGGTCAGTATTGAGCAATGTTTTATGCAAGGTCGTCCGCTCTTACCTGCTACTTGTCTTTCATTGATGGTAGAGCCCAGAATGAATGGACTCGGAAGAAGCACACGATCATAGGAATGATCGAAAAGAGTGGTGACTGCATGCGGCATGAGTGGATGTCGATATTGGAAAAATATATAAGACATACAAATTGATCCCGCCGCATTGAGCGACGTGAAGTTAATGGTAATCGGATAAGAGAATGTGTCCACGACGGCGGGAATATTGTTGTGCGTGGAAAGCACAGTGCCGGACGACGATTGGAAGAGGTTCTGAGTAACATGAACAAGGGTAATAAGTTATTTCATTGGTTGTACGTACCTGAACTAGCTGGTTATCCAAATAGTTTTGCTGGTTGATGTACTGCGCGCCCCAGCTGGTTTAATAGGACCGCGCCGTTGTATACCTGGCTGCATACCTTTAAATTTTGGGACCACACTACATGCGTGGTGCGCCCGCTCCCACTCACGACGTCGGCGGTGATTTCGATCTTTCTGCTCGCCGTTACTGTTATGTTGACGTCGCCGTTGGCTCCGACACTACCGGTGGTGTTGGCCACGGCAAAGGGCTCCGCGCTGTACGACTTTGGTTAGAGGTTAGTGGTTAGGAGGTTAGTGGTTAGTGTTAGGGCTCACCGTGATTTTCCCGGTCGTGCGCTTCGAGGACGAATCTGTCACGACCTGCAGTAAACCCGACACGAACCAATTCTGGTTAATGGTTTTATTGGCTTCCGCTGACGCCACATCGATGGTAAACAGATGTGGTTCACCGTCCGTTAGCAGCGGCACGAAGGGCGTCAGGTCCAGGAAGTAGGTCGGGAGATCGAGAGCGCCGTAGGATGTTATCGGTCGCCAGGCTGGGGGAAGTATGCCTCCTGTGAAGATGACCTAGTGGCAGGAATTCTTAGCAGAATGCAAATGGACATTTGAGATTGGCCTACGGGGTAGGGGAATGCAACTCCCGCAACCTGGCCATCCACCAAGAGTCGAACTTCTCTGAAGGGGCCTTCGCCGATAGTTCCCGCACCAAATTGACCGAGGAATTCATTGGCGATGTTGAAATACTGGAAGCAAGTCGGTAACGGACAAGGGAATGAAGGACGAGCGACTTACCCAGAATTCTTCGTCGCCATTTCCGGAAGGATACAGCTTGCCAGCGTCATCAGTTCATCTATGCAGCGAACAACGACGACTCTTTTTACCTCTGCGTAAACTTCCACTGCGTTTACAGGCAAAGTCACATTTATCTGGACAGAGTAAGCGGTGTGAACTACCAGAAAGGAGGCCAGGGCACCCACAGAGAAACTGGGTGGCACTGAAGCGTCATTTCCAGTGGTATTCGACAGCGTCGACAGAGGAATAATAGTATTGGCCCTTGGCGCCTCCGGGTGCTTCTTGCTAGACGCGTAGAAAGTAGCGTGCAGCGTAGTCGAATATACACCGTCCAATCCTGTCTGTCTTTTTGTTAATACATAATGCAAAGGTTTAACGCGTCGAAAGGAAAAGAGCGTAATTACTTCAATAAGGTTGTCCAGCTGGAGGATAAACGACCCAGGCTTGGCGAACAGCGGTGTATAGCGCGTCACGTCCTTGATGTACGTCCAGATGATTCCAGCCGTGGTTGGTTCCGGCGTGGAACTCCGCCAGACTGCACAATTAATGATAAGTGATTTTGGTTGACGGCAAGTAATAAGTATGGATGCGCACTTTCGACGTTTTGGAAGGTGAAAATCGCGAGACGGTCGAACTGGGTGCCGTTGCTTGTGACGGTGAAATTCAACGTAACTCCGGCCCATGAGCCCGCCGGTCCACAGTCAGTCGGGGGACTTGGTATGATAGGTATGATTTTTGGTGCACCCGGTGAAATTAGGACTGGACGTACGTGTACTGGACGACCTCCGCGCTTTAGCAGTGTCAGTTAACGCGTCGTGAACAGGAAGTGGATTAATTACGCACTCGCCGAACGAAAAGGCGAAATCGCGTCTAAAGTCGAGCCAAGCTGAGCGGTTATTTATTTGTGCGAACATACTTAGGCTCACTGAAGAATCTGGATAGTGCATTGCTCGGCATCTTCTGGCACTGGCGGGGGTTGCGCGACCTGGAAATCGACCAACACTGCAGCACCCTGACGCGCGAACAAGAGTCCACAAAGTAACCACTGCAGCTTGTGCAACATTTTGAGGAGCCTGAACCGCTGGTGGGTGGGTCACTCGAGCAGAGGCGAGAGCACTGAATATTTATACATGTTGGTAATGTGCGAAGCCCGAAGCGCGATGTGGGAGTTCCATCTCCGCGTTCGACAGCGCGCATGTGGTCTCTGGAGCCCATCAGTTCTATTATCCGGGTATCTTGGGGATTCGTGCTAGTCCAGGAGCACCCGCAAGATGATCACAGCAGGGAGCAGTGGAGGAGACGAGATTTATCAGGCCCTGGTCAAATTGTGAACAATGTTCGAGCTCAACATAGTACACAATGATGGACAACTGTCAGTCATCCCGGCCCTCATAGTACTCGTAGTATGATACAAACGCGAGCGCAGATAGCGTGGTGGGGCTACCTATGCTCGATTGAGGCCGATTCGATTCTCGAAACGAAACGAAGAAAACAAGATAACGCAAACGCGTCGCGTTCTGATTGACGCGTCTGTTGTTTACGTCACCGCCCTGCTGTCCTCAAAGAAAGCGTAAATAATTCACGACGGATGTATTGGTAGTGTAGTCGGCGATGATTGCATGAAATTAATAACGACAGGAAATAAATACCTGTGCTTACGGTATGGAGGGAACAGTACACAGCCAAGTTAGAACTCATGATTAAAGACATCGTCAGTGGTCGTCGTCTGAACGGGCTCTCTTGTGTCGCCCGCTGGACGATCACCGTAGAGCCCACCCTCGGCCGCCTCCGGAAAGTCGGTCGTCGAGTTGGAGTAGAGCGATGTTTTGCTCTTCTTCTTCTTACTCTTCTTCCTTTGAGTCTGCTCCTCCGAAATGGAATACGCATCCTCCGTCCTCGCCCACCGATCCTTCTTCGTGTCCTTCTTCTTCTTCTTTGAGCTCTTGCTCGGCGCGGCAGCGTCGTCAAAGTTGGCAGGGTAATGCCAGCGTCCGCCGGAAGAATTGGACTCGGCGCCATCGGCACCATAGTACTGCTCATCCTCTGCGCCCCACAGCTCTCCGTTGGTGCGTGTGCGAGGAGCGGGTGCATGCCCCTCCGATGATACATCTACACTGGAGCCGTGGTCCTGACCCTCTTCATACGGAGCGCCTTCGAGTGTTGAGCGCGGCAGACGGTCGTTGTAACGAGACTGCCACTGCGACTTGCGTTCCTTGCGCTTGATTTCGGAGGTGTCAACGAGCCCGTATCGCTGGGCCCACTTTGGTGTCCGCGCATGGTTCTTGTTGTTTCTAATATTCTGGAAACGGTTGTTAGTCGGCATGAGGAGGGGCGGCGACCGATCGCATACTTGAATGTAGAAGTTGTGGCCGTGGCCTGCACGGTATCTCGTTAGTCGACGCCATCCAACGAGAAGGAGTGAATGCGCACCCGGAAAGTAACCGCACAGTGTCAAGAGCAGGTTGAGCCAGAAGTCACTTCCGATGCCAAACCGAGCGGCAACAGCTGCGCAACGAAGTCAATGAGACATGCGATGCTGCGAGGGATGAATACGGACCTAGAGGCGGGAAGAGGGTTCCCAGGATGAAGAGCAGAACGGCATATCCGTGGTGGCGCTTTGGCTTGAGCTCGATTTTCTTGGGAATGTACTGGGACATGAAAGCGGGTAACAGGAGACAGCGTAACGTAATCATCCCTGACGGTCACCACTCAAATCCCGCGCATTCAACTGAATCAACACCGTGTACAGTGTCCTCGTTGCCTGCCCCGTCCGCCATGGAGCACGAGGAACCTGTCCTCAACCTCTCCGACGTCGTCCACGACGAGACCATGGACGACGACGACAGCGACGACCTCACCTCTCCCGCCGCTCATGACTTGCAATACCCGCCGTCCCCTCCAAGTAACGAGTCATACGCTGTCGAGATGCTCCAGCGCGAGCTAGCCACTTTGCTCAACCAGAACGCGTCTGCTGCATCCGCCGCCTTGCTCTGTGCGGCTGCCCAACAACGTCAGGAGAGCCTCGATCTCGGAAACGGCGACTCTGGTATGGGAATTGGGACTGATCCCGGCACGGGTCTCGGTCTAAATCTCAGCGGGCTGGCTGCTGCACTGCAGGCAGCCCATGCACAAGCAGCCGAGAACCAGCGCGTGGCCGATGAGATGGCTGCCCATGACCCCGAGTTTGCCCGTCAACGCGGCGTTGCGATGGCGGGCAAGGGGCAGAAGACGACGCGCGCAGCCCCCGCTTTCCACTCGCTGACGGCCGGAGAGGGCTCCACACCTCCTCAACCCACGACGATACGAGGCGGCAAGAAGGGATCCGAAGGATCCGACTTTCTCTACTCCGACGACGAAGATGACAGTGAGGGTCAGGTCGGAACGGACCACGACGTTTCCCATGCGACTACCGCGCGCCCTCGCTCATCCGTATCGTCAGCTGGATCACCGCATTTGCCCTCTGAATTCTCAGACATGAACGACATCTTGAACCAACTTTCTGGCCATTTTGACCCGGAACCCGAGCATCGAGCCTCGTCGCCCGACTCGTCCCCGGTCGTCCCCCACACCCAGCGCAATAGCTCTCAAATCCCTTCCACCTCTTCTGCCGTCCTGGCCCCTTCGAATCGAGCCAGTCCACCTCAGCCCGTCGCTTCGACGTCGGCTCTTCCTCCTGTCGCCAACTCCAAGACCAAAGAGTCGCATGCCTGTGATCACGACCAATGCCAGAAAGCATTCACCCGCCGAAGCGATCTCGTTCGGCACATGCGAATACACACTGGCGAACGCCCATTTCTCTGCAACCATGCTGGCTGTGGCAAGACTTTTATCCAGGTACGATTATCTCAAACAAAAACATGGGTATTCTAACCTCACCTCTTTGCAGCGATCCGCTCTGCATGTTCACCTCCGTGTGCATACCGGAGAGAAGCCTCACTCCTGCGAATACCCCGGCTGCGGTAAAACCTTTGGCGACTCGAGCAGTCTTGCACGACATCGGAGGACACATACCGGAAAGCGGCCCTACAAATGCGAAGACATTTCTTGCGAGAAGACGTTTACCAGGCGCACAACTTTAACGCAGCATATGCGGACGCATGACCCCAACTGGGAACCGGATCCAAACATGTGAGTGCCTGGGACCGTACTGCTGCTACGAAACTAACGTGCTTGCTACCCCTCAGTAAATACAGCTTCAAAGCGAAACGGCGGAAAATCTCTGAAGATGACGACGAGGAGGAACTGGCGGATTCCGTGCGGACGATTTCGGCGCTGTTTCAGGCAGGAGGGGGCCTGGCCGATCAACCGCTTGAAGTCCGGGTTGCGAGTATCGGCGCGGAGATTGCAGCGGCTATTGCGCACGCCCAATCCCGGCTGTATGAGGACGATGAGGACGACGAGGATGGGGAGAACGGCTCGCAGGAGACCATCGGGCCGAATACGAGTGGGATTCGGGGCGGAGAGCACCGGGCCGAAGACGATGACGGGCCGGAAGAGGAGGAGGAGGAGGACAGCGACGCCTTCCCGATGCCACTGCGGACTCGGAGGAAGGGCAAGGAGGCGGATGGGATCGGGGCACTCAAGAGGAAGCGATGATTCGTGGTGAAGGCATTTTCTTGTAGTCGAGCGGTGTAGCTGTAATATCCTTTTTGCATGTGAAATCTGTATGTAACCCCTAACGTTTGTAGGAACATCGTTCCCGTTAAGTTAGCCCGAGTTATTCCGCTTCCGCAAACTATATCTTGCCCTCACCCGTTCCTTCCTCAAACCCCATGGCCTCTGAAGAAACCCCCAGCGTCGATCTTATCACCCTCACCCGGTATGCCATATCCCTCCTCGATACACCACCCACCTGAACGTGCCCTTCATCCAGCCATGTTCTCAGCGATCAGCTGCGATTGGGTGCTGCAGCAACTGGCGACCTAACCCTGTTGCTCACAGCAATTCAGGTCACCTCCAAGTTCATCGCAACCAACGTCCGCAAAGCCCGTCTCATTAACCTGTCCGTCATTCGCCGCTACATTCAGTCGGCATTACTCATACTACTCGACTCTTCTGTAGCGTCGGCCTGGCCGGAGAGACCAACGTACAAGGAGAGGAGCAGAAGAAGCTCGATGTTCTGTCCAACGACATCATGGTCAACGCCCTCCGTGCGTCTGGCAAGACCGCTGTGCTCGTTTCGGAGGAACTCGAGGACGCAATTATCATCGAAGAGAAGAACAGGGGCACGTACTGCGTCGTCTTTGACCCTCTCGACGGCAGCAGCAACATCGACGCTGGTGTCAATATTGGCACCATTTTCGGGATATATAAAGTCGTAAGTGTCTCGATTAAGAATCAAGTTCCGTCCACCCATGCACGATACAGCGCCCCGGTTCCAGGGGCACAGTCGAAGATGTGCTGAGACCAGGGCACGAAATGGTTGCTGCTGGATATACGATGTACGTTTTTCTCGTTTATTACGCCCGTTGCAGTTTAGCCGACTCTCACAAAGGTACGGGTCGTCCGCCAACCTGGTTCTCTCTACCGGCTCCGGCGTCAACGGCTATACGCTGGATGCGTCCCTGGGCGAGTTCATCCTCACACATCCTGATGTGATTTTTGTCCACAATGCTGTGTCGTGTGCCGCTTCTCAATATGCTGTTACAGATCAAGATCCCTCCCCGCGGCAAGATTTATTCATTCAACGAGGGCAACTCGATGTACTTCCACCCCCCGGTGGTCGCGTACCTCAAGTCTATCAAATACCCCGCTGCACCAAAAAGCCCCTACAGCGCTCGGTACATTGGATCCATGGTTGCCGACGTGCATCGCACGCTGCTGTACGGCGGCATCTTCGGTTACCCGGACGACAAGAAGAGCAAGAGCGGGAAGCTGAGGCTGCTGTACGAGGCGTTCCCTATGGCGTTCTTGACGGAACAAGTACGTTTGTTTGTCGGAAATTCTCCACTCCGCTGATCGTCTTTTAGGCCGGGGGTATTGCCACGACCGGAACCAAGCGGATTCTGGACATCGTTCCCACAGGGATCCACGATCGGTGCCCTGTGTTCCTGGGGAGTAAGGACGATGTGCAGGATCTGGTCAAGTTTTACGAATAGGTGATTCGGCCACCGCACATTATCAATGACTCTGAATAGCATGGCCTGCGATGTGTGGCGAAGGAAGAGACGCTGGAAGATGCGTGTAGCGTAATGGTAATTGTAGATCTTTGAAGTCCAAAGAAGCCAAGTTGAATATATGTAATTTCTCATTACAGTGTTTACTCTTCCGAGGACGTTGTGGGGCCTAGATCTTGCCGTTGAGGGGGCCAGTGCTGTCTCAGATCTCTTGGTAGACTTCGTGGTACCAAACGCTCGCATGCGGTATGATCTCAGCAGACGCGATCGTTTAGTATATGTGTGCGGCTGGGGACACCTCCGGGATACGACACACTACTCGGGGATCCAAAGAGGGTGTGAAAGGGGAAATTCCAGTGCTGAGCAGAAGTACATGACCAAATAACCGACGCGTCTTGTCGAAGAGGAAGCCTAGTGCTTGGCGTTGTTTCGCTGGAGCCTTCGGCTGACTCCGGGCCGGCAGTTTGCAACCGCTCCTCATTCGCAAACCCCAACATGACTTCCCTTCTCATCAAACTGCCCAAAACCGCAAGCAAGGTGGCTTGTTCCACGTTCCCGACCGTCCTCTCGTTACTCATGGGCCACAGAACTCTGACCCTCCTCGGCGCAAACCTACGAAACGAGCTACCTCTCCACTCTCAGATGATGCTACTACACCTTCCGCCTCGCCATTGAAGAGACCGCGCGCTGAATCATCGGATTTGTCCGAAGAGGAAGACGGCGGCGTCGATTCTTCCGAGACGTTCCATCAATCAGCGCGTATGACTCCAGGGTCGTCCAGTTCGAGGGCGAAACCCAAACCGCCAGCCAAGAAGAAGTCCAAGATCGTCCTGTCAGACTCAGAGTCGGAGGATTTTGAGCCTCCTGAGGACGAGTCCGAGCACGAGCTTCCTGTGGACGACGATGATTATATGTCTGAGCCGAAGAATTCTGCGAAACGGGCGGGCGGGGGCAAGGGGAGAGTGGCGACGGCGGCGGGCGGAAAGGGGAAGAAGAAAGCAGAGACGAAGGAAATAATGGCGAAGGACGAACGGAAGAGGCCTATAAGCACGAGCGAGCCCGCGGCAGTACTTCCTGCTTCGAAGCGACCCCGGACGAACTTGAAGCCACCACACAAATCTGGAGATGTTATAGTCGACGTTGTAGGGGATGGTCCTGCTACTGCTCCCAACCCCGCTCCGCCTAAGGAGGACTCCGCGCCTGTACCGCCCAAGAAATCCAAGTTGCCTCCGATCAAGAAGAACAAGGCGCCGACGACTGCGAGTGGTGGCTCGGTGCCTGCGTCGGGTAGTGCAGGAACCTCGAACCTCTCGATCCCTCCGAAGCCTGCACCTCTTGCCCGTGAAGAGGACAGCAAATTACCTCCACCAATAGTAGGGGCGAGAAAGGCGACCATTCCTTTATCGGTCGACCTCGATTTATCCAACCCGATGATGTACGCTCAGCTATTCAAATCCGTAAGCGTAATGTCCTTTCATTTAGGATTTTCATTTAACAAAATTCAGGGCGGAGGGAGTACGCCTTCCGGATTCACCCGTCGTGAAAAAGACGAAGAACGACGCAAGGAGTTGAACAGAATGAGGGACGAGGCGAAAAGCAAAAGGGTCAGCGATGCTGTAAGGATAATTCACCCGGTTTCAAGTTGTGGTTTGAATTTCTAAACGCTCGTTGCAGGCGACAGCTTTCGATCTTCAAGGGCAGATGGACAAGATCACGCGATTTGAGGAGAGACTGCGGAGCTCGAGGAGCCCCGCCGTGTACCCCAATTTCCTCGCCGGTGCGTTGAAGGCGCTGCAGGGGAAAAAGTGCTTCGCCGGTGCCGATCTCGAGGCACGCGAGGAGGGCGAAATGTAACCTGCGATGGATGTACACTGGGACGCCACTAGACGTCGTCGATCGTGATATACACCTTGGTTTTGACCGGGCTAGCTATCCTTGGAGACCCTAGCCACTTTAAGGCATAGGAGAACTTAAAGACAATTCGACATGTGCAGCAAAAGTTGGGCCTAGTATGATTACTTTTAATCTTGGACCTCCAAACAGGCAACTCCGTGCATTACCGCGCAGGTTGGCGCTCGATGGACCGTTCGGCGTCCGAATACTTCGGGACGTTGTGCAGCAAGGGGGTCACTATATGCGCATGGGGATCATATTGGGCGGAGACCAGCATCCAAGGCGTCTACAGCCTTGTATAATTGTACAAAACAGGTATCGAACCATTTAGATCTATTATCGTTTCCCAAGGATAGCTTTTCCAACTGTGTTTCCAGCCCCCCGGGCTTAACAAGCGATGCTTGAAAATCGGAGATGATTTTTCGGAACGACGCCAGCTCCGATTTGATATTGTTTGGATCTTGGGGAGTGTATAGAGTTGCGACAAGCTCATCGGAGGCGGAAAGCAAGGTGTGGGAGAGGGACGACAGAGTGTCCAGCGCGGAGTTGTTAGGCGGCTCCCGCGATGCGGAAAGGACGTCGGCAAGGACTCGCTTGTGTAAAAGTTGTGTGAGTCGGAGTATCCCATGGACCTATGGCGCGGGTTGGTACGGCCAAAAAGACTGATACGGCGGCCTACCTTTTTTGTGCGGTCTAGTTCTTGAGGATCCATCTTTTGACTTTTCCCGATACCAATCTCGCCCCATCCGTCATCGAACATCGCGTCGTCAGAATCCTCGATATCATCCGTGGATTCGGCCTCCTCGACCATATCGGCTACCTCGCGGAAGCCGTCATCGAGGGAGGCCGCGTCCTCTGACCACCGTTTTCGTACAGCGACAAGGTTGTTCGCGGACAAGCGGCGTGCTCTGTCGAGGACGTTATGGACGGTTGCAGTCCGTACCATGTATTCGTCGCCGGCCTGGCCGGAGCTCTGCCGCGAATCATGGGCTTCAATTTCGAGGAATTTTTGGACGAGTGCTCTGATGGACCCTATGACGTCCTTGACGAGAGATAGCACCTCCTGCACGAGAGTCGCGCCGTGGGCGTCGGGGACGAAGAGGTTGGCACAATGAAAGAGTGCCGAGACGTGATCTGCGAGATCTTTGAGCGGGGTCAGGGATGCGCTGTAGGTGGGGTTTGAGGGTTTGAGGGCGAGAGACAGCTTGGTGGTCGCTGCATAGAGCAGTGACACGAGAGTACTAAAGTCCTTGTGGACGACGTCGAGAGACTGCGGGGTCGTTGTCTGAGGTGGTGGAGACTCGAGAGCGGCATTGCAGGTCTGGAGTACGAGGGTCAGGGAGACGAGTGCTGTGAACGGGTGAGCAGGGGACGAGGGAGAGGGAGAGAGAAGAGAGGACGCGAGCACCTTTTTGTTGCGAGTCGGACATTTAGAAGCCACGTGAGCGAAAACGGATATGTCTCTGCTTGTGAGTACTCGATTTTATTGGGTGTCTTGAACGCGACTGACGCAGTGGCCAGTTCCTTGCGGCTTGCCGCGCGCGACCTCTTCCCTCATCGACCTTTCGCTCCTTCTCCTCCCGCCCGCTTTTTTCCGCCGGCTTACGCGTTCCCCTCCGACCATGTACTCCCCGCTTACCTTCAAGACCGCTCCAACTAATAGCATTGCCATCTCGCCATCTATCTCTGGGATCCATATTTTCTAGACCGAAGCCCTCAGCGGCCCCGTCGCCCCACGTCGTCGTCGAAATCTCGAAACTCGAGGCAGTGGCGGACGTCAACCGCCACGATGTTCAAAAGCAAATAACCCTGTTCCAGGCCTTGGTATCTACGCACTTCAAGCAGTCGTACGAGGTGGTCATCAGCCGGTGGGAAAAGATGTGCGAATTCGTGCGTCTCAAGCTCAGTGTGTATCTTGCCGATATTTAGTCATTTACGCTCTAGGACCCATCTTCGCCTGTGCTGCACTCTTCAGAGGCCTTTCGCCTCTATCTTACCTGTCTTGTAAACACTGGCCAGCCCGCTTCGGTTTTCCCCGCAGTCCGCAGGCGGGATGCTCTCATAGCAGCCCACCCGCTGGCTACGGTTGCAGACGCCGTGAAGGAGTCTGCGGATGTTGATTCGTCATCGGACTCACCAGCTGTCACCTCTCCACCAACACCAACACTGACCGAAAGTCAGATCATTGGTCAATCGGTTCTTGCAAGCAGGGGTCAGCCTGGGGCTAGCGATTCTTTCTCTCATCGCCTATCCACCGCTCTTGAATCTCGCGGTGCAAACCTCGATCCTATTCCGGTCGTCATCCAACAGAGTTGGTTTTCAGCCCTTTCTTACTGTCCCAGCTGAATTCTTCTTGCCGTCTAGACAAATCCTGGGGTCAGTCGTTGATTAGATTTACCTTGGGTCTAGTCGTCGGCTCCTTCTGTCAGTCTTTTTTCACCTCCTGCAGAATGTGCAGTTCTGATATTGTCCAGTCTTCCTGGTCATCCTATCTGTCTTCTTCGAGAACACCGGTCTTATGAAGGCAGGACCTGCCAAGGCCCAATTCGAACCCACAGAAGGCAAGACGGTCAAGTTCAGTGATGTCCATGGTGTCGATGAGGCCAAGGAGGTTTGTTTTCTGTACATTTTTAGTTCCCTACTCTAACTCCCTTTGTAGGAACTGCAAGATGTGGTCGAGTTTCTCAAAGACCCGACAGCCTTTGCGTCTTTAGGTGGCAAATTGACCAAAGGTCTTTTGCTGACTGGGTGAGTGGTTCTCTATCATCTCTGGTCTTAGTCTGACATTAACACAGGTCCCCTGGAACGGGTAAGACAATGCTGGCCCGAGCGGTTGCAGGGGAAGCCGGCGTGCCTTTCTTCTTTGCCTCTGGGTAGGCTGTCCAAAAATCCTCTCTTCGTGGCTCATCGGTTGGATAGATCCGATTTCGAGGAAATGTTCGTCGGAGTAGGCGCCAAACGCGTTCGAGAACTATTCGCTGCCGCTCGAAAGAAAGACCGTGCCATCATCTTTATTGACGAGTTGGACGCCGTTGGTGGAAAGCGTAGCAGCCGCGACCAGCAGTACATGAAACAAACCCTGAACCAACTCCTTGTCGAAATGGACGGTTTCCAACAAACGGAGGGAATCATTGTTATTGCCGCGACCAATTTCCCAGAGAGTCTCGACCAGTAGGTGCTCTATGTACCGTGTTGGAAATCGGACTTAAAAAATCCCATCCAGAGCCTTGGTGCGACCTGGGCGATTTGATAGGATTATTGCTGTTCCTTTGCCCGATATCCGCGGACGTGCGCAGATATTGAAGCATCACATGAAGGACGTGATTACGGGGAAGGGTGCGACATTTCCCGCCCTCTTTACCTTCTTCACACTGAGAAAACTTAAGATGTCGATACCAAAATTCTTGCACGGGGTACCCCCGGATTCTCGGGAGCTGACTTGCAGAACATGGTCAAGTAAGAACGGCTGCTGTTCCTTGCGTCCCCGTTTTCATATACGTCTCGTCCAGTCAAGCGGCCATTCAGGCATCAAAGGAACATGCGACTGAAGTCGCCCTCAAGCACTTTGAATGGGCCAAGGTACTGCATGCCATATATGAACCTGCCTATCTTTGCCGACCATAATCAGGATCGTATTCTCATGGGCGCCGAGGGAAAGAGTCGATACATCGACCCGAAAAATAAGTTGGCCACGGCGTATCATGAGGTTTGTGGGTATCGAATCTCAGAGGATTCTACGTGTTGACTATCTTCGACAGGGCGGACACGCGCTCGTGGCACTTTACACAGAAGGCGCGATGCCGCTGCATAAAGTGACATGTCTACCTCGTGGTCACGCGTTGGGATACGTACGTTCGTTTTTCGCGTAACATAGGAATATTCTTGACGATTTCACATTCATCAAGACCGCGTTTCTTCCCGAGAACGACCGAAATTCTATCAGTCTAAAGGAATACCTCGCTCAGATCGATGTTTCTATGGGTGGCCGTGTCGCCGAGGAATTAAGTGAGGCCTAATGTTAATTTCCTCCTCTCTTCCTGACACCTTTCATTAGTTTATGGAAGTGAGAATGTAACCAGCGGTGCGAGCTCGGATATTAGATCGGCGACGAGCACAGCGCGGGCCATGGTCACGGTACGGTAATTGTGTCCTGCATCCAACTCATCATTAACCTCGAATAGCACTGGGGATTTTCTAAACTGGGTCCAGTCTTTTATGACACCCGGGATGGAAATTTGAGCTCGCGACGGAAAGATGAAATCGAGGATGAAGTCACAAAGTCGGTTGCTTTGCAATACGCATCACCCGAACATTCTGAACGACTGATCTGATACATCTATTCCAGCCTTATTTTGGGTGGACAGGGTCGGGCGACGACCATTCTGACGTCTCGAATAGAGGAACTTCATCGGGTAATTCTTTCCGCATTGCGATTTCTTCCTTTCCACTGAGAAGGTTTTCAGCTCGCACATGCGCTTGTCGAACACGAGACGTTGGATTTAGATGAAGTTAAAAAGGTCATTAAAGGAGAGCCGATACGCAACATCACGCAAGTATTGGAGGATGAGCTTTCACGACCAAATACAGATTGAGTTGAAGCTTGTCCTGTACACTAATAGCATTGAACACCGTGCCTAATCTCACCGTATTACTATCAGCATCAATGATTTCGCCACGCGAACATTGAACTTGTGTGATCGGCCACGAGCCCGTTTGATGAGGCGGCGCAAGCGCGTCAGCGCTTGGCTGCTTACCGGGTCCTTGGGTGATGCTTGAGAACTCTTCAGAACCTGTGAAGCAAAGCATTTATTCCTTTGCTTCCATCAGAATGGGTTCCGTTAATTCTCAGGCGATAGTCTGAACGTCGTCCTTGACGCAAAGTAAAGATAGGAACGACTCGATCGAAAAAGGAACTCTTCACCGGAACCACAAGGCTACAGACCCGAAATGGCACCAAGGGGAAGCGCGGAATGTGCGCGTGATGACAGGATCAGAAAGGCGCGTTCAGACGCGGACGGAGATCTAGATTTATTCGCAAGGAATAAAATAAAACATAAAATGCCATAATATCGGGATAATTCTATTTGGCAGCCCCCCTTCTTTAGCAGCCCCCCCCTTTTCGAGCAGGGCTGCCAAATAACTTATTTAGCAGCCCCCATGTGAGCAAACTTCGATAAGATAACTGATAAGATAGCTAGTACTAGGCCAATACAATTAACAATGTTATTTACACTTCACACCCAGCCCGCAAGATACAAGATTATTATGTTACAGCCTACGCCTCTTCCTAGGAGATAAGATCAAATCTGCCATGGATGTCAAATCTCAATTAGCAGAATGGTGCTTTTTCCCAGTCCCAGCACAATTCCCCTTGTCCGATGAGCATTTGCTCACACTCAGGCCCTTCTTCTCTTTGCCCCAAGACCTCAACTTTGCGGTCACCTCAGCCAGAGCTTGATGCCGGTGATAAAACTCTGGGACGCAGGGATCCTCCCTGCAGTATAGGATCCGTCCGATCTTCATCAGATCAGGTCGGAGCTGAGCGGTCCGAAAGATAATATCACGTGGGGGCTGCTAAATAGAACAATGTTATTTGGCAGCCCCAAAACCGCTGGCAGGGGGGCTGCCAAATAGAATTATCCATAATATCGCTACAAATTCGACATGATTGTCTTGCGACTTGAAGGAAATTCGGGCCGTTGCCTTCGGGGTTGTGAGTCTTTTACGGCTGTTAAAAGGGGGTCAAAAAAATCCCGTTCGACTTCGACGGCCGATCTGTGCTGGCCTCGTCTCAACCTCGTCTGCAAATCTTCCTACGCTCGAGACCGTGTCGAGGTAGGAGAGTCACCGGGCGCTCGAAACCTAATATTGATGTGGATAATGGACAGGTTGAAGCCGATCCGCGATCAGAGCAAAATCTGCGCCTACCTCCGCCGACGACAGAGCACTGAGCAGACTTTACCATTCCGGCGTCAAACTTTATCAGGAGAGAGGATGTGTCATCGCCAGTTGTTCTTCACCAAGGTGATCAGTTCCAGGAAGTATCGCATCGTACAACTCATTGTTTCTTTTTGCCAACCTTGTCTCGATCGCGTCTACCTTCAAACTTCCATCTTCTCCTGCAATGCCCAACAATCATCTTGGTTTTCTTTGTACTCTGAATCATCTTGGTGCTTCAAGGCAATTCGGTGTGGCCACACAACATATTCGAGCGAGATAGTGGTCGATTGCCAGTCGCGATATTGCCGACTGTCAAGCGTACATCCGCGAAATTGTCCGCGGTGTACCTGCCGCCGGTGAGTCCATTTCAAACACACACTTCCAAGCGTCAACTCATACCAACCAGGTATTATGGTCAGTTCTTCTGTTAACCGCATGGAACGACGCTGAGAATGCATACACAGGGCAGCCAGAACGATTAGTCACTCAGGAGGTGCGTCGGAAAGGGTCGTTTGCTTCCTCTTTGTTCGCTCGTTAACTTGAAGCAAAGATTCAGGGATACTGCGCGCAATGCGCTCGATGACTGGTGTGGCCGCTGTCCCCGACATGCCGACACTCATTTTACGTCAACACTGTATTTTTATGCATATTATATATCTAGCGGCCATTACGAATTTACGATATTTTTCCTGGATCGTCTAATGGCGAGGCACGACGGCATTGTTGTCATCTGTTTATGTCGCCTCAACTGCGCGACGCAGTCACGTGTTGCCAATTTTTCCTCCGCTCCCAAACGATAACCGAGAGAGCCTTTAAGGGACGTGACCCTTGGCTGGAGCATTCAGGACGCCGTGATTCATGTTATGGCTTTCCCCAGCACGTCGCCAACTCAATTTCTCCGTCAAAGCGCGTACTAGGCGCTATTCGGTTCAGCCGCGACCATATACATTCCATATAGCAGCCGACTGGGCTGGGAAACCTGCATCTGCTAGGGGTAACTTTCCAGCCCCTACCGTCGCATTTCCGACCGACAGTCCCATCGTTTCCTGGCGCGAAAAATACCTCGAGAAATTTCAAAGCACTGGCAAGCCACGCAGCGCTGGCGAAGACTTCTTTCTCTGCACAAAGGTCAGTGAGACTGGTACGATCTTGGATCTTCTCCCTGACAGATATGTTTTAGATGCGGCATAATTCGGTACTGCCCCATAAATGCCCATGTATATTGTTTAACCATCGGCCAGGGCGTTTCACTGGGCGTCGCAGACGGGGTCGGCGGCTGGATAGAACAAGGTAGGCAGCAATAAACTTCGCATGAAGAATTCTCATTCTCCAAGCAAGGGGTGGATTGTTCCATGTTCTCCCAAGCCCTGATGTATTATGCTCATGGTCACTTTGAAAATGGATGGGCTGGCGAGCCTGAAATTAACCCTATCCTTGAGGCTCCCGTCGAGGCCGCGCCTGAGGGAGTGGAAATGACCCCGTCACAATGCTTGGAACTTGCATATCACGATGTCCTAGCGGACGATTCTGTAGAAGCTGGTAAGTATTTCTCTTTCCTATCCAGATGGCGTCCATTCATGTACATACGTCATCCAGGCTCTAGTACTGGTGAGATATTTCTCTTTTCTTCCAGATGATGTTCATGTACCTTGTCAAGCTAGCTTGTCTCCTGACAATAAATTCATCGTCTGGGATATTACAATCTGCCAAGTATGTCGGCTGCCTTGCTCACATGTATATCTGAGGCCGACTTGAATTTATAGCCTGGGGGATAGCGGGTTTTGCATAATCCGGTCGTCTTCTATGTTCTACATTAGTCCTCCGCAGACGCATTACTTCAATTGCCCTCGGTATCATCGTCCATAGGATTCACCAACATTGGGCTAATTTTGATGCCTCAGACAGCTGGCAAAACTTCAAAGCGCCCGAGGCAGGAGCCCTCGTTACGAAGATTCCATTCGAGATTTTCCCCGTGCGGCGCAAAATTTCTCGATGTCACTGCAGGATGGCGATCTAGTCATTGTATACACCGATGGTTTGGCAGACAACGTTTTCCCTAGTAAGTCCGTTGCACAGACATCTTTCAAACGTTTTGCTGAGATATTCTCGCTAGCTGAAATACTAAAAATTTGTGCCTTAACAATGAATGGCCCAGGATCGGACGCGACACATGTGGAATCGATCGCAGGGCACTTAATCCACTATGCCCGGGCGTGCATGTTCAGCGACCGAATTACTCCTTTCGAGTTGGAAGCTAGGCAACATAGAAAAGTGTATGAAGGAGGGGTGAGTCACTTCAGATGCAACATCATACAAATTATCGACCATTGCATTTTCTCAGAAAGTCGACGAGTTCGTACAAATGATGATTTTAGCTCCTCTTGACTGAAATACTATTTACAGCGTCACCGTTGTCGTTGCTCTGGTCAGGGAAACACTTTAATCGCTTGCAAAGCTACTACATTCTTCTGGACTACTTACCCACGGCTTCAAACCTATAATACACAATTTGGCCTCGGCTTACAATTAACTGGTGTAGGTCGAAGTACTGGACAGGATATTCGTTTTACATCTTTCGCTCGATCCAGCTCTCGATGACGCCAGCGGGGGTCAAGGGATATTCTTTCAGTTGGACATCTCCGTTTGCATCGATGAGCAGCGTGGGTTGTACGAAAATCTTCCTGGCCTTGTGGCGAAGGAGGAGAATGTAAGTCGTGGTAAGATGATTAAATGGAGATGATTTGAATTCACCAGTTTCTTCTTGAGCACCAGGTTTCGCAGCTCGGGGGTGAACACAGCCATTGGCGTGGTCAAGTCTGTATAATACTGACGCGCGCCTGCGCCGTCGGCGGTACTCTTGCGCACTTGTAATTCAACCAGAAGTTTGGCCATAACCGTCTTGCCCTCAGAGAGCGCCCGAGAGCGATCCACCTTGGGGGAATGATCAGGCCTGAAGCGGGAAATTCTGATTTTTAAAGAAACTGACCCGAACGAAGAGATTTTCCAAAGCACCATCTTTGTCACGTACTTCCTGGAGGCTCACTAGACCAGAACGCAACAAGTGCTGCATGATCCCGAGTCTTGATTGATGAGTTTTGCGGCTTGTGTGAGGCTGAAAATCAGGACATACCGAGCTTGCATGTGTGCCTGACCGTGCTTTTTGGTCGCAGGGTCGTAGTACTCAAGGGCGCGGACGCCTGCTCGGGCCATCAAAAGGAACGATATATACTGGATGTCTTCTATCTCTTGTTTATCGGTATACTGTTTGAAGATAAATACAAACATTGGGCAATCAGTGCCTTTGTCGTACCTTGAAGATACTCAGGATTTCAAGGTTGCTGCAGACTACAAAATATTAGCCACTAGAGAGCCGGTAGGATCTTAACGGACGGTAAAGCGCGACAGCCTCGCTGAAAGACGAGGAATGAGCTAGATCCCGTTGGGAGATACGAGGTCTTACGCTCTGCATTCTTCCATGGATGATGACACCTCGCCCAAGACAGTATCAGGAGTCTGCCCAGGCTTATACCACGTTGTTCTTGATTGAAAAGTCCACAACTGTCATTATTCACGGTCACAAGCGAATAAACGGAGGTCCTACATCGGTTTCCCGGTGAGGGGGTTGACAACCTAGGCAAACGGGCTCACACATTGATGAAGAAAGAGACAACGAAAAGCCCACCTGGTCGGGAGAGAAGTTCTTCTTTCCGTCAGCGTCTTCTTGAAAGAGTTTGCCCGACCCATGTCCGAGAAGTTCATGATTGGCAACCTGAAGCTCAAAAGCCCGCCCATCCCATTCATTGTAAAGAGCCTCGTCTTCCGGCGAAATGAATGTAAGCTCCTCGTCTACAAGGGTCACGTCTTGTCTGGTTGAGCGTAGATGATATCCATACCTGGAGCTTTTGCCGCCAATATGTTCGCCAAGCTAACATTTTTAAAGCCCGTGGATTCGCGGATTTCGTAATAGTTAGGGATCTATCGGCCATGTTGGATCTGGCGCCCAAAGTCATGAAAGCAAAACACACATTGATTCCAGCGGGTATCCCTGTCGAATGATTAGAAGACGAAACCGATTTAATGTATATTTACCCCCAGTAGCAAATGATACAACTTCCAGTGCTGTGAAATCGGGTTTACGGAAAATGTCTACCTCGAAATCTTTGCCCCAGGGGAGACCCTGCATGTAACATTGGCGTGTGTATACGGGGAAAGAAAGGGTGGCGATACCTCTATCAAATGAGGGGCGTTGTCCACGAGCTTTTCATACTTGGCGCTTAATTGTTTATTGACGATCGCGGTGAAACCTTGTTGAGAAATTGGTAGGAGGTCAACCTTGGGTAGTTAGGCGCACCTTCCCATTCTGCACGGGAGCCATATGGGTCCAAATATGTTTCAACGAACTGATGAAGTCAGTACTACAGGGGGCGGGAAAAGACTCGCAACGCACTCCAATGTACGATTCCACAACAGGCCCTACGTCCTTGAGGGAGCACTAATCAGTAATAGAACAATTAAATGGAGTGCACCACACTTTGACCCAATGCTTGGAGGCATCCTTATCGTACTCGTAATGAGTGAAACTTTTAAACACAATGTATTTGATTTAACCTTATGGTCTTGGATTGAACCAGATTCAAACGATTTAATATATCCTTCAATCATCGCAGTTTGGTGAGCATTCTGCGCGTACTTTTTCGCCTAACAAAATACGTCATTGAACCGCCAATAGGAAGAAAGACTAAGCTTTCACCTCTTGCAAGCAGGAAACGGCCTTGGCCAGTGGTTTTTGCATGTCACCATATTTGACGGTCAAGGTCGAACCTTTTCCGAGGTCGACAGTGACGTCTGGCTGTGATTTAGCAGATGCGACCAGGACGGTAAAGGTGGTGCTGTTGTCTTTCTTTACGCTGTGAATCAAACCTATAAGACTAGATAACATATATCATGCAGAACAACAAACCGAGTATTGAGAATATCGATGCCGAGTTTCTCAGTGGCTGCCTGAATGTCGGCTACCTCGGAGTCAAGTATGGGTTCACCAAGGTAGTAATTGGAGACGTGGCCCTGGTTCGGTTTGCCAATGAAAAGTGCCGCTTCAGGAGTGACCGCGTAAATGTGTTCCTTGAGCTGAATCCTCCCTTAGGATCACGGATACCAAAAAAGTATAGTGGCCTCACGCTATCCCAAAGAGGAGTGGCCTGGGCGACGTTCGCGGAGGAGTGGATCACGGCTGCAAACTTGTCTGAACTTGTTCGCGGTACGATCTTTGTGAACCCGAATGTTTTAAAATTGACAAGGTTGCTCAAGACCTGATCTACTATGAAGGCGTCGTACACGCGGCAGTTGTGGGAGGACCGCTGACCTGGGAGGTATATTGCAGTAAATCCGCGAACTCGGTTGTGGAGAGGCCTGATTTCTGTTGAAGAGCCTGAAGGTCGGCCAGTTTGCCATCGGTGCTGGAGAACGTGAGGATCAAGAGATCGTAGAGATCTTGACGCAAAAACGGTGAGTCTCTCCTCTTGGAGACAATAGAAACGTACCGGTGGCTTGCGGTGTCCATTGTTCCTGAATAATCCTCCCTCCGGCCCACGATGCGAGAGTGAGCCAGTACGTGTAATGCTTTTCGTTGGCGCTGGGCAGGCTTGTTAGAAGAGATCAGAGCGACCTCAATCCACCTTACCTGAGCTGGTCGAACGATTTTTTGACTTCTAAACTGCACAGCGGAGGTGCACGATCGGCCAAGAATCGTTCTTGTGCAAGTGCTGAAGCGGACGACATTCTTGCTGAGGTTGCTCGAGTAGTAGGGTAGTAAAGACGCGCAGCGATTGCAGGGTACGCTTTGACAGTGACACAAACACAAGGACTCCGAAGCCCAAGTAGCACACGGAGCATACGTTTCCACGAGCACGCGATCACACTTGCTGCTAATTACGCGCACCGCGTTTGACCCGCGTCAAAATAAAAATATCTACTTCGATTCTGACGGTTCAACAGCCTGTCTCATACGCGTATAATTTCTCCATAACAATGCCCAATCATCTCGCAAAGTCGAATCCGTTGGCTCCAGCGTGCCCTCTTCGTTCGTTCTCCCTGCCCAGCCGACTGCTCGCTGATAATATGACCATGCGAGCTGCTTGTGTGATGGGCCCATCCTCTCAGTGAGCTCTCCCATGAGGTTCCACGTGTCGGCGGCGCTTCGTCTGGCATCTCGGAGAAGAGCACTGGCAGGGTTTTCAAGGTGGGGATTGTTGCTATATTCGGCGAGAAGAGGCTGCTCCGCGCTAGGCGCCAATTGGTCGGATTCTCGCACAGCAGTTCCCACAAGTGCATAAACAACCCGTTCGGAAGAAGTGGCAGCAGCCTGGAGCGTCTGGAGGCACTCAGCGACTGGCACCCGTTGAGCATAAAGTACTTCCGCAAGATGCAGGGATAGAATAGCAGAACGGTGAAGGAGCGACAGAGAGTGCAGGGCCTGCGGGGAAGATGCAGACGCTAGGGAATCCGGAGGGCGTATGGATCTGAGCAAATTGAGAGTGTCTTCTTCGATCTTTCGAGCCTCGCTCAATTGTCGAGCCATCGCGTAAAATGCTGAGGTGGACACAAGCGCTGACACCAATATTCTTTGGGCAGCCGGGGATGAAGGGGGGACGGCGGGAACTGCAGGCACCAAGGTACCCGTTTGGTCGTCACTGGCGAGTTGAACCGCCCGGGCCCACCAAGTTAGTGCAGCAGGACCTTCGCCGAGACGCTGATTGACATCACCCAGTTTGACGGCAATGCGCGCCGCCTGCACTCCCTTGCCGCCGAGAAGACTCCATACGCGCTCATACTGGGTCCTGGTTTCACCAAGATGGGAGGGGCCCATCCGTTCCAATATCGAAGCGCGTCTTGTTAGGAGGTCTACCAATGTGGAGGAATGCAGTTTCCCCGCGACGTCAGGTTGCTCAGCCATCGCTATCGCACTTCGGAGGTAAAGTTCGGTGCGTTGAAGCAATGCGTCGACCATATTGGCATCACTTCCACCCTCATCTTCGTCCAAAGGCCCGTATTTTTCGGGTCGATGGTGGGAGAACCAGGCGTTTCGCACCTATCTCCGCATCAGGGTAGGTAAGTCACTTGCGAGACGAGTTTCGTACCATTTTCCTAGCCTGCCTGCCCAACGCTGGATCTGTTCCCCCTTGATTCGGGTCTCCGGTCCATCGTTCCGTTTCCAAATCCCATCCCCATTCCCGAGTGTCCAGGTCGATATCTTTCTTTAAGCGCTTCAAATCGCGTTCAAGCCACATGTGCGTGCCGGTGTCCAACATCGCCATCCCTGCACCTATCTACTTACGGCTTCCGTCAAAGACACGCAGAGTAAAGAAAGGGAGAACCTACAGCTAGTAGGGTAACGGCGGAAACGCCCACCACCACCTGTACCCTGTTGGGGCGGAAGGGCTGACGCTGAAAAGTTGAGGCATGTCTCTGGGCCAGAGAGACGAACGGCGTGCACTTGCTGGCTACGCGTTTCAACATGGCGGGTTTTGACGAATTTGTACTAGTGTGACAGCTGAGGTGTGACCGCCGACGGAGTTCCTTAATCCAAGTACACCAGCGCCGATCTTTCTCCATTGACCTGAAAACATGTTTCGCCACGCCGAAAATTGCTCAGCTCTCGCGTCGTATAGTGTTTCTGTCTACTGCAGGGTGAAAATTCGGAAAACAAGAACATACTGTCGTCCAATCTGGTTGTCTTTGAGTGGTGTCGAGACTCGACGGCCCGATTGGTTCTAGAATCATATACGCTAGGCACGATGATCGCGGAGGATCTGCTTCTTTCACCGCATTCCAAGTCACAAGTCATCAAAAGCTCACCCGTGGCCAATGAACCTCATTTCTCTCTGTGATCCAACTGTCTGGTCTTTGACGCCGAATCGACGGGAATGCAAAGCCGGGCGCGGAACAGTGCCACTTACTTATAGACCAGGCACACACAAACACAGCTCTCGTCTCCGTTTCCCAGAGACAGACTGTCCATGTTTCCCTCAGTCGTCTGGCTCGGTGCATTGGCTGCGGCTGGGGTCTCTGCTACGCCGAGTCTGGGTTCCCGCTCGGAGACAGATACCACTCCTGCGCTTGACAAGTCGCGTTTTGTGTGCACCAACGGCGCCAATTTTAATGTCAATAACAGGTGGGGGTGGGCCATGATTTTGTACCTGCACACTTTCTAATCTTGTATTGCAGTGACTTTAAATTCATCGGGACCAATGCCTACTGGCTGCCAGCCCTTAATACTGACGAGGATGTCGACTCGGTCTTATCGAACATCTCGCATTCCAACATCACGGTGGTTCGAACCTGGGCCTTCAACGGTCGGTTGCTTCGTTTTTTCCATGCATTAATTTGCTCAAAAAGGAATTTGTGCATCGTCAGACGTTTCCACAATCCCCGAGTACGTTTCAAAATATTCTTGTTCTGCTTGTTGTTGATTTTCGTGTTGCAGGAACGGAACTTGGTTCAATTTGGTAGCCAATGGGTCAATCTCAGTCAACCTAAATGAAACCACCGGCCTTCCGAAACTCGATAGGGTACGTCCCATCACCTCCAAGATGCCGATCGCTTACTGTAAATTTACAGATCATTTCTATGGCCGAAAAACATGGAATTTATCTGTTACTCTCTCTGACTAATAATTGGAACCCTCTTCCCGGAGACAATCTTACGAATTCGACATCTGGTCCTCTTCAGAGACGAGACGTAAGCACAAACAACAGTTTACCGAGGAACACTTTGAGCAACGATTACGGTGTGTGATTGATCCTGTTGTTGAACGACAGATCATGTAATTAATTGGTTGAAGGTGGCATGGATGCGTATGTAAGGGCCTTCGGAGCTGACTCGCACGATGCTTTTTATACGAATGAGGTATGTTCAGTAGCGATCTACACTGGCATCGAACCTCAACGTAATCAACAGACGATTATTGCCGCTTTTGAGAATTATACAACTCAAATCGTTACCCGCTACGTGAACAGCACTTCAGTTTTAGCCTGGTGAGTCAACTCGATCAAGCTACTATCCTGAGCTCATACTCTACCAGGGAGATTGCCAATGATCCGAGGTATGCGACTACCCAAAGGGAAACCTGCCCGAGATAAAGCTATGACAGGTGCAATTCCTCCATCGGAGCAACGCCGACGTGCAATACTACCACGATTACTCTTTGGCACGCGCGAATAAGCAAACTCATCAAAAGCATTGACCCCAATCACCTCGTCTCTTCAGGGTCGGTCGTCCGTACACCATTTGTCTTTGTCTGATTTCCCCCTCCAGATCTCAGGGTTTTTTCTGTGCCGATTGCCCAAAAGTTTTTCAAAAGACTACCCTGCCTCCACCAGGACCTTCTGCCGCTGCCAACTCTCGCCGCCAAAAAATCGAGCCTCTAACAAAGAAGCGCATTTTGCAAGAAAGGAAGGAGGCAAGAAAAAAGACAAGGGCCCTAAAGATGCAATCTGAGCCTCCGACCTCGGGTGTCAGAGTCAGGGGGAAGTGGATCGCGACCCGTAAGTCCCACGGTAACGCTCCCACCGCGTATTCTAACTGCTTGGAAGCAACGAGACGGCAAGATGATGTGGGGGTCGGATCAGCCTTGTCAGTGTTCCTTGTTAATAGTCCCCGAATGTTCTCACTGACGTTCGTTCGCATAGTGATGGGTCCAGTGGCGTCGATTCAGAAGACATTCTCAGTGTACATCCTCACATTCTTCTGCGACCTATCTCGTTGATGCAACGCGATTACAGATCCCTAACATTAGCTTTGGATCGTTCCAGCTATTCCCCGACCAGAATCAATATGCTCCAGACGATCCAAATCTTTCCGCCTTCAACAACACTCTTCAGGCTGGTTTGAACTGGATTATGCGTCACGGGCAAAGCAGTCAGATGTGAGAGTGATACATGCTTGTTTGATAGTTCAGGTCATTCAACTTCTCTAGGTTCGGAAAACCGATTGCTTTGACCGGGTTCGGTCTTGTAACACAAGATAATGCTCCGTCATTTGTGCCATTTAACTCCACGGTTGCACCGTTTGCCAGCGACCAAATTGGTGTGTGCTATTATCGCAACGCATAGTTCATAAAACTGACCCACTGGCAGGGAATCTTACTAGTAGCCCAACACAACAACCGTTCGGCGTCACTGACCAACAGCGAGATGACGCATATCAGCAATGGCTGCAGCAAGGCATCCTCAGTGGGCTCGCGGGAATGATACAATATCAGGTATTTATTCCGCTTCGCGGTTCTTCCATGACTGACTGTCCATTCATCCTAGTGGGGCCAAGGAAATCTCACGGCCGTGAACGGGACTGCAATCGCTCCCACAATAACAGAAAACGGCATCGTGCCAGTGCAAAGCGAGAATGGGCAGTCGCCTTCAGACGGTTATTCCATTGCAGGCGTCGGGTAAGTTGCAGGCACATCACATACCACCCGTTCTGCTAACCAGCGCCGTGTTTTTAGCCAAGAATCTGCGGAAGCCACGCTTCAAGGCGCAGTCCAGCAATTTGTTCCCGACTCCTAGCGGAGTCAAAACTTGAAGATTTTTATACGATAAATTCATGTCATGCTGTAGCGTCTCTAAGGGACGATTTGGGACGATTTAATGTTTTAAATGAAAGACTTTCGGGCTCCGTCGAGAATTTTGCAGCTGATTCGGGCCGATTGCTTGGCAACAAAGCCACAGCCAAACAAAACCGCTTCCGAGGCCTGAACAAAAGACTCGAAACGACGTCGAGGACTGACCGCTGAACCAGCCTCTTTCTTTACTGTGACCTTGCCTTGAGAATTCTAATGAAGTTCTCAATTGATGATTTACCTGTCTGTTTCTTCGGCTTCTTCGCCTGGAACAATAACTTATAGATCCAGGTTGTCTTTCCGTATGACCGCATTTACCCAGGTAGCCAGGAAGTTATCCGCTCATCTTTTCATTAATGCTTGGGCAGAACAATATGCGTACATGTGCGATCTCAAACGGACTCTCGATGCAACAGTAATTTCTTCATTCACATCCAGTCCTGTTTATAACTTTGGCCAGGGTCACTGTGTCCTAGAAATGCCTTCGGGGACGGGGAAAACCGTGTCACTGCTGTCGTTGATTGTGTCTTACCAGCAGGTAACAACATCTCGCGTGAGGCACACTGCTGTTCTGAAACTCTGACCAGTTCTATCCTACGCGTCGGAAACTCATTTACTGTTCACGGACGGTTCCTGAGATTGAAAAGGCACTGGCTGAGCTTAAGAGGCTGATGGAATACCGCGTGGAGTGTGCAGAAGGCGAAGAGGCCAAGGAGAAAGAACGCAGCTTCATGGGCCTAGGATTAACGAGTCGGAAGAACTTGTGCATCCATCCCGAGGTGTGTAATCCCTTTATACTGATTTGATACATGCATGACCCAACAACCTAGGTGGCTAAAGAGAAAAAAGGAAAGGTGGTGGATGCGCGTTGTCGCGACCTCACGAATTCAGCCACATGCGAGAAAGGACGAGCGGATCCTGGATCAGTTGACCTTTGTGATTGGCATGAAGTTAGTTGCAACCAGTGGGTGAAGAGGTAATTTATCGCCTCCTAGAATTTAGGGAAAATGGAGCCTGGAAGTTTAATTCCTCCTGGAATTTGGACACTGGCAGATGTCCTTCAGTACGGCCGGGACAAGGGAGTGTGTCCGTATTTTACTGTCCGGAGGATGGTGAGCACACCTTCGCCTTCGAAGCTGATAACTGATGACCGTTGCAGATGCCGTTCGTGGATGTCATCATCTACTCCTTCCACTATCTTCTCGATCCCAAGGTGGCCGAGCAGGTTTCCAAAGAAATGTCTAAAGACGCCATTGTAGTCTTTGACGAAGCCCACAATATCGATAATGTCTGCATCGAATCTCTCAGCATAGACCTGACTCGACCCATGTTGGACTCCGCTGGAAGGAGTATAATAAAAC